>WNWU01000019.1:540144-601068 GCA_012654045.1 Ptyas mucosa | reverse complement strand
TACAGTAAAGGAGATTCCAGTGGAGGAATTTCCTGATGGTAAGAAATACTAACCAGCTGTCCCAAAGACTTTAGCGGGATCCCTGCACCAGGTAAGGGGCTGAATTAAATGATCTTATAGATCCCTTCCAACTCTATAATTCTATTTTATTCCACTACGTCCTATTAAGAAAGGGGGAGAGGGCCTGTTACACATTTGGATTAGTTTGGGACGTTTAACTTAAGACAGGTATGGAAGTGCAGCTGAATTTGTATAAACTCACTCAGTAAATCAAACCACACTCAGGGAAAAAGATGCATTTTAGATTGCTAAACATTGCCCAGCATTCCAAAGAACATAAATGTAAACCCCCCCCCTTTTTTTTTTTTAGTTTGAACTTTTCTCAGGATAAAAGGAATTGGCATTTGTTTGAAAACGATGTCTGGATTTTCTGTGTTTTTAACCAGGGATCAGAGACTTGAGTGTAAAACTTCAAAGTTCAGTCATAATTAGTCACTCCAATACCGGGTTTCTATGTACAGAAAATAGGAGGAGGAAGGGGGCATGATGTATGTTCCCTGCCGTGAATTACTTATAAAGTAATAAAGGCAGATTAAAAATGTATCCAAAAAATGGAGTTACAACCAGTGATGGGAGACATTTGATACGTCGACATTAAACATAGAGGTAGTCCTTGACTTACGATGACAGTTGAGCCCAAAATCTCTGTTGTTAAGGGAGACATTGGTTAAGTGAGTTTTGTCCCACCTTATGACCTTTCTTGCCAGTTGTCAAGTGAATCATTACAGTGGATACGTTAGTAACTTGGTTGTTAAGTGAATCTGGCTTCCCCGTTGAGTTTGCTTATCAAAAGGTCGCAAAAGGTAAACAGCAATGGTCGTAAGTACCATTGGGACAGCAACGGTCATAAGTACGAACCAGCTGCCAATCACACGATCATGGGGATGCTACAAAGTTCGTAACTCCGCTATAATTTTGAACGGTCACTAAATGAACTGTTGTAAGTCGAGGACTACCTGTACATATATTTTGTTTTTGAAGTATTGTATTTCTTGTTCAATTTTGTGCATAGGGTTATCGTCAAGATCTCTTTCTTGGATGTTAAGAATTTCAGTGTTTATTCCAGTGATTAATATTAGCTAAATAACATGGGTTACTGTCTGAAAAAAATGGATTAGTTCAACTGCTTGATGTTGTCCCCTGTAGGCACGGATGAACTGTCTACCAGCAATCTTGAGCATGCCTCAAACTAAACCACAACATGCTAATTTTGCTGAACAAAACACAATTGTAACCATCAAGCTGTGTACTTGATGCTCTAAATCAGGAGTGTCCAACTTTGGCTAGTTTTAAGACCTGTGGACTACAACTCCCAGAATTCCCTAGCCAGCCATTATAGATGGGGAATTCTGGGAGCTGAAGTCCACAAATCTTAAAGATGTCAAGGTTGGACACCCCTACTCTAAGCCATGCCAGTGTCCAGTTTTTTTTTCAGAATTCCTCCTATGCCATTGACTTAATGTGGGAGTCTGTAGGTCTTTGTCTACAAATAAAATGATTTAAGACTGGAGTTATGTCGGTGATCCAAAATATATATGTTACATGGAGAAATACTCTGTTTCAATACCGGCATCACCAGTCTAATGTTGAAGTAGACTCTGCTGAAACCTAGGAATTCAGCTGCTGGTTGAATGTTATGGTACAGGTAGTCCTCACTTAACAATCACACTTGGGACTGGCAACGCCATTTCTAAGCGATGCAGTCGTTAAATGAATCACCCGGGGTCATGAAGTGAGACTTTGTGACTTGTGATTTCACTGCACTCCTTGCTTGTCCATTGACTTTGCTGGTCGGAAACTGGCCGTGGAGATCCCGAATGGTAATCTTGTGATAGCAGATTACACTTGTTCATAAATGCCCACCAGCCGCAGTGTGACCCAGAGACACTGCAACAGTTTGTTAAGTCTGAGGACCGGTTATAAAGTCAAGTTTTTCAGCGCCGTCATAACTGGTTGCAAAACAGGACGGTTGTTAACTAAGGACTATTGAGATTTGATATATTATAGGACAGTTTCTTTTATTACGTATTGTCATTGTAGTAAACCTACTAATGAAACTGTCGTCGTTGCAATATGGAGATTGCAGTTTCTTCAAAGTACCGTAGCTAAACATTTACTAAAGATCACCAGCCATCCTAGGACAGATCCACTAGAGCAGCCGAAGTAGAAGGTACGTTATAATTGTAAAGCTGCTTTTAGTTCTTAGCGGTGGATGGAATTAAAGGTAGATCCTAGCTCTAGAAGAAAAAAAAAACTACTGGCTAAATTGGTGGTGTTGCAATTTTTTAAACAAATGCTAGCAGTTAATGTGAAGAATGCAACTACTTCGCACATTTGGTCCTTTGTCTTGTTCTGTATTTTAGAAGTTCTTGAGATAAATTCTGCAGTCCTGAAAGTTAAAAAATGTTTTAAAGCTCTATAAAACAGTAACACATTTAAGTTTGTGGTCCTATATGTATGTAATCTGGGAGGAGCTTCCATTAAGCATAATCATGTTTAATTGTGAGGGGAGGGGGGGAACGTAAAGGAATATGCTTTGATTAATAAATGGATTTCACCAGATTAGAGCCAAATGTCTGGTTTTAAAGAAACCCAACATAATCGACAGAACTAATTTTTGTACTTTCCAAATGAATGGCCGCTGTTTAAGACAAGGGTCTCCAACCTTGGCAACTTTTAAGATTTGTGGACTTCAACTCCCAGAATTCTGGGAGTTGGAAGTCCACAAGTCTTAAAGTTGCCAAGGGGTCGGGGACCCCTGGTTTAAGAGAAACCCTATCCCTATTTTACGTACGCTCCCCTTTGTTTGTAAAAATGCTATATTTTTGAATTTTAAGATTGCAAAAGAAATGTCATTCCCACTATGCCAAAGATGGCGTCCTTAAATGTACTTAACTGACTCTGTCCTTAGGCTCTTGAAGAATAAACTGCGGGATGATCTGTTTTAAACACGCATGATTGGGTTTACCGGCCTTAAATTTTAGAAAGGGAAAGCTGAATATTCCAGTTGGGAGGACAGAACTCATTTTGAGTCGTGCGCCGCGGACGGAGCGGAACACCTGGAAGCCAGAGCAATCCATCCCTGGTCCAAAGGACTCGTGACTTCCGACACTGTGGCCACCTCACCATCATGTTAAAGATGCTTTGTGGCAAAACGGTCGAATGCAGCTTCCTGTACTGCTATGTGAATACGTTGTTATACAAACAAACAAACAAAATTTATGGAGATTATATTTATTGAATAAAATCTTTGACTTTTTAAACTGCCTCGGTTTTATTTCTGAGCAATTCGGGGATGAAGAATTGCAAGTTGGAACGTAGCGCCGTCTTATAAAGAGGCTGCGCACTGACAGACAGACTTACGGAAAGGAACCACAGTTTTTGGACAAAACGCAAGCCTCGATTCCTGGCTAAAGGATGTTTAAACTTTCATCCAGCTTTTTATTTTCAAACTCTTACATATTTGAAGGCCATGTTGCGCCCGCATACGTGTGTATCACTTTCCTTCCATTAACCCTCAAAAAAAAAAAAATTCCAGGTCCATTTACCGACATCGAATCTAATTCAACCCACAGTTGAATGACATGAGAATGATTTGATATGAGGTTTGAAATGTTTCTTTCTCGGACTTGCCTCAGAGCAAATGCCTTCGCTACATTGTTCCTTCGTGCACACGCACGCACACAGACAAAGACACACACACAGTCTGATCAGATGAAGATTTGGCAGATACATTTGCAGAAACTAGCCAATGTATTATTTGAACTCAAATAAAATAAAATCCAATGAACCGGTTAATCAGATTTTAATGAATGCAGCCAGAGTATAAGAAAGGTCCTTTGCCTGTTGTTTCTCTTAATGATGGAGATTATTTTGACATCTGGCTTTAATTGGTGGCATCCATCCTTGTTGACTCAGCGTTACAAAAAACAAAAGAAAAAAAATCCTAGCGTCTCTAGGATACTGCCAAGAAAATTGCATCCTTCTAATCAGGCATTGAGGTAGACGCTAAAGTCATTTTTACTCTTTTTAGATACCCGAGGATGAACATTTCATAGCACCTGAAATACCTGTTCCTTTTTTTATTGCAGTAACAGATTTGGCACCCCCTCAGAATCCATTACCTGTTGGAGGTTAACACTCCCTGCCTTTTCCTAATGACAAATACTAGTTTTTATTTCTGCAATGAGCTGACAAGGGCTTTTTTTTAGCCACTGGATCTCTGAAAACCACAGGTCTAGCAACTGAGGTACATCACGTGCAGGCAATATTTAAGTTGAGACCCGAAGGTGCAACTGAACTTTGTTTTTTCCTCAAAAGACGTTTTGCTTCTCATCCAAGAAGCTTCTTCAGTTCTGTTTAGAATTCTTCAGTTCTTCAACCAGGCTTGAAGAAGCTTTCTTGGATGAGGAGCGAAACGTCAAGGCAAAACAAAAACAAAAACAAAGGAAGTTCAGTTGTCTTTTGGAAAGTCCCTTTGGGACAACCATGACCTGGATGACTAAGAATCTCCACAGACATTCAGTTGAGAATTACCTGCAGCTGTCCTTATGCTAGGCTTGAAAGATGTGGCCATTACTTCTTGGCAATGGTCAAATGCAGGAAGTCCTCAACCAGTATTTAATCACCATTCATTTTATAACAGCTGCAGCATCCCAGGATCCTGTGATCAGCAGGTGTGACCTTCCCAGCCCTCGTCCCATGAACCAAGTCAATCAGTGAAGCTGATTGGTTTAACAACTGCAGTGGCAAAAATGGTCATAAAATTGGATGCAACTCAATGCATCCAACTCAATTGGATGCCAGCTTGCTTAAGCAATGGAAAGCCTGGTCCCAATTGCGATTGTCAAGTCAAGGACTCAAAATATGTTTAAGGTCTACCTGGTATGGGTTGTGAAACACGGCGATGTGCAGTGAGACCTTGACAAGGTTTGTGGTCTTCTAGTGTAGTTCCTCCTTATCAACCGTTATCAAATAATGCTCTTTCCAACCAAAATCTGAATTTTCTTCCCACTAGAGAAAATACTAAAGATTTCAAGAACTGCATATTAATCCATCATAGGCCAAATAAAGGCTGAAACTCACATTCTTTGGGTGTGTAATGCAAGCAAGCGATGGACAAGAAAAACATGAGCAAGGTCTGAGAAAAGGGAAAAAAGGGAAAAACAAGATGGATGGACAGGAGCAGAGACAGCCAATGGAATGTCCTTGGAGGGGAGACTGTTTTTTTATGGGATCAGGTCAAAATGGTAGGCATTGATCCACACAACTGCCAGAGACCAAGCTTCATTCAATGGCAGTTTCAACAGCAAATCAAAATCTTCATACACTGTATGCGTTTTTATGAACATTTAAATAAATAAATAAATAAATAAATAAAACGTTCTCTGCACATTTTGCTCAAAAGTTGACCAACCAAAACTTTTGGTCATACTTAATGATAGATAAGCATTGTGTTTAACTCCTTTAAAGTTAGTTTTTTTAAAAAAAAAACAAAAAAGTCCTTCAGAGGGGCATCACAGGGTAGTTTTGAAGAAATAAGTTACTTTATTTAGCAGGTTCACAATTCATAGCTTTGGACCAACCAAAGAAAACATCAAGGTACCACTTTTTTTTTCCCCTCACCCCACAAATTAGAAACTTCAAACCATGTTTGGGAAAAAGAAACCCTCCAGTTTGTGCAACCACAACCTGGGTTTTATATGGCAAGCACAATGTTAATTTGCAACATTCTCTTCTTCTCCTCCTCACCATGATTTTTTTTAAAAAATAAAATAAATAAAACTAATCAAGAAACAAAGTCATTTTTGCTTCTTCTCCAATGGCATAATTCACGTGAAGGTTTTGCCATGACAATCGGACTAGTTATTTTATTGACTCTGGGTTGCAGAAAGTACTTTTTCTCAGTAGTTACAATTCAAATGACAGAAAAAATGTTGATCACATGACTGAAATAAAATTACCAAGTGATCTGCATGGCTGAGAAGATCTAGTCTTACATACGACAATAAAACTCCAAAAGTAGATAAGGTTAAGCATTTACTGCTTGTCTGGTATTTGGCAAAAGGAAAATGATTAGGAAGGGTCAAGTTACCGCTGGATGCACACATGGGTTGTTTTTATTAATTAAATCAACCCAAGTAGAAATTCAGTTTACATTTTTAGAACTTAAAAAAAAAAATCATGCACACATACATGGGGATATGTCTGAACATTTTTAGTCTTTGCTAGAGCCAGGCATTTTACATTCAGAAACAAATAATTAAGCCCAATATTTCTGCCACTAAACACAGTCAAACCCTAGCACCACGTTGACAGTACACGTCCCACTGAAAAGCAGGTGACCAATTTTTGCCTCTGGATTTAAAATCACTTTTTAAAATTCAAGAATGCTTATCACACAAACAACCTCAGTTTTTCTGCTACTTAAGACAGCAATGCTTTATGTAATGCAGTTTTATAATTACACAGTAATTATAAATTGTGTAGTACCAAACTGATGGCAAATTCCATTTTGTTGAAAAGGCCTCAACATTGCAAAAGGAATCATCTTAAAAAAACAAGAACAGCATGGCATCTATGCCCTAATCTTCAGCACAGGGATAGAATTCAGTACATCTCGTTAAGATTAAAAAAAAAAACAACACACACACACACACACACACACACACACACTAAAACACAAAAAATACACAGCATACATCAATGACTCATTCAGAGAAAGCTGTACCCAAATTTTAAGACAGAAAAACAGCACACGCACGCTTTGTAGAGTTTTCATAATTCAAGTCTTCGCTCATATTTACACAAGAGAGGAAACAAAGAGTAAATAACATACTTGACTTTGCCAATTCCAGCAGCTAAAAGATTTCCAATTTTATTCAATGGTTTCCTTAAACTTTTTCAAAAGGTTACCAAGGGAGTGGCTGTAGGATCCTGACAAGAGTTGTTGGGGTTTTTTTAAAAAAAAAATCAAGCAATTAAGATTTTTCCTCCTATTATTTTAGCATCTGCGTAAAAGTGCATTTTAATGACATGGATACAAGAGACATTAGCAAGAAAACATCATGAACCATATCAAACTTGCCGTCTAATTCTTAAATATTACAAAGGAGTTTTAAATACCTCGAATCCATGTTTCCAATATTGTTCTATCGAACGATTATTTTTTTGTTTAAGAAAAGGGCAAAGTGGTGTTAAAACAATTAAAAGCCAGGAGGTATTTCAAGTGCTGCTATCATATAAAAACACAAAGAATTAAAAACCACAAGTGTCAAGTTTAAAAAAAATGTCTACAGTTGGACAAAAAAAATAGTGGCAAGCCAAAACATACCAGGACCACAGTGGGTGTAGCGTTTTCAATCTTTCATCATGATTGAAAAACCGGAAAATGCTGGATGTCCCTCTACCTTTCTCACCTGGGTAAATCCTTTCCATTTCAGCACGTTTCAAAACGGTGAACTTTGCAATAATTGCAATCTGCAGACTCGAGCTAGTTCCTGACCTGAAGCACATGTTCTGGTTTTCAACTAACCAGCGTTAGCATTGACCTTCGGTGAAATTCAAAGCTAAATATGCTTTATGCTGGAAAAGAGAAGAGGGGAATGTATGCAGGTAGGTAGGTAAGTAGGTAGGAAAGGAACACACAAGCCTCTCGGGCATTTAGTGGAATCTGCAGCCACTTGCGGTGGCCACTCAATGACATGTGTGTCATGATGCTTTCATGCCAATGCTGCACTTACATGCGTGTCTGATGCAAGCTGCAGCATTGACATGATAAGGGCATCGTGCATGATGTCACCTGCCCCCATCCTCTTTGCTGCTACCCAAAAGGACAATCGTGATTCCCCCCCCACTTTACCACCAAAAACATTACATCTGTGTTAGTCTCAGTTATGATCCAGCCACGTTAAAGTACATAGCTACTCTCTGCTGCAGACAATGGCAGAATCAAGTAAAAAGGATTCTCTTTCTCCCATTGAAAGGGCTGAAGCTATTTGGCGGGATTACGTCGGATAGAATTTGGAGTGGCATGGAAAAGATGGATGACCAAACAGAGAAGGCCTTGTGATTAAGTGGGAACCGCAGTTAGTGAATAATTACTCCAGATACAGCCCCCATTGTGGTCAATGCAAAGGGGGGGGGGTGAGGTTTCCTCTTAGTGCAGTTGCTATCTAACACCCTTCCCTCATCTGGAGGCTATCAGACTTGCAAACCATCTACTCCCGGTGTCGAATCTGAAAGTTAAATATCCGCAGGCATCAGGCTGGTGAGGTTTGCATAGGCCCACAGAAAAAGCTTGCTCTGGGCGCTGGGATGTCTCTGCGTGACGATCACAGTGAACTGCAGTTGTAAAATAAGAACCCACCACAGGCGAAGAAGGCTCCCTCGTGGTAGTCCTACTCACACTCGCGTGGGTTTGGCTTGTGCTACTCAGCCTCGAATAAATTTGCATTACATTCATGGTTATTTTGCAAAACCTTCCTGGGCTCAAATCAAGAGTTTTATAAAATGTAGCAAGTATTACAAGTTGAGTATTGCATTCAAGTCTTAACAATTCAGTAGAACTTAGTGGCTGGGGGGAAAGGAGATAGTTCCTTGAAGAGAAAAATGAGCATTTCAAGGCTAATAAAACTGGGCAATTAATGAACGACTAATAAGACTGGGTAACTGATGATATTTCAAGACTAATAAGACTGGGTACGTCTAAGAGCAACGGTGAGCAATTTCTTATTCCCGCAGTAGAGTGCCCACTGGTCCTTACTGGGCAAAGCCTCGCCTATTGAAACTTAAGAACAGCCAGGCTCAATAATACTCTAATTTCAACCACTCCGTAAAAAAAAAAAAAAAAAAAATAGAAGAGACAGAAATAGCAGTTATGTGATCAAATGTGGACGGGTTTCTCTCCCTTTGGGAATATGGGATAATGACCCAATTCCCAGAAGAAGCTGCCCACACCTGCCTGAGAAACAGTGCGACCCAATTAAGTTAGCAGGAACACTACCAGTGGTCAGACTCCAGTATCCTCCTCCTTTCTTTTGATGCCGCACACACAACATGGCACAGAAACAAGGTGGCCAAAGGACTGTTGTGCTCGTCAGCAAGAAAAAAAACCACCCATCAGCAAAAGCAGGATGCTAAAGGAAGCTTCCTCCGTCGGCATGAGGCACCCAATACGTCTGACATCAAAGGACACCGCAAAGTCATTCGCCGACCTAGAGGTGACAACGCACCGATGCAGCTGGCAAGCCTGTTCCAGAGTGGGACAAAAATCCAGGTTTTTGCTGGGTCTTTTCGACATCTGCTTTCAACCGCACAAGCAAACAACAACAACAACAAGCCCTTGCCACTCACACTGACAACAGCTGTAAATCGACCATTTGAAAAAAAACGATAACAATAATAATAATAATAATAATAATCATGGATCCAAACACACTGTTTTAGGATAGTCTCAGCACAGTCGTTGCAGATAGCCCCAAAATATGTTAGCTGAAGATAATTTTGTTTTGTTTTTCCTGTCGGCTTTTTTAGAATTAGGACACGTGGATTGTGAGATCGAGCTGTGAAACGGGAATACCAAAGAGTTTGCTTGGTGAAAAAAAAAAAAACCAGAACGTACTTTAGGTGTGGAAACCGGAAATGTCAAAAAGAGTCATCCAAAAACATGAAAGATCTATGGAAAGCATTAGGAGGTTCCGTTAAAAAAAGGAGGGGAGGGACAAGATGATATATCCACAATGCTGGAGTTTCCGTGGGGTTAGGGCAGCCCAGGCTGGGAGAGAAGGCCAAGCCACCTGTAGTCTGATATGGTCCAAGGTATAATCCTTACAAGTTTGCAGCCACCCTCAGCTCTTATCTCTTGAGGATTGGTCTTCGGTCCAGTTCAGTCATTGGCAGAAAGGGACTGCAATTTTTTTTCCCCATTATGTTTATTTGTACAGACTAGGTACAGGTTAGAAGGTTCCGATAGCACTACACTGTCGTACTTTTGATTCCAGCAATCTGAGGTCGTGCAAATTCCACAAAGTCGTCGATAAGAACAGGCCAGGCGCCTGGGGGAGAAAAAGAGAGCAGAAAAAGACAAAGTGATTACATCTTCCCAAAATTTTACTTGAAGACCAGGGGTGGGTGGTGGGTGGGGGGTGTTTCCTTCTTTTCTTCTAGATCAGGGGTCTCCAACCTTGGCAACTTTAAGACTTGTGGACTTCAACTCCCAAAGCAAAGCTGGCTGAGGAATTCTGGGAGTTGAAGGTCTACAAGTCTTAAAATTGCCAAGGTTGGAGAGCCCTGTTCCAAATCTTAGAATGACAATGGATAATGGATAGTGAAGACTGCAGAAAAAAACAACGGCAACCAGTCTGCCTTCCGTTGAGGACTTGTACAGTGCACAAATCGTATCTATAGAGCCCTCACATCCAGGACATAAACTCTTTCAACTTCTTCCCTCAAAAAGACACTATAGGGCATTTTGCATGCCAAAACAACCAAAGAAAAGGAGAGTTTTCCCCTTCGTGCCATCTGCTAAACACCTGATTCCCACAGCTCTGACTCGTTTCTCATCTTTTTTTCTATCTTCTCACCCTTCCCACTATCTTCTCCTACTGTTTTGGGGTTTTTTTTGCAATTTATCAATTGTTACTATTAATTATTATGAATTGTTAGCAGGGGGCTTGGACTAGAAGATCACCAAGTTTCCTTCCAGCTCTATTCTGAATGACTAATTTATGATTAATTATTGTAACTATGGTTATGACCTATGACTTGCTGTTTATATGTACACTGGGATCTTATATGGACTGGAGACAAATTCCTTGTATGTCCGATTACACTTGGCCAATAAAGAATTCTGTTCTGTTTTGTTTTGTTCTGTTCTATTCTGGTGCCTTGTCCTGTCCTATTCTATCCTATTCTGGAGTTGAGGAAAACCCTCTCAAAATCATACTTTCCATTCCTTATTTCAAGCATATAGGTCCGTGATGGCAAACCTATGGCACGTGTGCCGAAGT
The DNA here is from genome assembly GCA_012654045.1 of Ptyas mucosa. Classification (NCBI taxonomy): domain Eukaryota; kingdom Metazoa; phylum Chordata; class Lepidosauria; order Squamata; family Colubridae; genus Ptyas; species Ptyas mucosa. Next base: position 589,999 of record WNWU01000019.1, on the reverse strand, counting down.
GGCACACAGGGCCATCTCTCTGGGCATGTGAGCCATTGCCTGTTGCTCTTCTGGGTTTCCAGCGCACTGGCCAGCTGGTCTTCACACGCGGAGCACCGGAAACCTGAAGAACAGCTGCCCGGTGCATATGCGCACGCCAAGAAGATGATCTTCTAGTTTCTGGCACGTGCATGCAAACCGGCCAGGTGGTCTTTGCATGTGCATGCGTGCCAGAAAACAGAAGACCAAGCGGCCGGTGCACATGCTGGAAACCAGAACATCATCTTCCTGCCGCACACATGTGCGCCGGGCATCTGCTCTTCCGGTTTCTGGCACGCACACACTCCCATTTCTGCACTCGGTGCCAAAAAGGTTTGCCAACAATGATATACTGTAGGTGTTCCTTGTGATATATTGGAACAATTACAAGTCTGTCATGTTCTCCTCTGATGTGAAATGTATGTGTGTATTCACTGACCCAGAAGTCAATGGATTAGGATTTGTATTAAAAGTGTCCCTGAACACAGACATGCAATCTTCCCAGTTATCCTCCAGCAAAGCTTCGTCTGTGTTACCTCCTTTGTAGTTCCCCTATACAGGTAGTCCTCGACTTATGACCACAATGGAGGACCACAAATTTTCTGCTGCTAAGTGAGACGGCTGTTAAGTGAGCTTTGCCCCCCTCTTACGACCTTTCTTGCCACAGTTAAGTGAATTGCTGTAGTTGTCAAGGTAGTAACCCAATTGTTAAGCGAATCCTGCTTTCCCATTGACTTTGCTTTGTCTGAAGGTCGCAAAAGGGGATCACATGACACACACACACACACACCGGGACACTGCAACTGCCATAAATAGGAGTCAGTTGTCAAGCATCCGAATGTAAATCACGTGACCCTGGCAATGATGCCCACAGTTGTTAAGTCTGAAAGTCGGTCATAAGGAACTGTTTTCAGTGCCACTGTAACTTCAAGTGGTCACTAAACGGATGCTTGTAAATAGAGGACTTCCTGTAATGCTTTTCAAATGTATTAAACGGTGTTCCACCTGGCTTGCAGGGATATCATAAACGAGGTCTGGCGTTCCACACTGAAGCAGTTCTGAGATTTTTCCTCATTTCTATCAAAGTTCTTCAAAGGAAACGGCCCTGTTCTTTGTACCTAAGTCCACCTGGCCATTAAGCCTTTGCTAAACAGAGTCTGATGCAGGGGTCTCCAACCTTGACAACTTTAAGACTTGTGGACTTCCACTCCCAATGGGGGAGCAAAGCTGGCTGAGGAACTCTGGGAGTGGAAGTCCACAAGTCTTAAAGTTGCCACGGTTGGAGATTCCTGGTCTAATGGACTTTGCTTTACAAAATGGGAGGATCAACGTATTTTCTCCTGCTGAAATCCACCTGTATTTTCTTTCCTTCCTTGAACCAAGTCTTCCTCGGTTTTATTTTTACTCTGGCCTAAGAGATTCAGAATTCAGCTACAACAGGCTTCCTCATCCTGGAAAACATTTGCCCCTATTCCCAATTGTATTTCCCTATGCAAATACAGAGAGAGTGTATTTGCAATCAGCCCCCGGCAACCGTAGCCAATGATTCAGGAAGAAGACAAAATGGACTAGTTCCCCCTTTTCTCTCAACAAAGAAAGCAAAACAAAATAACAGCAACAAAAAAAAAAACTTTTTTGCAAGGGCGTTTTTCAAAAGGAATGATCTAAGTGGGTATTTCTTCCAAGATTTTGCGCTTAGGACCCCTCCCACTTTTAAAAATTATAGAGAGCCCCAGAGCAGCTTTCGGTTAGTATGGGTTAGATCTATCAATATTTACCACCTTAAAAGTTAAAATTGACACATTCGTATAATAAGGATTTCTTGAATCGTGAGAAAATAACAATAGTAAATTCAAGTAATAAGGGTGACGCCGATTTAAATTTTTGCAAATAACTTCCATATCTGGCAAATAGTTTTATTTATTTATTGTATTTTATTTATTGGTTTGATTTATATGTCGCCCTTCTCCAGAGACTCAGGGCGGTTTACAATGCGTTAAGCAATAGCCTTCATACTTTATGTATATACCTGCTTACTAGGGCTTTTGCCCCCCCCCCCAAGTGGTGTTCTTTTTTTATACAAAGTCAGTTTATTGCCCCCACAATCCAGGTCCTCATTTTACCTACCTTGGAAGGATGGAAGGCTGAGTCAACCTTGAGCCTGGTGAGATTCGAACTTGCAGTAATTGCAGGCAGCTGGTGCCACTTAACAGCACTTTAGTCTGCTGCGCCACCAAGGCTCTTTTTTGATTTGACAGACACCAGAAAGAGTCTTGAGCGACATGGGGGGTGGGGGGGTGGGGGGTCCCAGAACTACTTTTTAAAAAAAAACACTGCTCCAAATAACCCGAAAGATTCACTGTAGGAGACGGAAACCCTCAAAGAATCAGGCCCTAAATTGTTACAGGTTTTAAAGGGCCTTAAAATCAACACCATGACAAGTCAGTGGGCAATTGAAGCAATCAGAGGGAGAAAAACATACACAGGAAAAAATGTGACAGAATGTTAAAATGGTGCATCCCATTTGCCCAGACAATGACCTGGTGAGTTGCAGAAGGGAAACACGGCAGGATTAGTGAAATGACTCAGCAGTAGCTGGTTTGGCAAGCTGGTTTTGTTGAAATAAGGAGAAAGAAAAAACACCTCATAGCATGGAAATGCCACTGAGCGCCATTCATTTTAAAGCCAAGTTTTATACTGAAGCTTGCTCGAGGCTGCTCTCTGGGATTAAGTTCATGGCCTTTATGGCAATGACCAACCCTCCTTGTTTTCAGATGTTGGACAAACAGATCTTTGTTTATTCCCTGGGTGCTTCACAATTTAAAAAAAAAAACAACTGAGAACAAATCAGATTGTAGATAAGGTTTGAAGAAAATGACTAATGGATTTTAGCAGAGTAGCACAAACAGAGAGAGTTTGGTCTTGCACTTAAAAAGGCACCAGGCTAGAAACCAGGAGACTGTGAATTCTAGTCCCACTTTAGGCATGAAAGCTACCTGAATGACTTTGAGCCAATCACCAGGAGACTGTGAATTCTAGTCCCGCCTTAGGCATGAAAGCCAGCTGAGTGACTTTGAGCCAATCACCAGGAGATTGTGAATTCTAGTCCCGCCTTAGGCATGAAAGCCAGCTGAGTGACTTTGAGCCAATCACCAGGAGATTGTGAATTCTAGTCCCGCCTTAGGCATGAAAGCTACCTGAGTGACTTTGAGCCAATCACCAGGAGACTGTGAATTCTAGTCCCGCCTTAGGCATGAAAGCTACCTGAATGACTTTGGGCCAATCACCAGGAGACTGTGAATTCTAGTCCGCCTTAGGCATGAACACTGGCTGGGGGACTTTGGGCCAGGCATTCTTCTCCCAGCCCAACCCACCTCACAGGGTTGTTGTTGTGGGGAAAATAGGAGGAGGAAAGAGTATCAGGTATATTCACCACCTTGAGTTATTTATAAAAATAAAAGCAGGGGGAAAAAAAAAATAAAAAATTGGGAGCTGGGAAGCCAACCCGTTCCAATAGCATTAAGCAGCAACATTTTCTGTTGAGGTTCTGGGGGGGTGAGAAAGTGCCCCCCTCAGAACGGGCTCGCAATTTGGGTGTCCTTCTAGACGCACAGCTGAGACTGAAACAACATCTGACAGCTGTGGCTAGAGGGACCTTTGCACAGGTTCGTCTGGTGCACCAACTGCAACCCTACTTGGATCGGGAGGCTCTCCTCACAGTCACTCAGGCCTTTGTCACCTCACGGCTGGATTATTGCAACGCGCTCTACATGGGGCTACCCTTGAAAAGTGTTCGGAGACTACAGTTGGTCCAGAATGCAGCTGCGCGAGTTATAGTGGGTGCGCCTAGATACACCCACATTACACCAATTCTCTGCGAGCTGCACTGGCTCCCTATCGGTCTCCGGGTGCAATTCAAGGTGTTGGTCATTACCTTTAAAGCCCTACATGGCTCAGGGCCAGGCTATCTTTGAGACCGCCTTCTGCCGCATAGTTCCCAGAGACCAGTAAGATCCCACAGTCGGTCTCCTCCGGGTCCCGTCAGCTAAACAATGTCAGCTGGTGGGCCCGTGTGGGAGGGACTTCTCTGTGGCTGCCCCGGCTCTCTGGAACCAGTTACCTCCTGAGGTCCAGACTGCCCCCACCCTACTGGCCTTCCGCAAAGCAGTGAAGACCTGGCTCTTCCGGCAGGCCTGGGGCCGTTGATCTCGTTATAATGATCTTGCGAGACCCGGCCACGAATTGGAGTGCATGTGTTTTAACGTTTTTAATGTTTTAATGTTTTTCTTCTTAACATTTTTTTATGGGATTGTTTGCATTGTTTTATTCTTTGTTGTAAGCCGCCCAGAGTCCCTTGGGAGTTGGGCGGCAGAGAAATAAATAAATAAATAAATAATAAATAAAAATAAATAAACATTACCTTCCTCGTCATAATTTGACATATCGTCTGCTATCATTGCACTGAAGTCTAGAAGAAGATTCCAAGTGTCCTTCGGTATAGATCTTTTATGATGTTCCTGTTTGAGAGAGAAATCCCACCGTCATAATTCAAGACGTTACTTATCTACTGATTCCTCAACAGGACTTTATGCTTAGCACATCATGGTTCCAAGACTGGAGAATCTCTCTTCACGTTTTTTGGACGGCACGGTGGAAATGATCTCTATCTCTGATCTCAGGATCATTCTATTGTAATCATCTGCTGAGCACCATTGTTCTGCAGAGCTCCTCGGCTTTGCTTCTCAGAGCTGCTTAATTCATTGGTTGGAAGAAAGCAGGACTGGGAAGGTAGGTGGCTTCAGTGTTTTCAAAGCACCGAGAGAGACTGTTTCACTTCCACTGAAGGGGCCACTACTGTGCATTGGTTCCAGTGCGGTGCTCAGAATTAGGAAGGCTTTGTGCTGCTTTGGGGAGGGCCGTCAAAGGAGGCCTTGGTTGGAGGCTTCGTTAAAATAGTGCCTCCTCCAGGCTTTGCACCAGGTTTAATGGGCTCATGCAGAATCCACAAAAACAGATACCGTCCGCTCAGCAACTCCTAGACGACCCTTTCAAGGCCAAGGACAAGTAGCATTTAAAATGACTTGAGTATTCGCGCATTCTTTTTCTCACTCAACAAAATTTCACTGGGTCAAAAATTTGCAATTCAAACTGTAAAGATTTTTCTTTTGGGATTTCTGATCTTATTTGTTCCTTCCTTCCTTCCTTCCTTCCTTTCCATCCTTCCTTCCTCTTTCTTTATTTCTTTCTCTTTCTTCCTTCCTTCCTTTCCTTCCTTCCTCCTTTTTCCTTCTTTTCCTTTCTTTCTTTTCCTTTCTTTCTTTCTTTCCTTCCTTCCTTCTTTCTTCCTTCCTTCCTTTCTTGTCCTGTCCTTTCCTTTCCTTCTTTTCTTTCCTCTCCTCTCCTTCCCTCCCTCCCCCCTCCCCCCTCTTTTCCTTTCTTTTCCTTTCCTTTCCTTTCCTTTCCTTCTTTCCTTTCCTTTCCTTTCCTCTTTCATTCATTCCAACAGCCACCCAATTCAACCGAGTGATTCTGGTGGCTTACAAATACAGATAGTCCTTGACTTATGACCATAATTGTGCCTGGAATTACAGCTTTAAGCCATGCCAGATTTCGTGATCGTTTTTGTGGCAGTCACAAAGTGAATCCAGCAATGAGGGGGGGATTTTGGCCAGAAACTGGTTTCTGACAAAAAACACCATAAATTATGGCCGTGTGACTGGGGGACGCTACAAACAGCTATAAGCATCTGAAATGTGATCAGGTTCATATCCAGGTCTTAAGTAGCTTTGGGAAGGTCTGTTGTAACTTTGAATGGTCACTAAGCCATCGGTTGTAAGTCAAGGACCATCAGCAGAGACAAGAAAAGCTGACAGTTCGCTCTAATGTCAATCTGACCTATTATTACGTTCATAGGCAAAAATTCCTGATCTAGAACCATTTCATAACGGTATTGATCATAACATACACACACACACACACACACACACATATACACAAACAGGCAACATGTATGTATTTGTTAGAAACAATATTACGTTCATAGGCAAAAATTCCTGATCTAGAACCATTTCATAACGGTATTGATCATAACATATACACACACACACACATATACACAAACAGGCAACATGTATGTATTTGTTAGAAACAATATTTGAACTTACCAATAAAAATCTGTTCCACAAGTCTAGGAATTTAAACCTTCCGTGGAGTACTAAGTTCCAATAGGCAATGGCCATTTCTAAATCTGTAACATTAAAGAGATTAATTTTTTTTCTAAAAAAAAAAAAGCATTATGATCCAGAACGATTTCTGAAATGGATAATTAACTAACAAAGAAAAAAAAAATTCTGTAGCACAAGGATGTTTCAAAAGTTCCTGAATTTCAGGATTTTTCACCTTCATCTCCATCAAAGACTTTTCAGACTATCCCAACTAGACACTGGGCTAAAGCAACCAAAGTTTGCAATTGATTTCCATTTTCCCTTATTCCCCTTGCGGAGCTCTTCACAATGCGTGGGAGTTTGCTTCTAAACCTACCCTAAATCTAAGGGTGCCTTGTGGTCTTGATCAGCAACACAGCCCTTCAGGGAGGGAGAAAAAGCTAGAAACGCCCCTAAGCACTTCTAAAGCTTTGACAGCAACTTTCAGGGCTGGTTGTCTCGCAAACTACAACTTTGTTAAACGACACTTGCTGGAGGGAATGTCTATGGAGATTCTCAATCGTCCAGGTCATGGTTGTCCTAAAGGTGGTTTTCCAAAAAAGGCAACTGGATTTTTCCCCCTTTCCCTTCTCATCCGAGAAGCTTCTTCAATTGTGAAGAAATGAACTTCAGAACTGAAGAAGCTTCTCGGATGAGAAGTGAAACGTTTTCAAAGAAAAAAACAACAACTCTAAAATGCCTTTTTTTATTTTTGGGGGGGGGGGGGGAAGCACCTTTGGGACTTGCTGAGGGACCTTGATGGGCTTGTCTCAATCGAGGGGAAAAGGCAGTTTCCATCATCCTGTTCAGCCACAGTGATTGCTGAGAAATTTACTTTCCGGTATGTGACATGAGTCACTTCTGCCTGAGCTAGGAAATGATGGCATACATACCTAAACCTTTCTGTCCTGGATTCTTTGCAAAGTTGAAAGTAAACTGGTAAAAGTCCTTAAATCTTCCTGGCTCTTTCAATTCTTGTTCCATTTTAGGAAGCTGGGCCTTTAGTTTTTCTATGCTGTCACATCTGTATTGATACATCAAAAGATTTTATTTCTCCTTCAGTCAGTATATTAGGCTGCATATTTTTAAACCCTTCTACAAATTGTACCGATACAGGTAATGGTCGACTTACAACCATTCGTTTAGTGACCAAAGTTACAACAGCACTGAAAAAAAGTAACTTTGACCAGGTTTTCACACTTATGACCATTGTAGAATCCCCATGGTGACGTGATCAAAATTTGAGCAAGTGGCATGTATTTATAACAGTTGTACTATCCCAGAGTCATGAAATTGTTGATTTGTAACTTTTTTAGCTGGCGTCTAACAAGCAACGCCAATGGGGGGAGTCAGATCTGCTTAATGACGTGATTCACTTAACAACTGCAATGATTCACTTATCAATTGGGGCAAAAAAAGGTCGTAAATTGGGGCAAATCTCACTCACGGAATTGCCTTGCTTAGCAACAAAAATTTGAGGCTCAATTATGGTCGTAAGTCGACGATTAGCTGTATCCTTTATATAGGTAGTGCTTGACTTACGGCCACAATTGGGACCAGAATTTCTGTCATAAGTCCTGGTGGTTGCAAGTTGAGTTGGACCCAATTTTATGACAGTTTTGCATGGCTATTAAGTGAATCCACATGGTTGTTAAGTCAATGCAGTTTCCCCAATGGGGAATTTTTATTGTTGGAAATCAACAAAAAAGTTAGCAAATCACAATCCTGTGACACACCCACACACACACACCCAGATGCTGCTATTGGTCATAAATGGGAGCCGGCTGCCAAATGCTGGAATTACAATCACATGACTTTGGGGTACCTGCAACAATTGTAAATGTGAGTTCCAGTCATAAATCGCTTTCTCCAAGGTCATTGTGACTTCAAACAGTCATTAAACAAGTGGTTGTACATCGAGGACTATAATTGCTTTTAGAATGGATGATGTTTGAAATTCTCTATGTTTTGGTTTATTAAAATAGTAATTAATCTACACATTTACAAATCACCTAGGGATGGAATTTCCATACAAGGCAGAGGCTTAGAACCATTCTGCAAGAATTATCACAGCTTCCCTTTGTTTGCTTGAATCAGTGAATATGGTAACCAAGGCAAAAAATATATACCAGAAAAAGGTTATGTCAACTTGCATTAATTAGGGCATCTTTCGGAAACTTCACAGGTTATATCTTAAAAGAAATTTGTTAGAAATTCAGCTATTTGTATATTTAAATCAATTATCTGATAGTCTGTATTTTCCTGATCTTGCCAGTAAACAAAGTCATTTCAGAAAACATCGGGAGTATAAAAGCTGCCATATGGAACACTATCATCTATGTTGCTTCACAGTTTTCTCACACCTTGCATCAACACATTTGCCAAAAGAGTAAACAAATGCACAAGTTCAGTTCTAGTATCAATATATCTGTGAGGAATATTTTCTGCTACGCTTCCAGGTACGGTCTCATCCGATATTTTAATGAAATGAAACACACACAAAAAAAGTGTTTTCAGGCCCTAATGGACAGTGCAATGAAAATACAATGATTTCCCACTTTGTAAAAATAACTACACGTTTTCAGTCAGCTGGCTGTACCTATGGCAATTTAAAAAAACAAAAGCTAAACACAAGTCTTCAAAAACACGGTTTTAAAAGGGGATTGAAAATATTACCCCTCTTAATTCTGTCACTGTACCACTACCATTACCTTGTATAACTCAGTGTTTTTCAAACATGGCCATTTTAAGAGGCGTAGATTTCAACTCCCAGAATTCCCCAGCCCGCAAGCCTATGCCGGCTGGGGAATTATGAGTGCTGCAGTCCACATATCTTAAAAGCAACCCTATTTTGAAAAAAAAAAAAAAAAACCATTGCTATAACTCTTGATTATTTTTGGTTTTGCACTCATGTCAGAGGCACCGAGGTGCGTCCAGTTAAAAGGATTAGCCGCTGGTGACATCACCGTTACCCTGGGACGCCCAGTTGGGGGCTCCTTTTATGTCCCCGGCAGGCGTTGGAGTAAGGAGTGAGATTTCAACACCACCCCATGGCAGTTCTCGGATCTCAAAGGCAGGCTTGCTAACCTCCTGCCCAGTGTTTCAACTGCTCAAGCCACTGTGCTCCTTACTCTTGAGGATTAAAAAAAGATAATAAAATAGTTCACAAAGGAGCTTGCAAGTGTTATTTGCCAGAATCAATGCGCAACTAGGCCAGAGCCTGGTGGATAGGAAATCAAGAGTGAATGCCTTTCTGTAAAATAAACCAGCGAACGGGCAGGGTTTTAAGGCTGCTTTAGCCTAAAGGGCTCTGCACGCATCCCAGGATGGGCCCCAGCACTTACCCAAGTTCCGTCATCCCATCCATGAATTCCATCCTTAAGAATTCGCACTGCGTCGCAGCTCTGAACTTCCAGGCAATTATCAAGACACTAATGCTGGCGGGGTCTAGTGCCAAGTCATCGCAAAACTGCTGAATGCCATCTATGCCGATTTTATTCTCATCTTGAGGATCTTAAAGGAGAAAAAAAAAACGAATATTTAAAAATTCCTAGAAATAAGTACTCCAGCAAGAATGGAACTGGTAGGTGTGATTTCAAGACAAATCATGTGAGTGAGAAACTAATTTCTGACTCAAGGGACATTAACTGCTGGCAGTTGCCATTTAACATCAATCTTTGAATATAAAACGTGTAAGAAGTGTCTCGCAGTCCTTCTCTTGCTTGGAATCACAACTGCCGTTGAAAATGGGTCAGTTTTCTCTTTCACAAGGGGGGGGGGGGAGAGAATAAATCACAATTCACCTCTCATGAAGGACTTTTTTTTTATCCATTTCCCTGCAAGTCATGAGGACCCAGATTGTTGGGGGCAGATATGCTGACTCTGTAAACCGCTTAGAGAGGGCTGTAAAACACTGTGAAACCATATATACGTCTAAGTGCTATTGTTAAGTGCTAAGAGGCAGCTCTGAATAAGGAGGCTCTGGGTAGAAGAAAAAGCAATGGCTTGACAAATAATTATTAGGAAAGTCAGAGTAGAAATGTGGGCCAGATCAGGTAACTAGATCAAATACAAGAACAAATGTGGCTTTTGATGTTAAAAACTCCCTAATCTTTTGCTCTGAGTCAACGACAATATTTACACATTGAAGAAAGTTATAATCTCTTAAAACTGTGGTTATTGTATAAACAAAAAATGGTCGAATTCAGACACAGCATGCTCTGTTAATGCCCCCTCTTATCCCCAATGTTATGCTCTGGAAAGAAATGAGCAATATCCTCGGAGTCAGGAAACTTCAATCCAATTTTCTAGCCAAGGGAAAGGTGGCCTTCCGGGGATATGAGTGGAAGCGGCAAGGATGGTGTGGGACTAATCTTCCAAGAAATTTGGGATTGGGGTTGGGGGGTTTAAGGATGAAAATGAGAGCAGCTCACTTTCCAGAAGCCTTCCTCTCCCATTCCCATCCTTATTCTCCTAAAAGAAAATAAATGAAGGGGAGAATATGCTTCAGGGTTAGGGTTTGGGTTAGAGTTAGTTCATCATTTTGGCTGTATTTCAGAGACATGATTTTTGAGTCTTATAGTATCTCATGAAATCCCTAATTTAGGGAGGTATTTGAACCTAGCTGCTTAGGAACCCTTTTCAATCTAAGTTCACCCTCAATCAAGAAGCTCATTGGGTGAAATTACCCACCAATTTTAGCCCATCCAGAGTCATGTATGTGAGAAGGGCAGTTGTATAGAAAGAATGAATGAATGAATGAATGAATGAGTGAGTGAGTGAGTGAGTGAATGAATGAGTGAATGAATAAATGATTCATTTTCCACATGTGTTATAATACAGGTAGTCTATGACTTACAACCATTTGTTTAGCGACTATTCAAAGTTGCAACACTGAAAAAAGTGACTTGCAGCCGTTTTTCACACTTACAACCATTGTAGCATCCCCATGGTCGTGAGATTTACATTAAAATGCTTGACAACTGACTCACATTTACAACAATTACAGCATCTTGGTCAACTTTTGTGACTTTCTGTCAAGCAAAGTCAATGGGGAAGTCAGATTCACTTAGCAACCATGTTACCAGCTTAACTGCACTGATTCACTTAACTGTGGCAAAAAAAAGAGTCATAAAATGGGGCACAACTTACTTAACAACTGTTTATTTTATTTATTTATTTAGATTTATATACCGCCCTTCTCCCCTGGGGGACTCAGGGCGGTGAACAGCCAAAAGTAAAAAACATACATACAAAATTTAAAAGCCAAATAAAACCAAATTAAACAATGGCCCCGACTATTTAAAATCCCCATTATAAAATATTAAAACCCCAAATATTAAAATATTTAAATATTTAAATTATTTTTACAAAAGAAGGGAAAAGTTAGGGAAAACTTCTGTTTCACTTAGCAACAGAAAGTTTTGGTTCAGTTGCGAACATTAAGCCAAGGACTCCCTATAATATAACAGATGATAAACATGTCTGCTGCCCCCCTAAGCTCCTTAGGGGAAGAATGGGTCAAGGACTATTTTAAAAAGGTAGTTAAATAAATAAATCTTCAATATCTAAGGGCTAAATCCCTATCCTTCTCGGTCATAGTTTGCCCCCATTGAAACCAACAATTACAGCTAAGTTTAACCGTTCAAAACGTGAACAAAAAACTTTTTACTCACCTTTGTATCTATTATATAGTTGCTCTAATTTCTTTCGGTCCAGTGATCCCTTAATGTTTTCTCGTATATACAGTTCAGGATTTTGAAAAAAATTATCTGTTGCAACATCTAGCTTCCAGTCATTCTGAGACAGGCAATTCACTGCTGTTTTTTCACTAGATTGCGTGAAGATCATAAACTGTCGAACTTTATCTTTTTGCGATGACTTCAACTTGTTCTAAAAAAAAGTTTGAAAAGAAGAGCAGTAAAACTTCACACCCGTTTTGCCTTGAGAAGGAAATACCTCAAAGGAAAACACCATACATGATAAATATCAGTTGCGGAAGAAGTTAAGGCAGACATTCAGAAAGCCTGATTAGGATATTGATTTCTTAACTTTGCCCAGATAAGTTCAAAAGTTACTTGCAAGTCATGTTGTTCACTACTGCTCCAGGCACATCACAAGTCAAATAAGCTTACTACATGGTGGAATTAACAGTGAAATACACATCTCTAAATGTATTCGCAACAGTATGATTTATAGGCTCATCCAGACTATTCAGATAGAAGCAACGTCCATCATAATATCTGCCAAAGGCTCCATAAAACGGAGGGCTTTAAAAAGGCAATAACAGACTAAGGTTATTTACCAGGAGCGTCTACAAAGTATGGTCAAGATGGCAGCCACAATGATGTGATTGAAGCATCACCTGTTTGCCTTTAAAAAAACAACGTATCTATGGATGCTTCTGACACTCACGTATCCAGTGATTGATTAGCTTTCAGAAGCTAATTGACTTGGGAATACGACAGAACAGCTTAATGAGAAGGCTAATATACCTCTCCTAATTTCCCCCTAAATTATTCTCATATGAAATCTGATAGGACATCAACTCAGAGGTGACTAGAAAAAAAAAGTTTTGACTGAGGGTTAAATGTGAAACAATAAAAAAAAAAGTAGCAGTATCAAAATTCAGCATCATGCACAGTGATATATGCATGAGCCTGAGCCTATACGCCACTCAGGAGCCTGAGTGGAGTAGGAGGCTAATGCCTCCTACTAAGGCAGCATTTAACATCCAGCTGCCTGCAATTACTGCAAGTTCAAATCTCACCAGGCTCAAGGTTGACTCAGCCTTCCATCCTTTCTAAGATAGGTAAAATGAGGACCCGGTTTGTGGGGGCAATAAGCTGACTTTGTATAAAATATACAAAAGTATGAAGGCTATTGCTTAACGTATTGTAAGCCACCCTGAGTCTCCGGAGAAGGTCACAAGTTGCAGTAATCGTTAAGCGAATGCAGCATTATAAAGTGAACACCGGGTTGTTAGGTGAACCCACAGTTCATTAAGGGATGAGGTTTTTTGCCAGTTTCTGGCACAAACAACATAAATTGTGGTCAAAGTAAATGCCAGGTTCTGGCATGGCCAAACAGCCCAATACGGTTACATGATTGGGTGTGTGTGTGTGTGTGTGTGTGTGTGTGTGTGTGAATGTTTGAACTTCAAATTCAAATTTGGGTTGCAAGTCTAGTTGTTGGGATCTGTCATAACTTCAAGCGGTCACTGAGCAACCAACCGTAAGTCTAGGACTACCTGTATGACTTTTAAGATTACACTTTCACTGAAACTGTCTTCTTCCAATGAAGCTATAAACACAATTGTCTGGACAATGTGACTGCGGAAAGACATCATACGAACAACTGTTAATTCTATACCCTGACTGGAAATACCATCAACTAAGTCATTCAGTATGATCATCGGGTGGGGAAACTTTCCTATAAAATGCATACATATGACAAAACAAGCATTTAGCTATATTCATCTAAAGTAACACCCCCCCACCCCCAGTTTATCCCTCTTAAAAATATTCCTCACAGTTCTTAACTAGGGATAGGATAGAGCCGTGATGGCGAACCTATGGCACGTGTGCCTGAAGTGGCATGCAGAGCCATATTGCCTGGCATGCGCGGCATCGTCTGTTACTCTTCCGGGTTTGTGGCGCGTGACAATCAGCTGGCCTTTTTGCATGCAGCTGTGCGGGAAACTAGAAGAGCTGGTCTTCCGTTTTCCTGCGTGAGCATGCGCGACAGCCAGCTGATCATCACGTGCACATGCGCGCCACAAACCCGGAAGAGTAACTGCTGAAACTGAAAGTTCAGTAGCTGAAACTGGAAATTCATTTTGTGTGCGCACATGCGCCCTGGGCAGCTCCACTTCCGGGTTGTGACCAAGACGCGGGCGCACGCAAAGCGCACAGGCACGCGGGCGCTCCCTTTTCAGCACTCAGTACGGAAAAGGTTCGCCATCACTGGGATAGAGGATGAACCTCACATTTACCGAGGTTTCTTCTTTTCATTTTTCCTGCTTATAAATAATGATTAGAGGTTTACATTTTATTCTTTGTTTATCTCTTACCAAGTTATTTAGATCTTCAAGTCAACTAACATAACACAACTGCTATGGCCATATAATATGCTATTCCAAACAAATACACATGAACCATTTTATGGCACCAATACTTGAGGTTCAGGGGTAAAAATCTGTATGCTCAAATTAATTTCTTTACACTCCATTGTCAGCTTAATGTAATTTTTCTCTTTCTCTTGCGTCATTCCGCTATCTTAGTTTTGTTTTAGCTATTCATTTTTTTATATTGCTTCTGTTGAACTTGTATATGTTACACCTGACTCTTCAATGACTGTAAATAAAAATATGAGTGCTACATATTATGGCATATCATAATAGCCTGGTACACACATCCCACCAAGACACAAAGTACCCCTTCCCATTTTAGCTCCACATCTTGTACAAAACCAGTTATTGTCTATCAATGAACCACAAAGAATATTAGCAAGCAATAGATGTAAACTTTTTAGTTTCCCAGAACAGTACTTCAAACAGCAGCTATAGCTACATATATCTGCCTCTATCTCTTAGCTAACTCCACCTTTGACAATCTAGCATGAGTTGATAGCAATAGCACTTAGACTTATATAGCGCTTCACAGTGCTTTACAGCCCTCTCTAAGCTTTACAGTGTCAGCCTATTGCCCCCAACAATCTGAGTCCTCATTTTACCGACCTCGGAAGGATGGAAGGCTGAGTCAACCTTGAGCCGTGTATAAAATGGCAGCAGGGAACAGGACCACAGAAAAATGTGCCTGAGAAAGTAGAGCTGCTTCTTTTACCCCTGCTCTGGAAATATAAAGCAAGGACTTATGCTGGAAATTATAATGTGGAAGTACTATACACTTATTGTAGAATGTCATCTTATATTATTTTGGATAATAATATGCCCAGTTTTGCAACCAACATCTAACTTTTTATAAGGGAATCCTTAATTTAGCCTATTTTTAGTAAGATATTCCTTCTATATAAATTCACATTTTTAAAATAAATAAGGTATCTGCTCACATTTGCATGCTTTCAAAGTGCTAGGTGGGCAGGAGTGGGGCGAGTAACAGGAGTTCATCCCGTTGAGTGGTGCTCAGGTCTTGAACCTTGTCGAACTTTCCAGCCAACAAACCCAGTGTCTTAACCACTGAGCCATCGCTCCCTTATTTAAATAGATTCGTTGAAATGATTTACATAACCATCTACCAACAACAACAATGACTATGGGAGAAGGGTACAAGGATTAAAATCCAAAACAAAAAGATACAAACAATGAAACCTAAGGTTAAACCAGCAGGAACCAAATATATCGCCAGTAGAGTTTACCTGGCTCCTGGCCCAAATGTCAGAGGTAACAGCCAGATCTTCAGAGTTATACAAAAGACTAACATGGTTGGGGCCATCAGAATTAGGGGATATAGGCTGTAGTTGCCATTGTTTGATGGAAGGGATACAGAGCATGGCCTTCCCTACTAGACCTGGTGAGATGGGCAGTAATAATGGGGGACAGGAGGCAAAAATGAGAATCATAAATTTAATCCAGATGACACATCAGTAGTTTTCTTGGTAGCATTAAAGAAATTATTTGTCATTGTCCTCCAGGCAAAGACAATATAATTGGGATTTTAAATTGTACCCCCTCTTCAAGTACTAACTCTGCTTAGTTTCTGAGTTCAACCAAGGTTAACTAAGATGCTGGCTACAGTTCAAATACACTTTGCCAGAGATGGAGAAATGGCCTATCACATCTCTTCCTAGGAAGCTAAATGCAGACGCAATAAATTAGTCTAAGGAGAAACATCCTGGGTGTATACACTGAAGGTAAAATTAACTGCACCTAAACACAACTGTAAGTATCAAAAGAGTCCTGGTACAACTGGCTATATTTGGGCAGCACATCACTGAGGTAACAAGTATCTAGAAAGTGTTCACACACACATATATGTACACATACACACGCACACACATATACACACACACAGAAAAGGTTTTCAAATACTATAAACTTGTTTACAATACTAATCTGCTCTAAATTACAAAGCAATTTTCAGACTATATGGTTCAGTACAAATTATTTGAAAAGTGCACCATAAAGAAAATATGAAGATTTTAACCCATAAATACAGATGTTTAAAACTCTGAAGACTTTTTAAGAATTCCTAATGGCAAAATTTTTTTTTTGAGAACTAAAGTGTCTTTCAGCATGAGACATGGCCATTTAGGAAAATAGGTGAAAATGTTAACCTATTTCAAAATAGGAGTTGCTGAATTCTTAAATTGTTGATTTAAGCATATAGATGCTATGAGCTGAAAGTTAACATTTGAATAAGGTCCATGTTCTCATCCCTGTCTCAAATACTGACCAACCAAATATAGCACTAATGTTTTGTGGAACATAGCCATTGCCATCAGATTAATTTAAAATATTCCTCAATTTCCCAGAATAATTCTGTGTGTGTGTGTGTGTGTGTGTGTGTGTGTGAGAGAGAGAGAGAGAGAGAGAGAGAGAGAGAGAGAGAGATACATGCAGAAGGTCATGACATCAACATCAACAGGTCTACTCTATTCAAGTAAACAAGACCTAAATAGCATAATGCATTCCAACAGTAATTAATGATGTCACTGACTTTTAAAGATGTGTAATGCTAGTTTACACCAAGAGTGGAAAACAAATGAACAGTCTGAATTAAATTCGGACCGAACTGAACTGAATGTGCCATTAAATTCTAGTTTTGCCATTTCAAACCAGATTCTCATAGATTTCTGCAAGAGAACAGAGGCATTTGAGATGAAATAAAGTGATGAGATGATTCAAATACTGCCTCATCATCTTCTGAAAGTTGGTGTCAGATTTTGGTCTAGTTTCTTCTTTCTTGAAGATAGCTGTTCCTTTTATAAGAAATAAACAAATAAACCAACCCTGGGATTGTTGTTATTATCATTAGTCAGCCAAATATTCAGACTGGGTTTGGCATTTTTGTATTATTATTGTTGTTGTTGTTGTATTCAATTGATATCCTTATTATTACATTATTAGATTCTACAAGAACATTCTTGACAAGATGTTGGGACAAAACACTGCAGTTGCTGCTGTACCTTTGTTTTTTTATGTGACCTAAGTCATGGTTTCATTCATATTCTACAATCGCTTGGATTCATACACCTAATGTTTACAAAGCATAATTCCTGGCTTCCCAGACCACTCTCATCCCCAAACCCACCCAACACAATAGCTTCACCTTTCTGATGAAACCTGCCATCAAGAATCTCTTATTAGGGAGGGACTCCGTGGATGAAGAAATTAATGCATATATTTAAATTTATCACCCAACAACAAACTTGCAAGATAAATTGGGCTGAGAGAAAGGACGACCAAACTCCAAGATCCCAGATCTTTAAGCTGGGCTTGAATCTACACCTTTTCAACTCCTCATCCAGCACCATCAGACCTCTCTCTCCATCCGGCTAGCAGGAATCCCTTGTCCTTTCTGAAGATCAAGCCATCCCAAATCGGACAGCACTTTTTCCCACCCATACATTTCACACAGACACACACACACACACACACAAACAAAAAACAAAACGTGACTATGGAAATTTTGCACACTTTTGTTAAGTGCGCAAAATTTCCAATTTTGCTAAGAATTTTAATAGTAGTAATAATAGTAATTGGAATTTTGCTTAATTCCAATTTTGTTCAGCACACAAAAACGCAGCCTGGGATGTTGGGCACAAGATCCTGGACTCCAAATGGAAAGCGAGTCTTTTTTTGTGTGTGTGAAATTGTGTGTGTGGTGGGGGGGGGGAGGAGAGATGCCTGATGTTCGGATCCCCCACACTGACCCCTTCTCCCCTCCTCCTTACAATGAAGAGCAAACAATTGCTGGACTTTTTCCTCCTCCAATTCCATCTCTTTCCCCATCCATCCATCCATCCGCCCGCCCGCCCGCATCCCTTTGAGGAAGGGGGGAAGACCCCTCAATTAATGGGCGCCCATTTACCCCAAACCCCGAAAGACATGGGATAGGGAGGGGGTTACACCCAAGAGTACCCCAACTCCTTGTTGAATGAAGTGCAAAAGGAATTCCCCCCCCCCCTTTTTTTTTCCCCTCATACACCTCATACACAACCCACAAAGGCTTCCCGCCTCACAGGGAAGATACTTCAGGACTCCGGAATTCACCGCCCGGCCTGGATCGGGGAGGGCGAGAGAGACCCCACCACCACCACCACCATCATCCCCGACCCCAAAGGTTTCCCCTAGACGCCCTCCCGGCAAGGGCACGACCCGGGATCCCGGCGGGCCGAGCCCGGGAGTCTGAATTGAGAGGCGGCCCTTTCACCCTCAGGCGAGGCGAGAGCCCGCATTCCCCACCGCCCCCGTTTTTCCCAGCGGGCCTGCCCTCCTTGCCCCCGCGGGTTTGGGGCGGCCTTGCGGGGTCGCGCCCTCCCGCCGCCGGCTAGGCCGCGCGTTGCCAGGCGATGGCGGCGGCGGTTTTTTTTTTCCCCCTCAGCGGGCGGGCTCTCTCACCATGGTGGGGCTTCGCGCGGGCCTCGCTCCCCGCCGGGCCGGCTCAGGCGGACTCTGAGGAGGAGCAGGAGGAGGCGGACCGAGGTTGGCGGCAGCGGCGGCGGCGGCAGCAGCGGCTCCCGGGGCTCCTCCTCGCGGGCCCTGCCTTCCGCCGCTCATGCGCACTGCGCCCAGGCCGCGCTCGCCGGGCCGGCCCTGCCGGCGGACCTCGAGCGGCCCCGGCTGCCGGGCTGGGCCCTCCTTTTTCGTGAGGGCTTGGTCCGCCTCAGGCCCTCAGCCCGGCGGCGCGCGGTGGGTCGCGTTGAGCCTCTCGGCGGAGAGGGAAGGAAAGACGGCGGGGCTGGGTCGCCCATTCCCGCCGCCTACGGCCACCCGACTCTTGAGTGGGCCCCCCGCCTCAGAAACGCTTCCCCCGGGCTGTTCGAACGGAAGACACACATACACCCCGGCGGCGCTGGACTGCAGGCCCGGGGAGCGTTGCTTGCATCGGGGCTTTTATTCAGTTGGAGAGGCCGCCCAGGTGGCCCAGGACTTGAGGGAGGTTGGCGTACTTCAATAGGGAAAATGGGGGTGGGGGGGAGAGAGAGAGAGAGAAGAATACAGGTAGTCCTCGGCTCACAACTACAATTGAGGCCTAAAATTTTATGTTGCCGAACGAGACAAAGTTGAGTTTTGCTCCCATTTTACGACCTTGCTTGCCGCAGTTGTTAAGTGAATCGCTGCAGTTGTTAAGTTAGTACAGGGGTTTGCTACCTTAAACACTCAAAAGAGCCATTTGGACCCGTTTCACCACAGAAAAGAAAACACCGGGAGCCACAAAACCCTTCCCGTGCCTGACTATTTCTTTTTTTTAAAATTTTTATTGAAAATTATTAAAAATTACAGAAAAAAATATAGCAATATGGATAGAATTGCAGAGAGTAATATAATACATATAGAGTTTTAAGGCATCAATTTTCGCCTAGAGATAGTACAAGTATCTCTAGTATTTCGCCTAGAAATAGTGCCTGACTATTTCTTGAGCGGTCACAAAACTAGCATATGTAGTTGAATTAAATGTTCTGTTGTCTACTGAAACTTTTCATTTCTTGGATTTATCCATGGTTGGCCTACCACTGGCGGGTGTCACACATTAGCGGTTGTGACGCATATTTTGAGTGATGGAGAGCCACAGCAGAGGGATGAAAGAGCCACATGCGGCTCCAGAGCCGCAGGTTGCTGACCCCTGAGTTAGTACAACACAGTTTTTTGGAAATAATGCACCAAGTTGTGGAGAAACTTTAATTTTTGCTATTTAATGTATTTATTTATAATTCATATTTCTAAACCTCGCATCTCTTTCAAACAGGGTGGTGTACAATATAATACGGAGAGTCTTTGATTTATGACAACTGAGCACAACATTTCTGTTGCTAAGTGAATTTTAAGTGAATTATGCCCCATCTTTCTTGCCACAGTTGCTAAGTGAACCTGGTTTATCCATTGAATTTGCTTGTCAGATGGTCGCAAGAGGTGATCGCATGGATCCCGGGACATTGCAACCATCATAAATGTGAGACAGTTGCAGACAATCTGAATTTTGATCACGTGGCCACGGGGATGCTGCAACAGCTGTAAGTCACTTTTTGCAGTGATGTAACTTTGAACAGTCACTAAACGAACTGTTGTAAATTGAGGATTACCTGTAGTTTCAGAGAACAGCGGCAGGGTTAAAAAAATCCCCCATCAGTTGCAAAATAAATAAAATAAAATCCAAACATACCAGAAACAGTCTGACTAACCTCAAGGCCAGGATGTGCAAAATCCTTGCAGAATGGGAATTGCACGGAGCTCTTGGGTGATAGGGGTGATGTGGGGCAGTGGGCAGGTGCCCCAACTGGAAAGGTGGAAGGATACAATGCAGCCCTCTTCTCTTGTTGCTCTGGCCACAGAGGTGGCCTTCAGTTTAAGGGAGTTTTTGTCTTTATTTAAAATTCTGGCTCTGATGTCTTATGTACCGGGAAGACTTCTGAGGAGGGTCCTTTTGTCTAATCCCACTGGTTTCCTTGAAACAAGTAGGACGGATTTTGTATTGTTCTTGACCTTCCATCATAGGCCTCTGCCAGAGAAGAACCAACCACCCTATATCATGAAAAAGGATTGGCAAATCAGAAAAAAATAGTTATCTAGGACAGTTTCCCAATTTCCCACAGAAAAGAAAACATCAGGAGTCACAAAACCTGAGTGGGCATGGCCAACTCAATGTCACTCCCACCCAGTCAAATGACACAGCCATCCAGCTACACCTACCCAGATTTTGTGGCTTCTGGTGTTTTCTGTGGGAAATGGGTTTCTCTCTCTCTCTCTCTCCCCATCCTCATTTCTGTTTTTGTCTCATTTTCCTCTCCCCCTCTCTTCTTTCTTTCTTTTCTTTCTCTTTCTTCCTTTCTCTCCCCTTTCTCTCTCTCTCATTTGTTTCCCTCTCATTTCTTTCTCCTCTCCCTCTCTCCCCCTTTTCTTGCTCAATTGTGAAACCAGGTCGGCAGAGAGCCAGAGGACGAGGGGTCAAAGAGCTCTGGAGCAACAGGTTGCCGACACCTGCCCGAAGAGGTCCACATAATCAAAATTATTTGCCAGCCTATGTTGAAAAACAATGAAATATTAAAATCCCATCCAACAATTGTGAGGTGGTCATGGCAGCGAATGCATCCGTTTTAATTTTTAAATACAGTAATTATCCATAAATACAACGCATACAAAGAATAACTGCTTTGGGGTCCTCCATAACTTTTAAAAGTGGGAAGGGGTCCTTAGAGGGGAAAAAAAGAGTAAGAAAGACTAATCTGGGGGAACCCAGAACTAGATATTATTTATTTATTTTATTTTATTTTATTTTATTAGGCTGTTCTTTATGGGCCTTGCTGTATTTCACACTTATATGAGTGTGCTACTGGCAGGAATCATTGGCTTCCTTTATTTTTCTTTCCCATTGTCTTTTTATCGCTAAACTGGTTCTTCAGTCTTAATCTGCCTATTGTGGCTCATATCTTCTTTTGCAGTCAGTAGGCTCACTCTGAGGAGGAAGTAATGTAATGCCTTACAGCTCTGACACAACAGAAAAGAAAAGGAAGGAAAAACAGGAGGTTGTTTCACTTTCTTTCTTCAGAACGAAACCCAGCAGGAAAAAAAGTTTGGGTGGAAGCCTTCAGAGCAAGACCCTCCGTTCCAGTTTTGGGGAGAAGGGGCACAGGGACCCTTGCTTGAGGAAGACTGAGGGACCTACCAGTCACATCTCTATGTAGATGTATATTTGACTTACGAACACAATTGAGCCCCAAATTTCTGTTGTTAAGTGAGACAATTGTTGAGTTTTGCCCCATTTTACAGCCATTCTTGCCAGTTGTTAAGTGAATCACTGCAGTTGTTAAATTAGTAACACGGTTGGTAAGTGAATTTGGCTTCCCCATTGATTTTGCGTGTCAGGTCACAAAAGGGGATCAGATGGCCCCAGGACACTGCAACCGTCATAAATATGAGCCAGTTGCTAAGCATCCGAATTTTGAAGACATGACCATGGGGATGCTTTGAACGGTTGTAAGTCTGAAAACCAGTCATAAGTCACTTTTTTCAGTGCTGTTGTAAGTTCAAAACGGTCCGTAAATGAATGGTTGTAAGTATAGGAATTCCTGTAATACTAGACATTTTATTAATAACTTCACAATTGGATTCTCCTCCTTAAGATGCTAAGATAAATCACCTTATTTTTGCTACATGGCAACATGTTGTAATGTTCATTAACATAACAACAAACAACTCCCTTCTCACTGTACAGATAATCCTCGACTTACAACCATTTATTTAATGGTTCAAATTTATGACAACCTTGGAAAAAGTGACTTATGACCTCTACTCACACTTCCAACCATCGAATCGCACCCACAGTCATGTGATTCCATCTCAGGCACTTGGCAGCTGGCTTGCATTTGTGACCAGTTGTGTCCTGCAATCGTGTGATTGTGATTTGCTAGCATTTGTGCCAAGTTCCAGGCAAATAATGCCCCAGGGAGGGGGGGGGGAACTAGATTCACTTAACTACTACAAGACTTGCTTAACAACCACTGTAAAAATTGTGATAAAACCAGGTCCAACTCTACTTATGATCCCAACCACTTATGATAGAAACTGATTTCATTAGTCAAGGACCATCTGTATGCAGATATGGAAAACTTTGGGCTACCAATGAAAAGTTTATAGAGTTCGTAGGCAACGACCTGCATTGGAAATATCTTAAGATTTCAAATTTTATAAAATTGCAATGTATGATTGCAATTGCAAAGAATTGAAGTGTTTCTGAGTGTCACACTCATTCACTAGTCTAGTGTGCCTCAGTCTCACAACTTTTGAGATGTGTGGACTTCAACTCCCAAAATTCCCTAGTCAGCATGCTGGCGGGGGAATTCTGGGAGTTGAAATCCACTTAGTTTAAGGTTGATAAAGTTAAGGCACACTGCTCTTGCATTAACACACTCTTTTTCTGCCCTCTCAAACCAAGAGGATATGTAGCTTTCCAATACAGACTTCCCGGAAGAAAATAGAAAAGCAGAAGCATTGTTTAAAATGAAAGCAGGATAACTTAGAGTTTCACAGCAAAGATTGCAATTCTTTACAATTGCAATCATACATTGCAATTTTATAAAATTTGAAATCTTAAGATATTTCCAATGCAGGTCATTGCCTATGAACAATTCCAACTGCTCTCATCATTCTCATTTACTTATTTGCCTTGGGATAATTATACATCTCTCATTTAATGTACAGTATCTCTCAGGGCTACAAAGGAAGAACAGGATAATCTCTATCCTTTCCTCTCCCTGCCTCCAAGGCTAGGATTTAAATTCAACAACAAACACAGCACTTTGGTTAGAAGCATTAAATGGTAGTGTTGAGATTCCGACCAGGGTTTTGTTCCGTGCAAATAGTGAAGAAAAGAATCCCCCTTGAAGTGGTAGGTTCCAGTGATTTCCAAACGGGCAACCTCCAAGATGGAGGGATTCAATTCAGGGGTGAAATCTACTTACCTTCCTTACCGGTTCGGAAGCGCACGTGCCGCGCGTCACATGCGTGTACACACCTGCGCATGCACAGAAGGTAAAAAAACATTACTTCCTGGTTAAAACCAGGAAGTAATGACACCGGGACGGCAATCGCTACCAGATTGCCAAACCACAGGGAAAAATCGCTACCGGATCAGGCGATCCGGTCCAATCCGGGAGCATTTCACCCCTGATTCAATTCCCATAACTCCCCAATCAGTATGGCCGTTGTTGATATTTTTGGGAGTTGAAGTCCACAGCTCTGGAAATTGCCTAGGTTGAACAATACCAGTGTAGCTTTTACCAAACCTTGGTTATGCTCCAACTCTCATTGTCCTAAGCTGGTTAAGTCCAACACGTCTGACTTGCCCTAGGTTGGAGGAGGTTGTACTATTCAGAAACGTGATTCTCCAGTTTCCACCATCGTTGGCTGAAAATTGGACGCCTATGGATGCATATTTCAGTAAGGCAGAGGGAATGGAACGGCATCAAGGAAATGAAAAAGAGTGGGGATTGCATTACAGGTAGACCTCACTTAGTGACTGTAATTCTAACCAGCAACTCCATCACTAAACAACATGGTTGTAAACGTGACTGCACTGACTTACAGTGGGGAGTTGCAGCAGTTCCAGCTGTTGTTAGATGCAACCCCACAGTTGTTAAATGCAATGTCCCATGATCGCCATTTGCAACCTCCTGCCAGCTTCCCCATTAACTGTGGGAAGCTAGCAGTGAAGGTCACACATGAGGATCAAATGGAACATTGCTCCTAATGACTGCACGGGATTCGCCTAATGAGCGTTGGCATTGCAAACTGGTTGCCAAAAACCGAATCATGATCATGTGGTTGCAGATTGTGGTTGATGCTTCACCAGTTTCAACCACAAGGACCAGGAATTAGTCTGGTTGTTCGGTGTTACTTTGAACAGTTGCTGAACAATACCTTATGCCACCAGGCTTGAAATTTTGGACTTAAACAACTTAGAACTACGCCGCCTTTGGTCTGACCTAAGTGTAGTACATAAAATTATCTGCTACAATGTCCTACCTGTCAATGACTACTTCAGCTTCAACCACAACAATACATGAGCACACAATAGATACAAACTCAAGGTAAACCGCTCCAAACTCGAATGCAGAAAATACGACTTCAGCAACAGAGTGGTCAATGCCTGGAATGCACTACCTGACTCTGTGGTTTCTTCCCCAAACCCCCAAAACTTTAACCTTAGACTGTCTACTGTCGACCTCACTCCATTCCTAAGAGGTCTGTAATGGGAAAACACCCTATCTACTATGCAGAAGTATCTATAAGGGGGGGGGGGCGGATGTCAACAAAAGTCAAGAGGGCACCTGCAACCATGTGATCAAAGCTCCGCCCACTCTAGCATGCATCATAACATTAAAAGAGGCGGAGCTTTGATCACATGGCCATGGCTGCCATTTTGGCTTTTGTTTTTTACTGTCGCTCCCCTGGAAACAACATGCCATGCAGCCTAATACCACACAACCTAATACCAAACAATTTTGAATAACAATAACAGAATAACGGAGTTGGTAGGGACCTGGGAGCTCTCCTATCCAACCCCTTGCTCATGCTGGAGACCTTATACCCGTGATGGCGAACCTATGGCACGGATGCCACAGGTGGCACGCGGAGCCATATCGGTGGGCACGCGAGCTCAGCTCCAGCATGCATGCGTGTGCCAGCCAGGTGATTTTCAGGCCTTCTGGGTCTACCAGAAGTCAGGAAACACACTGTTTCCAGCCTCCGGAGGGCCTCTAGGGGTTGGGGAAGGTTGTTTTTGCCCTCCCCAGGCTCCTAGGAAGGCTCTGGAGCCTGGGGAAAGCAAAAAATGGCCCTACCATGCCATCACATGCCAAAAGGGGAGGAGCACAAGGGTGCGGGGCACATAGAATTATGGATGTGGGCACGGTTGCATGTGACCCCACTGCGCTCCCCCTGCTTTTGGCACACGATGGCAAAAAGGTTAGCCATCACTGCCTTATACCATTTCAGACCAATGGCTGTCCAATCTTTTCTTTGAAAATTGATCCATTCTAGGCAAGCCATTCCACTGATTTGGTTTATACATGTCACACAACCTGCATGGAATAGAGTTGTGATGGCGAACCTATGGCACGGGTGCCACAGGTGGCACACGGAGCCATATCGGTGGGCACGCGAGCGTTGCCCTACTCAGCTCCAGCATGCATATGTGTGCTGGCCAACTAATTTTCGGGCCTTCCGGGCCCACCTGAAGTTGGAAAATGGGCTGTTTCCGGCCCCTGGAGAGGGGGAGGGGGTAGGGAAGGCTGTTTTCACCCTCCCCAGGCTCCAAGAGAGCCTCTGGAGCCTGGGGAGGGCGGAAAAAAGGCCTACCAGGCCCACCGTGCCATCGCGTGCCAAAAGTGGGGGTCGTGCGGGGGGTAGGTGTCGCGCGCATGTGCAGGCGGGGGCACATTGAATTATGGGTATGGGCACACGCACAACCCCCTAGCGTGATCCCCACTTTTGGCACGCGACAGCAAGAAGGTTAGCCATCACTGGAATAGGGGAATAAATGCGATGATGATTTGTGAATTAGTCGGACTCTCACACCAAATATTTTGTTTCGTTTGTGGTTTAGTGTGTGAACCCAGGAAGTGGTGGTTTATACTTAATATGTAATCCGGCATCGAGCTCCTCTTCCCTTGTTGGCATTTCGGTAAAGCCAGAAGACCCTTCTACCTGAGATGCTTCTGTTTCGATTCCTGTATTGAGCCACGTGGACCTGATGATAGCCACAATGGCCCTTCCAAACTTACCGTTCCGGAAAACAATATTTACAAACACTCCTGACATGACAGGGCCACGTAGTCTGGAAAAGATCCAGCAGAATGATTCTTAGTCTGCCTTTCCTGGCTCCTCACGGTTCTGTGATTCCGTAAGCAGGCATTTCTTCCCCATTCCTTCAGCATCCAATCATTCATGTCCCTACCTCTTCTGGTTTGGCATACATCCTTCTTAACAATCCTTTCCCCACTTTTATGTTTGAATCAATGAAAGAACAGAGCTGGAGGTCTTCTAGTCCAAGTCCCTGCTCAAGCAGGAGAACCTATACCCATGATGGCAAACCTATGGCACATGTGCCACAGGTGGCACGCGGAGCCATATATGTGGGCATGCGAGTGTTGCCCTAGTTCAGCTCCAGCGTGCATGCGTGCACTGACCAGCTGGTTTTCAGGTCTTCCAGGTTTTCAGGAAGTTGGGAAATGGGCCATTTCCAGCCTCCGGAGGGCCTTTGGGGTTGTGGGGAAGGCTGTTTAGCCCTCCCCAGGCTCCTAGAAAGCCTCTGGAGCCCGGGGAGGGTGAAAAACGGGCCTACCCAGAGAGTGGTGGGTTCCTACCGGTTTGCCCCGGATCGGGCGAACCGGTAGTGGCGGTGGGAAGCTCCGCCCACCCACCCGGACTCTTCTGCGTATGTGCAGAAGTGGTGTGCGCGAGTGCCCAGGAGCGAACTGGTAGCGATGGTTTTTAAAACCCGCCCCTGTACTGGGGTCACCGGGCCATCGCGTGCCATAAGCGGGAGTGCGGGGGGGTGCACACATGCGTGGGGAGCAGGGCACATTGAATTATGGGTATGGGCACGCATGCGCGCAACCCCCCTCCACTCTCCCCGCTTTTGGCATGTGACAGCAAAAAGGTTAGCCATCACTGACCTATACCGTTTCAAACAGATAGCTGCCCAGTCTCTTCTTACAAACCTCCAGTCATGAAGCCCCTACAATTTCTGAAGGCAACTTGGTCCACTGGTTGATTGTCCTCACTGTTGGGAAGTTTCTTCTGAAGTACTTGACTCTTCCTACAGCATGGGCAAAACCGAGCATTTTTGCGACTCATCATCATCATACTAGTGTTATTCCCACAGGTGCAGGGCCCACTTTTCAGGTTAGCTAACACCATGTTGCACAATCAAACACAGCACCCGGGTCTAATTGTGCAATTTTTCACATCTGCGTTTATTATGTTTTGCCATCTTTGCTTCGGCCATTTTTGCTACTGTCAGCAGTTATCCCTTACAGCAGATCCCTTTTTACCCACTGCATTGGCACATCTTAAATTTTCTCCTTCCATTTTCCCCACCCAAGAATTGTTGCTTTGGAAAGGCCAAGACTGGATGGAGATAATGTGATCCTGAAAGAAACAGGGTTAAGTTCTTTAGTGTTTCTCAATCTTGGCAGCTTGAAGATGTCTGGATTTCAACACCTGGAATTTCTAGAGTTGAAGTCCACACATCTTCAGGTTGTCACGGTTGAGAAACACTGCTTTGAAGAACAAAAGATAATGCAGGTAGTCCTCAATTTACAATGGACTGGAATTTTGGTTGCTAAACAATGCAGTTAAGTGAGTCATGTGACTGCACCCAATTTTATGACTGTTTCCCATGTTATGCAAATCACAAGATTAAGTGGATCACAACTGACTTTGCTCATCAGAAGTCAGCAGGTGTTCTACCCCAGCTATGGACCCCAAAGAATGCAGCACACAAAAACTCTATACAAAGCTTATTTTACTCAAATAGCTCAGTCTTTATCAACCAAAAGCTGTTAATAAACTGTCTTAACAGCCTAGCAGAATTCTAAGATAAGGTAATCACAGTCTTACTAGAGATGGCAGAAAGCCCAGAAGTAATTTTGCAGAGAATCCAGACACGAAGGAGAGTGAACTAAAGTTGTTCCCTACAGTTTGCTGCAATCAGCGTTCCTCCTTAAATAGGTTAAGGGAGTGGCCAATTAGCCCCAAGCCTTACTCTCGAGACCTCCTCCTGAGGAGCCACTCCTGCCTTTTGGCAGCTCTGCACGCCCGTGCATTGAGAAGAGGCTCCTCCCCTTCGTCCTCTTCACTTAAAAGGAGCTTCTGGAGGTTCTGAAGGCCCTGGCTGAATCCCTGCCTCTGGCATCACATCTTCACCAGCCTCCTCACTGTCCGACTCGAGCGCCAGCTGCACAGGCTGCTGGCGCAGCACCACACCAACCTCTTCCTTATCGGAATCAGCTACAATCTGCACTGACAGGCCACAACAGCAGGGAAGATTACAAATCACGACCATGTGATAACAAAGACGCCGCAACCAGGGGTGGGATCTACTTACCTTTACTACTGGTTTGCATCGTGCCCACCCGCGCATCTGCAGATCACTTCTGATGACGTCCGGGTCAGTGGGTGGAGCCTCCTGCCAGTTTTACTACTGGTTCTTGTGAACCAGTCCGAACCGGGGGCAACTCACCACTGGCTTCAACTATTGTAAAGGTGAGCTGGTTGCCAAGTACCTGAATTGTGATCACATGATGGGGGTAGTGGGATGGTTGTTAAACTTCAAGAACAGGTGGGAAGTCACTGTTTCTAAGGGTATCATACAGTGGTGAAATCTAAAATTTGTTACTACAAGTTCTGTGGACCTGGTTTGGTGCGGGGGGGGGGGGGGTTATATGACTGGGTGGGCGTGGCCATTTAAAAAAAAAACTTTTTAAACCATTTTTTCTACCTCTTCGGCAAGAGGTTGTAAAAAAATGCTTTCAAAAGGCTCTGACGATCCAGGCTGAGTTGCCTGATCGGCAGAGGCATTTAAAAGAAAAAAAAGTCTCTGCTGATCAGGCAACTCAGCTTGGATCGTCAGAGGTATTTAAAAGAAAAAAAGGGTTTTTTCTTTTAAAAGCCTCTGATGATCCCAGCTGAGCCGCGCGATCATCAGAGGCTTTTTTTTTGTAGAAAAAACGCTTTTAAAAATAAAAAAAAAAGCCTGATGATTGTGCGGCTCAGCTGGGCATGGGGGAGGGGGCAGGGATTTTTGCTACCGGTTTTCCGAACCGCCTGCCTCCATAGCTACCGGATCGGGCGATCCAGTCCGAACCGGGAGCATTTCACCCCTGGTATCATAGCTTCAGACTGTCATTTAACAATTCTGAGGACTATCTATAAATGAGATTTTCTATCGACATGGCAGTTTGCCAGAACAGAAACCCATGGAACACTATAGTGAATGGCATTGCTACAAGCCTGTTTTAGTTGTCCTCTTTTACCTCCGGTTGTTTTCTCTGCTTTGCATAATTTTTCTTACTCTGAAAAGGAATAGCGCGATAGGTGCATTTGGAAAAGCCGCGAAATACCGTCATCAAATTGCGACTGTGGGGCTGAAAAACGAACTGTCCAAGTGCCAAAACAGAGCCTGTAATGGCGGCTTTGCCGATTACCTGGCGGTGTCAAACGAAGCAATATATATATATATACTTGTGATCTAGACATACATTTATATTATTTTAGATTTCATATTTCGTATTTTGATCTCTATTTTTTTTTTATCGAAATGTGAATGTGTCATAGTACAAATATAATAAGTGGCTGGAGTCTTTTCACATTTCCTTCTCCTCAACTGTTTTTTAAACACCCAGGAATGCATGACACACACATATATCAGAAGGCCACAGGTTGAAGTCACACATCCTTCATTTCATCATATTTGTGCTCCCAAGTTGTAATCCCCTTGGCTGCCTCTGGGCACGGCTGCGTAATTATTCTCATCACTTCCTGAAACAATTTGTGAGGGCTGTTTTTGTTTTTCTGTGCTATATTTATTTCTTACAATCCCCAGTTTCTTCAGAGGAGTTTCTGAGCATCCAATGATCTTGGCTAATCCTGAACAATGTTAAGTGGGGTTAAACCTGGTTAGAACTGAGGGGAAACTGACATGAACTACCCAAAGTCCTGGACTGGAAAGTTGGGGGGGGGGGGAATCCTTAAAAGGAAAATTATTTCCATATTGTTGTCAAAAACTTTAATATCGATCTTTCCATGAAATCACCAAGGATCAATCTCAAGACTTTTAATTCTTTTCTTTCAAAACAAATATTGAATTGTTTCAACAACAACACCACTCAAAGTAACAGCCCAGATCCCATCTAGCTTGTCATTTTTTGAAAGGGTGTGTATGTATGAATTTACACCACACCCACACACAACGAAATAAATTGCCATCGTTTTTATTTCCAAGACAGTCTCTCTGAATCAATGATATCCGTAAGTGAAAGAATTACAATTAAAATAATGGGTGGACATCTTGCTTGGAACTCGGCTGCTTGGCTCAAGAAAAATAACAGATTAAGAGAGTTGAAGGGACCTTGGAGGTCTTCTAGTCTAACCCCTTGCTCAAGCAGGGAGACCTTATACCATTCTGGACAAATGGCTATCTCTTCTTAAAAACTCCAGTGATGGAGCACCCAAAAATTCTGGAGGCAAGCCATTCCACTAATTAATTGTTCTGTCAGGAAATTTCTCCTTAATTCTAGGTTGGATCTCTCCTTGATTAGTTTCCATCCTTTACTTCTTGTCTATAAACAGAAAAGTAACTCAGAGAGAGCAGGAGGAGGAGCAGCTAAGGAACCTATATTATGTATGCAAATGTATTCTCCTGTTTTATCATTATATTAACTTGACTTATTTTATATGCTTCAGATCAGGAACAGTCTTGGTTTTTATCATGAGAATAGCTCTTCCAGCTTTGAGGCTAATTTGTAGGATAAGGTAAAGGTAAAGGTTCCCCTCGCACATTTGTACTAGTCGTTCCCAACTCTAGGGGGCAGTGCTCATCTCCGTTTCTAAGCCAAAGAGCCAGCGCTGTCTGATGGCAATTCCATGGTCATATGGCTGGCATGATTAAACACCGAAGGCACATGGAACGCTCTTATCTTCTCACCAATGTGGTTCCCTATTTTTCTACTTGCATTTTACATGCTTTTGAACTGCTAGGTTGGCAGAAGCTGGGGCAAGGAACGGGAGCTCACTCCGTTATGTGGCGCTAGGGATTCGAACCACCAAACTGCTGACCTTCCTGATCGACAAGCTCAGTGTTTTAGCCACAGAGCCACCACATCCCCTAATTTGCAGGATATGTATGTTTTAAATCAGGGGTGTCAAACTCAAGGCCTGGGGGCCGGATCTGGCCTGCAGGTTGCTTAGATCTGGCCTGCAGCGCCACCCTGGAAACAATGAAGGATCGGCTCGCGGTGCCTCTGCCAGCGAAAAGAGAGCTTGGGAGGGAGCCATGTGCAGCTCTCCCGAGCTCCGTTTTCGCTGGCAGAGGGTTGCAGGAGGCTGTCACAGCCGAAAACGGAGCTCGGGAGCCCGTTTTCACTGGCAGAGTGCTCGAGCCACCATAGGGACCCTGGACACGAGTGATGTCGAGCTGGCCATGCACACCCCCCCCCCCGCCCCCCCCCCCCCCGCCCCCCCCCCCCAGGTCAAACACAATTCTGATGCGGCCCTCAATGAAATTGAGTTTGACACCCCTGCTTTAAATCAATATTAGAAATGATGAGCCTTTTGTGGAACAGTTAAGTATGATCCACTCATCTCCAAAACATGGTCAGTACTTCCTGGAAAACATCCATGGACAAACAAATGTTACTGCTGAAACTAGGCTGCCTAAATTTAAATGTCATTAAAATTCATAAGGCAAGTTGCGCAAATAGCCAGGAGTTTGGAAAGAAACATTGAGCGCTCTTATTAACATCTTTTCTTTTAGTCTGTCAAGAGTCGAGTATAGAGGCAGCTCATTATTTTTTACCCATCTATTTCCTACTCTTCCCTTGACAGATAGTTCCTTGTTGAGCAAGTGTATGTTCCATATGATGCATATACAGGTAGTCCTCATTTAGCAACCACAATTGGTTCTGATGACCCGGTCATTGAGTGAATCTAAGTGAAAAATCACATAAATGTGACAGTGCTTAGGGTTTTACTTCAGCTTTGCTTTACAGCATCAGAAGGATACATCCCCAAAGATATCTGGGAACCCAAATGGTGGGGAAGGTTCCCGGGAACTCAACTCACAAGATAGTTAGGTAAAAAGACAAATGTTACTCTACTCTCCTGCCCTTTGGAATGCACGTGACCATGTGATCATGAAAGCTCTGATCATTAACAAGAAGAAAATTGAAATTTGTATTTACATCCATTGGAGAGAAAGGGATTATAAGAGAGTAAGTAGGCAATGGGGAACACGTTTCAAAAGGAATGGCAAACATTGGTTGCACTTAGGAGACAAAAGGAAACCTTTTGTGTGAAACTGATTAGGGTCCGGTCAGTTTCATATAGTAGCACAAACTGGTTGGGAAGTTCCATTTATTAATCTAAGTCATAGAGCTGAACTTGTTAAATTGCAGTTAGTGCTTTAAAGTTTAGGGTTGCTGGGAAGAAAGGCAGCTCAGAAAGAAATAGTTTTGTTTAGGAAATTTCTCTGATCTGACTTGGGAAGGGAGAAGAAAAGGGAGAAGCACAGGTCAGTGTAAGAGAAATTCAACAGTTCTCTTTTCCCACAGAACTGCTCTCAAACCTAAGTTCATCTGTTTGTTCAGACTGCTGAAATTATTGGAAAAAATGGCTTCCGCCTTCAAATATGCGTCCAATCTAAGTTGCAGGAACTCATCTGCAAATTCCTATTTCCACTCAAGAATTCTACAAATCACAGTAAGAGTAAGAAAATATAGGAAAAATACTTGCAGAGCTGTATTGTTAACCACGTTAATTAGCCTTTTAAATGTACTGTATAAAACGTAGAGATCTTGTATTGGAAATGTCATCATCAGATAATCAAACCCGAGACAAAAAGAGATCAGAACAAACCGTCCCTGTCTTAAATTACAAATCCCAATTTGTCATTCCCAACCACAGCTCTCAAAATGTTTTAAAACAGGGGTTGACAACTTTAAGCCTGGAGGACTTCAATTCCCAGAATTCCCTAGCCAGCTTTCCTGGCTGGGGAATTTTGGGAGTTGAAGTCCACCAGGCTTAAAGTGGCCAAGGTTGGAAACCCCCGTTTTAAAACAATGCAGCAATTGAATCTGGTCTTTGAAGCTGTAAATGGTCATTGCAGCTGTTTTCCGAAGAGACAACACATGCCAGTAAAGACGATGGAGGTAAAAGTTTCTGCCTATCATTGATCCCTCAGATGAGTACAGATTCTGGAAAGATATATTACTTCATTATCTTCTGTTCTTTAGTGATTTCTTCATCCACACTGACTGTCTGGGATCAAGCTATTATTATGCCAATGGAGATGTGAGAACTCGGCTCATCCAGGACTATCCGATTACATTGCTGGCTTAATGAAAATATAATCACAAACTTTTCAAGTCCCAATTCTCAAAAAGGCAATATTGGTAAGATTGGAGGAAAATCTTTGGACTCCCCATGCAGGCATCACAGTTTTCTGTTGTAAGACACCCTCTCAAGTGGAGATCTAAAATATTTTTCATGGGGGACCGGTTCTTGCTTTCATGGAGAGTAATCAACTGCTAAGAAATCCAGCAATAAGAAAGGATCATTACTGAAACGTCGAGGATGATCAGACATGGCTGTGCATAGGCAAACCAATCCTTGGGCTCTTCTCTTTCATTCTCGCGAGCAAAGAATTTGGAAGCAGTTCTTCCTGAAATTGTGATAGGAAAACATCAGAAGAATGCAAAACAAAAAAATAACCAAGTACAGGTAGTCCTCAAATTATAACGATTTATTTAGTGACCCTTCAATGTTCCAACGGCACGGAAAAAGTGATTTATGACCATTTTTCACACCTTTGATCATTGCAGCATCCCCATGGTCATGTGTGATAAAAATTCAGATGCTTGACAACTGGCATAGAAAGAGGAAGAGGAAGAGGAAGAGGAAGAGGAAGAGGAAGAGAAAGAGAATTATTGGCCAAGTGTGATTGGACACACAATGAATTTGACTTTGGTGCATATGCTCTCAGTGTACATAAAAGAAAAGAAAAAAACATTCCTCAAGAATCAAAAGATACAACAGTGATAGTCATAGGTTACTAATAAGCAATCAAATCATACTAGGAAACAAATAAAACAATATAATTCGTAAAGATACAAGCAACATGGTTATAGTCATAAGTGGGAGGAGATAGGTAATAGGAAGGATGAGAAGAAGAATAGTAATACAGTCTTAGTAAATAGCTTGACAGTGTTGTGGGAATTAGTTGTTAAGCAGAGTGATGGCATTTGGGGAAAAACTGTTCTTGTGTCTAGTTGTTCTGGTGTGCAGTGCTCTGTAGCTTTGTTTTGAGGGTAGGAGTTGAAACAGTTTATGTCCAGGATGCGAGGAGTCTGTAGATATTTTTTCAACCCTCTTTTTGACTCGTGCAGTATACAGGTCCTCAATGGAAGGCAAGTTGGTAGTAATTGTTTTTTTCTGCAGTTCTAATTATCTGTTGAAGTCTGTGCCTGTCTGATTTGTCTGGTTTGGTTTATGATGGTTGCAATGTCCCAGGATCATGGTGACCTTCTGACAAACAAAGTTAATGGGGAAGCCAGATTCACTTAACAACCGTGTCACTAACTTAACAACTGCAGTGATTCGCTTAACCACTGTGGCAAAAAAAGGTCAATAGAAGGGTAACTGTTTTGATTAAATAAATAAGGGTAAACTTTTTATAAGATGGTATTAGGGGAGATAGGTGATTTAAGATTAAGTATTGTTAATAGTGAGGATTTAGGATAAGAATTGTGAAATGTACTATGAGGTATTAATTGAACTTAGATTTAAGGGGGGTACATAGAAGGGTAACTGTTTTGATTAAGTAAATTTGAGTAATTTTTTTTAAGATGGTGTTAGTTGGGATAGGTGATTTAAGATTAAGAAATACCGTATTTTCGGCGTATAAGACGACTGGGCGTATAAGACGACCCCCTACTTTTCCTATTAAAATATAGGGTTTGGGCTATACTCGCCGTATAAGACTACCCTTCAATGTTGTCGGCGCTCCCGTAGCGTCGTCGGTCAGCACCGGCAACTCAGATTCGGGAAGCTGTGCCGATCTTGTCAAGGCTGTATGCCGCTGAATGCTGGACCCAGCTGGCTGTTGCACGGAGCTTCCCCCACCGTCCCAGGCATCCAGTGGATATTACCGACGCTCTGACTTCCCCAGACAGCTGGGGCTCGCCATCACTGGGGGTCAGCTGGGGAAGTTGGAGCGTCGGAAGGCTTATACCCAGCGTATAAGACGACCCCCGACTTTTGAGAGGGTTTTCCTGTGTTAAAAAGTAGTCTTATACGCCAGAAAATACGGTAAGTGTTATGGCAAAATAGAATATATAAAATCTTGTTAAAGATGATAAAAAATTGTATAAATTGATGACCGGATCAGGGCTCTGTTCCAAAAAGATGTAATTTGTGTCTTGAGAAAAATAAAAATAAAAAGACTTTTTTGCAAAAAAAGAAAAAGGTCATAAAATGGGGCAAAACTCACTTAACAGCTATCACGCTTAGCAATGGAAATTTTGGGCTCAACTGTGGTCGTAAGTCAAGGACCCCCTGCACACAAGATTGCATTGATAATCTATTCAGTAAATAACAAATAAACATGGATTCTTGAGAAACGGGAAAAAGAACAAGTGAGATGCAAAACGCATTACCTCCAATCGCTGGGGATTATTCAGCATCAGTCTTCCTCTTCTAACTCAACAAGAGGAGCATGTCTGTTGACCTGTGAACCCTCCTGATAAAGGACTTTTTTTATTATCCCTGCCTTGGGAGCCCGGATGGTATGCTGCGGATAAAAGATAAACTACATCAGTTCCTGAGTTCAACCGAAAACAATGTCATACAAACTAGATGCATACTTGGTCCACAGGTTCGAAGGCACACATTATATACATGTCAGAAGAGAGCTGGAAGGGACCTTGTTGGAGATCTTCCAGTCCAGTGATGGCTAACCTTTTTGCCATCGCGTGCCAAAAACTGGGGGAGTGCGGGGTAGTCACACGCGCGTGTGCCCACACTCATAATTCTGGGCGCCCTGCCCCCCAATGCATGCATGCACGATCCCATGCTCCCCCCCCACACTTTTGGCATGTGATAGCATGGTGGGCATGGTAGGCCCGTTTTTTTGCCCTCCCCAGGCTCCAGAGGCTTTCTAGGAGCCTGGGGAGGGCAAAAACAGCCTTCCCCACCCCACCGGAGGCCCTCCGGAGGCCGGAAACAGTCCGTTTGCCAACTTCCAGTGGACCCAGAAGGCCCAAAAATCAGCTGGTCAGTGCACGCATCCATGCTGGAGCTGAGCTTGGGCAACACTCGCGTGCCCAACAATATGGCTCCACGTGCCACCTGTGGCATGAGTGCCATAGGTTAGCCCTCACGGTTCTAGTCCAAACCCTTGCTCAAGCAGGACACCCTATACCAGTGTTGGCAAATCTTTTCAGCACTGAGTACCAAAACAGGAGTGGGTGCCCACGCTGGAAACCGGAAAAGCGGATGATCTTTTGGTTTTCGGCGCATGTATGCAAACCAGCCACCTGGTCTTCCGATTTCTAGCACGCATGTGCACGCGAAGACCAGCTGTCTGGCTGGGGTATTCTGGGAGTTGAACTACACACATGGTAAAATATAGTTAAGGTTGGGAAACACTGTTAGAATGGAACACTGGCAGAGTGGAACTTTACTCCAACCTACGGAGATAGTAGTATATTTTGAAAGATTATCCTTTATGGATCTGTAATGGAATATTCCATTCCATTTAATATTACACCTGGAAAACTCTTGCAATCAAGACATTACAGGTAGTCTTCAACTTATGACCATAACTGAGCCCAAAATTTCTGTCGTTAAGCGAGGCATTTGTTTTAAGTGAATTTTGCCCCATTTTACGACCTTTCTTGATACAGTGCTTAAGTGAATCACTGCAGTTATTAAATTAGTGACACAGTTATTAAGTGAATCTGACTTCTGCATTGATTTTGCTTGTCAGGAGGTCACAAAAAAGGACCAGAGGACCCTGCAACCGTCATAAATATGAGTCAGTTGCCAATCTCCTGAATTTTGATCATGTGACCACAGGGATGCTACAATAGCCATAAGTGTGAAAAATGGTCGTAAGTC
This sequence comes from Ptyas mucosa, assembly GCA_012654045.1. Classification (NCBI taxonomy): domain Eukaryota; kingdom Metazoa; phylum Chordata; class Lepidosauria; order Squamata; family Colubridae; genus Ptyas; species Ptyas mucosa. The sequence goes on along the minus strand of WNWU01000019.1, from coordinate 552,205 downwards.
ACTTTTTTCAGTGCTATTGTAATTTTGAAAGGGCACTAAACGAACTGCTGTAAATCGAGGACTACCTGTACAAAAACAAGTTTTTCTAAAGATACCTCCATTTTCATAGCTGTCATCACCACAAGGGAGTCTCCAATTTGAACTTTGTCTCCAGATTTCACAAAAACCTAAACAAAACCAAAAAAAAATGAGAATTGAGTCGCATGTCCTATTCCTCCCCTATGAACTTCATTAGGATTATATTTCCTGTAGACTCACAGATAGCAAAAGAAAACAAAATGGTTCTCTGGGCAAAGCTGAAGAATGGAAACCTCCTGCTTTTATTTATTTTTATATACATACATACATATATACATACATATGTGTGTGTGTGTATGTCTTTGGTCAGAGAAGCCATCGAGAAAGGAAAATGCCCACACAGCATGAATAAACAAGATGATACCTCCCGCCTACCAACCATTTGGAAACCCGCCCTTATTGACAAACGAGTCCCTAACAGAAAGAATGACACCAGACCCACACTCACGAAAACCACACAGAATGTCACCACCACACATCCACGCAAAAAGCAAACCAAAACCCACCCCGATGATGAGGTATGACCACAAACCAGAAGCCAGACCACAGCTGCATCATTAGCCACTTTAAACCCCTCCAATCCATACATGAAGCAAACTGACACCCACCATGAAGATGTGGCACGACCACGAACGTGAAGCCAAACAACAGCAGCGCAGCTCACCAGCTCAAATCCTCCTGCAACTCAGACTAACCTGAGCACAGCCAAGCCCCCACCTAAACAGAGCACACCCCCAGCCAATCAGAGCACAGCCAACCCCCCATCCAATCAGAACACACCTCCACCCAATCAGAACACAGCCAAGCTCCCACCCAATCAGTTCACACCCCCACTGGCAGTTAAAAGGAAGAAACAGCTGCGATCACACATTGCTCCTAGAAGCACGAAGCTGAAAACACCAGCCTGAAGATGACGAAACGTCGCCAAGACACTTCCAATTTTACGTGGGAGAAAACCTGAATAACCAAAGACCTACATACAAACACCCGCGAAAACCTCAGAATATATATATATATATATATATATGGGTGGGATTCAAATAATTTAACAACCGGTTCTCTGCCCTAATGATTTCTTCCAACAACCAGTTCACCAAATTCAAAACTCAGTAAAACACCACAACCCCCTTTAAAATCAAATTAAAAACTCATTTAAAAACCAAAATTACAACTGAGAAAACAAAAGCAGGTTTAAATGAATGTCAGGAAAATATCAAGCACAAAATAGAAACCACAAACTCAATGCAGTGTTTCCTGGTATGAATCATTTACAGATGAGTGGACTTCAACTCCCAGAAGTCTCCGTAGCGGCCATGTTGGCCTGGGGAATTCTGGGAATTAAACTCCACACATCTGGAAACTACCCAGGTAGTAAAGTGAGAAATGGTAAGCAACCTGAAATAAGTAGTGATTTACTAGCCTTTCTGAATCATTTTCATGTCTTCCATACAATTTTTCCAATTTTTTAAAAAACATACTTTAAATTAACGAATGTTTCGTAAGACTCCCATTCAGAATTACCTTGTCCACTGTCCCTGTCATGGGAGCTATAGCCCCACTATGACCTCCTCCTGAGCTCATGCTAGTTAAATATTTTGGCACTGGAAGATCAATCTGCTCATGACTTTCCTAGAGAAAACAAAATCAACCGTTTACAACCAAATTCTACATTTACAACTGTTTCCCTGAAAATACGACCTACCCCGAAAGTAAGTCCTAGCTTGATTTTTACATGCGCACCCAATATAAGCCCTACTCCCAAAAGCCCTAATTAAGACCCCACTCACTCCAGGGTATGCGGGTAAAAATTAAGCTAGGGTGGGGATGGGGAGTGGAGCTGCCCTACTACTTACCTTCGGACAATTTCAGCCTGGCCTCGCACATCCCAACACCTGCCTTGCTGGCCCATTTCTTTTGCAGCCGGCAAGGCTTTCCTGAAGGTCTCTGCAGTCAATAAGTCCAAGAGCCTTGGATAGTACAGTGGTCTAAAGCACCCTGTTATTAACATCAGCTGCCTGCAATTATTGCAGGTTCGAATCTCACCAAGGCTCAAGGTTGACTCAGCCTTCCATCCTTTCTAAGGTAGGTAAATTGAGGACCCAGTTTATGGGGGCAATAAGCTGACTTTGTATAAATATACAAAAGTATGAAGGCTATTGCTTAGCGCATTGTAAGCCGCCCTGAGTCTCCGGAGAAGGGCAGCATATAAATCAAATTAAAAAAAATAAATAAATAACAGAGCTCCTCGTCAGCTGCAGAAGAAGTTCCTGAAGGCCTCTGATTGGGCTCGCAACTTGGATGTCCTCCTGGATGCACGGCTGTCTTTAGAAGACCATATGATGGCTCTGGCCAGGGGAGCTTTTTATCTGATTCGCCAGTTGCGTCCCTTTCTGGACCGGGATGCCTCGCGCACTGTCACTCGCTCCCTCATCCCATCCCGTCTGGATTACTGTAATGCTCTCTACATGGGGCTCCCCTTGAAGAGCACTCGGAGGCTCCAACTGGTCCAGAACGCAGCCGCGCGGGTGATTATGGGGCGACATGGTGCACCCATGTAACACCTCTCCTGCGCGAGCTGCACTGGTGATCTTCCGGGTACGATTCAAGGTGTTGGTTACCACCTTTAGAGCGCTCCATGGCTTAGGACCTAGGTATGTACGAGATCGCCTTCTGCCACCGATAGCCTCCCACCGGCCAGTACGCTCCCACAGAGAGGGACTCCTCAGGGTGCCGTCGGCCAAACAATGTCGACTGGTGACACCCAAGGGAAGAGCCTTCTCTGTGGGGGCACCTGCCCTATGGAATGAACAGTCCCCGGAGATTTGCATGATCCCTGACCTATGTACCTTTCACCGTGCCCTTAAAACCCTTTTGTTTCATCAGGCCGGGCTGGCCTAGAAAACGAATTTTAATTGGGAATTTTAATTGGGAATTTTAATTGGGTGTTTGTAGTTTTTAACATAAGGGCCAAATTTTAATATATTTTAAATTGTTTTTAAATGTTATGGTTATATGTTTGTTTTAATATGGCTGTACACCGCCCTGAGTCCTTTGGGAGAAGGGCAGTATAAAAATTTAATAAACTAAACTAAACTAAACTCTGACAGTGAAAAGGAGGCCCGGAGCGATGCACGCAAGTGAGGTGAGTCAGTGGATGATATCTCCCCACCCCGAAAATAAGACCTGGTGCCTTTTTTGGTGGCAAAAAAATTATAAGACAGAGCCTTATTTTGGGGGAAATACGGGTATTTAAAGGCTAAATAAACTATTTTTAAAAATCTCACAATATTTTAATTGTTCACTTCTTAGGATAAAAGTAGTAACAATTGTCCTCCAATTGCATTGTAGAACCATTGCCCCATTCCTTTTACTCATTTAAATAAAGATGCTGATACTAACGGATGTAGTCCTTGACTTACAACCATTCAAAGTTGCAATGGCATTGAAAATAGTTTCTCACACTTATGACCATTGCAGTATCCATATGGTCTCAGGATCAAAATTCAAACGCTTGGGAATATTTAAACAAAATAAGTACCCTAAGCCTTCCAAGGCTGAATGCACTTATTTTATAGTTTAATTCAACCAAAGAGACATTTATCCATCCAAATTGCCATTTTATAGCCAAATTCTGACAGGGGAATCCCTGGGGTAGAATACGGCCTCTAAGCCTCCCTGCCTAATTTGGCACATATTTTGGAAATGATGCACAAAGAAGATGTGAAGAAACTTTAATTTTTGCTATTTTTAAAAATGTATTTATTTATTTATTTATTTATAATTCATATCTCTAAACCTCCCATCTCTTTCAAAGAGGGGCTCTGGGCGTTGTAGAATATAATACAGAGAGTCCTCAATTTATGACAACTGAGCCCAAAATCTATGTTGCTAAGTGAGATGGAAAAAATGAATTTTTCCCCATCTTTCTTGCCATAGTTGTTAAGTGAATCACTGCAGTTGTTAACTTAGCAACTCAGTGGTTAAATTAATCTGGCTTGCCCATTGAATTCGCTCGTCAGAAGGCTACACATGCCGATCACGTGACCCTGGGATGCCACTGTCATAAATATGAGTCAGTTGCCAAGCATCTGAATTTTGACCACATGACCATGGGGATGCTGCAACGGTCATAAGTGTGAAAATCGGTCATAAGTGACTTTTTTCACTAATGTTGCAACTATGAACTGTCACTAAATCAGTGGTGGGTTTCAAAATTTTTTACTACCGGTTCTGTGGATGGGGCTTGGTGGGTGTGGCAGGGGAAAGATACTGTAAAATCTCCATTCGCACCCCACTCCAAGGGAAGGATACTGTAAAATCTCAATTCCCTCCTGATCAGCTGGGACTTGGGGGGCGGAGAATAGATGGGGGCAGGGCCAGTCAGAATTTTTACTACCGGTTCTCCGAACTACTCAAAATTTCCGCTACCGGTTCTCCAGAACTGGTCAGAACCTGCTGAAACCCACCTCTGCACTAAATGAACTGCTGTGAGTCGAGGATTACTTACATAGCCAATAGGTAAAACAATGTAGAAAAATTAATATTAAAATATTGGCCATTAAAGTTTAGAGTTGAGATTTTAGGTGACTTTAGGAAGCATAAAAAGGACTGTAGGAAAAGACTAGGCAGAACTGGGGGCGGAGTTAAAGGTGTCATCAGCTTAGAGTCATTACATTGCCACAAGCCATCCAAGTCCAGCTCCCTTTGAATTCAGTTGACTGTTATCAAGCGCAATTTAGCGCTGACCATTAGTTGACTAAATTCTTGTGTATAGGCATGAGCAATAAACGTGAATTGAAAGTTAACATTTGGTTCTGATCTTTTGTGTCTGACAAAGACCTGCATACTAGCCACAGCCAGAGATTCCCTACCCCTGATATTTAGAGAACTAATAGATTAGAAGCCAATATTGCTTTTTTTAAAGACACTTTTCTGTGAATTTTATTCCCCACACAAATAAAACAAAACATATTACCGACGAGAAGAGGTAAACCGCAGTGTCCAGGACTACTAATTTGGACTGGTATACAACTCCATTCACTGAACATCTTATATATTCTATGTTGTTGTCATCCCTTGAGAGGCAACCAGAAACATGGAAAAACTGATCCTCTATCTGAAATAAATTTACAAGGGTTTATGTACCATTCCTGAGGAAAAATCAAGCTGAGAGAAGAAAAACTCATACTGCTTTCTAAGGAATGTTTTCGAGGAAAAAAAATAAACAGAACAGAAAGAACAAAAACCTGTGTTTCTTAGAAATCAGAAACTTCTCAAGTCTTGTTTTCTCTTCCTCTTTTTTCCCCTAAAACTCGAGGAAATATCAAAAATAGCTCATATTGTAGGAGAATCTCACTCAATTTATTTTTAATGTATCTTGGCAGCTCCAGTCTAGTCAAATCAACATTCTATGTTTAAAAACATATCCATCTGTTTGAACTATGTCATAAATTTTCTAATGCACTTCAGAAGCTTAGCCCTTCTACAAATTTGTACAAAATTAGCTTTGAGAAACAAATGGTGATGTATTAAAAAAAGAAGTTAAGCTTTATAAATCAACACGGAAGAAATATTATCATTGGAAGCTAGCATATTTGGATTTAACATAAGCTTCCTCACTCAAAAGAAATGTGTTGGAAAGCTCAAAAAAGGGCAGGATAGAATAAAAAAGTAAAATAAATTCTGGATACATCATGTGGGAAAGAAGAAAAAACCCTGGAAAACAAAAAAAACCCTTTTTCTTTCCCTGCGTTCCCATTTTTTTTGGCAAACAAGTTGGGTAACTGACATAACGTTAATCAATAATGACACTCAATAAAATAGCACAAAATAGTAATATTATTTCACAGCCACTCAACTGTTTTTCCCTCTTCATTCTATCCAGAAATGAGACTGCACCCAATAAATGTGCCATTACATTTTTTTACATACTAGAATGAATGTTCTGAAGAGCACAGGGCCTGAAGTTGTTGAATATGTTATTGTGAAGTGGTTTACCTGCATGTCATAAGATCCATCGAGATTGTACTGTACGGCAATATTCACATCTGTTGTAAAAATAAAGGTTTAAATTAATTCAGGAGTTAGGGAACATTGTAAATCCAATGTTAAACATATAGTTAACCAGATACATAAATATTAAAATGAAAACTCATTAATCTCTCGAGTTACCCTCTGTCTCTATTTTGTTTGGTGGTTTTTGTATTCATTTATTTGTTCATTCATTCATTCAGAAAACTTGTATGGTCACCCAACTCATAGTACAATAATAAAACCCTAAATACAAAGCCCAATAACTCATAATCAAGGTCAGCAACTTTAAAATAGGGTATTTTATATACAGCCTAATCACACTATATCATTCTGCCTTTTTCAATTGCACAATCATGGAGCTCAGATATGTTCATTAGAGGGGTGAAATCCAGCAGGTTCTGGAGAACTGGTAGCGGAAATTTTGAGCAGTTCGAAGAACCGGTAGCGGAAATTTTGAGTAGTTTGGAAAACCAGCAAATACCACCTCTGGCTGGTCCCAGAGTGGGGAGGGAATGGGGATTTTGCAGTATCCTTCCTCTGCCATGCCCACCAAGCCACACCTACCAAGCCACGCCCACAGAACCGATAGTAAAAAAAATTGGATTTCACCACTGGTTCATTATCATTTCATAAGCAATTTTTAGTTATTTATTTACTGTTCAGCCACTTACTTTTTTCATTATCCAGGAGAATCATGTTTCTAACATAGGGGATATTTATTCTCCTGCCACTGCTGGATGCAAATGGAGAGAACTTATCTAGAATATTAAATATGTACAGAAAAAGACACATACTTAATACATATTGCTACTGAATTAGACAATATTGAAACCTGCTTGCAGTTGGATGCATTACTTTGCATAACGCTGCACACATAAAGGCTATATACACATCTGAACTTCTCAGTACAAATTTATATTTGCGTGCAACTCTTCAAACTGGAATTTTCCATGCAACAACACTGGGAACATATTTTATGCAAATTGCTCAAAGTCTCCGTCTATGAGAATCCACACTGGATCAGAACATCTATTAAGGAATCAAACCCCAATGCTTGCAAAACAAACTCTGAATCCCAGCAACCTCAGCGTACAATCAAATCATGCAGTTTGATGGTTATGCTTATAAGGTTACGTGTTCGATTACATTTTGCAGCCACCCCAAGATAATCAAATGAAAAGTACTTAAACAGGGTGCACAGAAACGCCCGCAGATGAGGATTTCTCAACCGTGACAGTTTTAAGATATGTGGACTTCAACTCCCAGAATTCCCCAGCCAGCATGAGTTGAAGTCCATACATCATAAAGTTGCCAAGATTGAGAAACATTGATATAGTAAGTAGTATGTAAAGCACCTTTTTCACTAATAAAACAGGAAAAAGCTGCAGCTTTCTCACCTTCTGTGTGGAGTCTAAAGGTATCAGTCACCAGTTTCTCTTTCAGAATGAGCCCAAGAGCTGCCTGACACAAAGTCACTTTTGAAATTGACTGTTTGGGTGGAAAGAGCTCACTGTGGTGTTGTGGGATAAAATTAGTGTGAACGTTTCCAGCTTCAAACTCTGGATGGGCTGAGAGATTCAGTAAGAAATCCACATTGGTGCTCAGTCCGACGATCTGTCAACAGAGGAAGAGATGTACCAGAAAAAGGCCAATCAAGCAACAAGCAGTCTTTGGTTCTAACTAACAAATCAATAAATCTGCAGCAAAAAACCCAAAAGATATAAACAACCAAAAACAAACATATCAAAATTTCAATACTAATAACAACTTTTCTACATCGGTGTCTCTAACCTATTTAACCTCTTTACACAAATTCTACTTCTAGATATCTCTACCTTAAACTTACATCTTTATTTAAATTATCTTGATTTCTATTTACAATTCGATCTCATAACGAAAACATTCCTTAAATTTTATGTTTACTCTCCAGCCAGGAATACCATTTATTCCATATTAATTAAACTCAATTTATTTTTAATGTATCTTGGTAGCTCCAATCTAGTCAATCAACATTCTATGTTTAAAAACATATCCATCTGTTCGAACTATGTCATAAATTTTCTAATTGCACTTCAGAAGCTTAGCCTTTCCACAAATCTGTACAAAATTACCTTTGAGAAACAAACAGTGATATATTAAAAAAAGAAGAAGCTAAGCTTGATAAATCAACAGGGAAGAAATGTTTCTTTCTTCCATACAATTATCATAGGAAGCAATTTATGCAAGAGCAAAAGATTATTTCATCAATTCAACTTGCAAACAGCTAAATTGAGAAAGCTTCGCGGTTGTATATAACCATCTAAGTACCCAGCCGTTCAATTAAATTATCCACCAAGAAAAAGTGAAGAGAGCAATAGTTCCAGAAAATAATGTATATTCTAATATTAATAAAGACGTACAAGTATACCACCAAGGTCCAAAAGCAAAACAAGGGAATAAACTTGAAAATGAAAATATGCTAAGATGGTGACAGTTAACTGTTCTCCAATTGGCAGAAAACTTTTGGTCTTAAGCAACATTTGGAACATTAAAATGAACAGGAAAAATCTCAATCCCAAAGTCTGCTGGTATATCCCATAGTCTTCCATATTTTGGGGGGAATCTCTCAAGGATAGATATTCTGCAGGTGCGCTCAACACTGAGTAGCAAGTAACAGAGAAGAACAATAGCAAATATCCAGATTGCAAGGATGGGGAAGGGGAGCAAGGAGACTAATCAAAATCCTATGGGGCATGACTTTGAGTCCCTGACCAATCAATTAACAATGTCTCAGGATGGTGTCCATCAGTGGCGGGTTGCTCCCGGTTCGGTCCGGTTCTTGTGAACCGGTAGTAATGGCGGCGGGAGGCTCCGCCCACCACACCGACGTTATCATTGATGATCTATGCATACATGTACTCTGGTTGCGAACCGGTAGTAAAGGTAAGTGGAACCCACCCCTGATGTCCATCAACCCAATTGCTGGTTTTCACCTGTTGCAGTGGTGAGATTTTGTGTAACTACATTTGGAAAATCACATTGGTATAGTAGTTAAGGCCCCAGGTTGAAAGCAGAAAACCATGAATTCTAGGCCTGTCTTAGGTACAAAACCATCTAGGTGATCTTGGGCCAGTCACTCTCTCTCAGTCCTAGGAAGGCGGCAATGACAAACCATTTTTGAAATCTTGCCAAGAAAACTGCAGGGATTAGTCCAGTCAAAACTGTCTTAAAGGTACAAATATATATACACCGACATACATCTGTTAACACCTGAAGACTCAATATAATACTAGACTCAACTATAATACTCAATATAATACTATAATACTAATACCGTGTTTCCCCAAAAATAAGACCATCTTATATTTTTTTGAACCCCGAAATAAGCGCTTGGCCTTATTTTCGGGGAGGTCTTATTATTTTGGGGTGCGTGGAGCAAGATGGGGCTCCTCTTGCCGTCTTACCTGATTTCCAACTCTGTGTTTAAATATTTTCGGGGGGGGTTTATTTTCGGGGGGAGGCTTATTTTAGTGCATGCGCTCAAAAGCCCAATTGGGCTTATTATCTGAATCTCTACGGGCCTGATAGCATCAGAGAGGGGAAATCTGGAAAATGTTTTATCAGGTATGCCATTTTAAACACTTAACAGAGTTTTGCACTTACATTATATTGTTGGAGGCAGTATCTTAATTTCCTTAAAGCAGCTGAGCGATCTTCTGCCCAAACAACTAATTTAGCAATCATTGGATCATAGTGTATAGAAACCTCATCTCCTAAAATAGAAATATATGGAAAAATGATTTGCCAGAATAAATATTTATTTATATCATTTATATTTATTGAATATGAATATTTATATTTCACATTTTTGAACCGCCCATCTCCCTCAAAAGGAGCCACTGGATTTTCTATCTTGTCACAGTTTAAGACATTTGCAGTAAACTAAGCAACACTTTTCTAGCAAGCTACTCAAAATTCAGTATGAATGTCCTGCAGCTTGACAGAACAAGTCTAGAAACTATTCTAGATAAACAATATCAACTGTAAGGTTGACACTAGAAAGAATTATTCTAGGTTAGCAATGAAGTACTTCTACCCACATGTAGTCCTTGACTTATACCAGTTCATTTAGTGACAGTGGCACTGAAAAAAATGACTCATGATCTTTTTTCACACCTACGACCATCGCAGAATCACATGATCAAAATTAAGACCCGTAGCAACTAACTCACATTTGTGACGGTTGCAATCTCCCAGGCTCATGTGATCACTTTTTGCAACCTTCTGACAAGCAAAGTGAATGGGGAAGCCAGATTCACCTTGCAACCGTGTTACTAGCTTAACCACTGCAGAGATTCACTTAACAACTGTGGAAAGAAAGGTCGTAAAATGAGGCAAAATTCACTTAACAACTGTCTCACTTGACAACAAAAATGTTGGGCTCAATTGTGGTCATAATTCAAGGACTACCTGTACTGAGATTCTACTCAAAAATGACAGAATATTTTGAAATCAAACCCAGGGGGCGTGGTCATCTTGACGTCACTCGTGTTGGGGGGCCCTGTGGTGGCCCGAGTTCTCTGCCAGCAAAAACGGGCTCCCAGGCCATTTGCGGCTGCAACGGCCTCCTGTAGCCCTCTGCCAGTGAAAACGGAGTTCCTGAGGGCTGCGTACAACCCCTGGACCGTTTCCGGCTGGGACAGCCTCCTGCAGCCCACTGCCAGCAGAAATGGAGCTTTGGGGGGGGATCTCGGTATGGAGCTCTGTTTTCACTGGCAGAGGGCTGCAGGAGGCCCTCGTGGCCAAAAACGGGGCCTGGGAGGGCCACATGCGGCACTCACAAGTTCTGATTTTGCTGGCTGAGGCACCACGGGCCGGTCCCTTGATGTTTCCAAGGCGGCCCTGCGGGCCAGATCTAAACACCTCACAGGCCAGATCTGGCTTGCGGGCCTTGAATTTGACACCCTATCGTAGACCCTTGATTTGGTAGTAGTAGAGGAAACCAACATCGGTCACCCGTCACTTGTTTCAACAAAGGCAGCTATCAGCAAGACTTTTAAAACCAGAAGAGATTTTTGCGCATCCCAGTGAGAGGTTTTCATTTTACCTTGTCTTACCCCAGTTTCTATCCTGGTGCAGCTGTCGGGAGGAGGTGTGGACAAATGCAATAAAGGTCCAGCTCCGGGCATGAAGTTGTTTTTGGGATCTTCAGCGTAGATCCTAGCTTCAAATGCGTGTCCCTTGAGGACAATCTCTTCCTGAGTCAGAGGAATCTTCTCTCCTGCAGCCACCTGGAAAGAACAGTATTGTTCATTTGCTCTGCACAATTATTTACTTATTTCTGCTTATTAAATTTATATGCCACCCACCGCATTGTCAAGTGACTCTGGGTGGCTTACAACAGTATTAAAACACTAGCTGAATGCCCGTGCTCCGCTACGAAACTATGTAATTCGGCTTAATAAATCGAAGAACTCCTTAGCATCAGAGCGTGGAACAGATTTCTTTTCAGGTGGGGAGGGGGAGTAGAACTCCTTAGCATCAGAGGGCTGTTTGAAAAATGAAACGGTATTTGCTGTGTGAGCAAGGAGACAGGAAAGAGCCTGGCCCTGGCTTAGGTCAATTGTTCTGTAGTAAAGCGGCTTGCCGCTGTGAAAGTAAAACTGAAACTGAAACTCCTCTGCTCTGCTTGTGTTTTGCATTTGGGACAGATTTCTTTTCAGGTGGGGAGGGGGAGTAGAACTCCTTAGCATCAGAGCCTGTTAATAATAATGTAGGAAATACTAATGCTCTGATGGTCATTTTGAAAAATCTTTTCTTAGTAAGCACCTAGAAGCCAAGAGGAACATACGTGGCAAATTTCAAGTTTGTAGGCTTTACCGTTCTGGAAATTTTGTGATGATGTGTGAGTGGTATTTCACTTTTAGATAGATAGATAGATAGATAGATAGATAGATAGATAGATAGATAG
>WNWU01000019.1:520108-538438 GCA_012654045.1 Ptyas mucosa | reverse complement strand
TTAACATGTAACTCCTTCAAAAGCCTTATAAGCTATTAGGTTTGGTTGACGTGTATTGCAACAGATTTTGATCTGGATTCTCCAAAATGCAAATGAGGTAGGAGATACCTATAGCAGTGTTTCTCAACCTTGATGGCTTTAGGGATGAGTAGACTTCAACTCCCAGAATTCCCCAGACAATATAGGGTGTCCTCTAAGCTGAGTTAAACTGCAGTTACAATAGCCAAGTATCTTACCTTATAGCACACCACTGATTTTGATGAAGGTGTCAAAAAAAAATCAAGATGGCAGCCATGACAGTGCAGTTGAAAAACTGCCTGGTTTTATGTGCATTTATTTACATGCTTTGATTAGTCTGTTGTGGCTGCCATTTTGACTTTTTTGATCACACCCTGCAGATACCTCTAATTCTGCTGCTCTATGTATGAGAGGCTAAAAAAGTTTCGCAACCTTGGCAACTTTAAGACGTGTGGACTTCTATTCCCAGAATTCCCCAGCCACCATGGTTGGCTGGGGATTTCTGGGACCTGAAGTCCACACTTCTTAAAACCACCAAGCTTTTAGACTTCTTTCCAGCTCTTATCCACTCAGGACCACAACATGACCAGGAGGTGGAGGTGGGGCAAGATGGAGACTTAGAATGCATTCCTCCATCCTTCTGAGCTGTCAATCAACTGCTTCTCCTGCTGGAGACACACTGGGAAATTGTTCCTAAAAAGTTTTTCTTTGCAGCCCCCAGCCAGAACTGGCTCACTTTTTTTTTAAAAATTAGATTTATATGCCGCCCTTCTCCGGAGACTCAGGGCGGCTTACAACGTGCTAAGCAATAGCCTTCATACTTTTTGTATATTTATACAAAGTCAGCTTATTGCCCCCACAATCTGGGTCCTCATTTCACCTACCTTAGAAAGGATGGAAGGCTGAGTCAACCTTGAGCCTGGTGAGATTCGAACTTGCAGTAATTGCAGGCAGCTGGCAGCTAAGTGCTATTTTAACCGCACTTTAGTCCACTGTTCCACCAGGCTTTTGAACCTGAGATTACTCTCCACCCCCATATTCTAAATTTGATCCAATCCTGTTCAGTTGTCAGGTGAGTTAACCTGCGGATGGTATAGAAAGAATCCCAATATTTTCTATATAATTTCTCTCCAAGCATCAGTTGAGCTGGATAAAAGCATCAATACTTTTCCCCATGAACCCGCGTTCAGCATTAAAAGGAAGTTGAGCCTGCAATACCTGCTCCGACGTAGTTCACGGCTTTTGCTGCCCTAACAGCAGCCTCTCCAAGCTTTCTTCTCACTTCGGGTTTAATTCCTGGCTAACAAGGATAGCAATAATATTATGTTAGGTTCACACGATGCATCAAGACACGCTTGATTTTTTTTTTTTACTGACTGCACATTCACACTGGACAATTGATGTTAAAAGTTTTTCCTTACAGATAATCCTCAACTTATGACCGTAATGGAGCCTGCTGATCAGAGCTGTAAGTTGTGATGGTTGCAAAAGAAGTCAATTTTACCTCTTTTTTTTTTGCAGTGGTTGTTATGTAAATAACCGTCATTAAGGAAATGCTGTGGACGTTACGCACACCAATCATTCACTATGGGCGGTGCAATTTTGACAAAAAACTCAAAAGCAAAAAAGCGAACGCAATCCTGGGTTGTATAAACAGAGGCACAGAATCAAGATTACCTGAAGTATTACTGACGTTTTATACAACCTTAGTAAGGCCACACCTGGAATACTACAACCAATTTTGGTTACCATATGACAAAAAAGATGTTGAGACTCTGGAAAAAGTTCAGAGAAGAACAACGAAGATGATCAAAGGCCTGGAGACTGAAACCTATGAAGAACGGCTGCCGCAGTGGTGGATTCCTCCCGGTTCAGCCCGGTTCCCCCGAGCCGGTAGCGGTGACGATATGACGTCACTGAACCAGTTCTGCCTCCCCCGCCCCCCCCCCGCGTTATTCTTACCTTTTATTTGGCCCCACCCCCAATCTAGTGCTGCCTCCTGAGTCCCAACTGATTGGCTAGAAGGAAAAAAACTGTTTAAACTCTTGTCCTAGGGCAGTGATGGCTAACCTTTTTGCCATTGTGTGCCAAAAGCGGGGGGAGCGTGGTGGGGGTCACATGCATGCGTGCTCACATCCATAATTCTATGCGCCCCGCCCCCCCATGCTCCCCCCACTTTTGGCATGAGATGTCACGGTCAGTCCAGTAGGCCCATTTTTTGCTCTCCTCAGGCTCCAGAGCCTTTCTAGGAGCCTGGGGAGGGCAAAAACGGCCTTCCCCACCCCCCAGAGGCCCTCCGGAGGCCGGAAACAGTGTGTTTCCTGACTTCTAGTGGGCCCAGAAGGCCTGAAAATCAGCTGGGTGGCGCATGCATGCGTGCTGGAGCTGAGCTCGCGTGCCCACCGATATGGCTTTGCGTGCCACCTGTGGCACCCGTGCCATAGGTTCGCCATCATGGCCCTAGGGCTTCAAAGGGCCGCCCTACAGCTGATCAGTGTTAAAAGAAAACAAATGAGTAGACCGGTGCCTGCAAAAATACATGAGTAGATCAGTGCCTGCAAAAAATAAATGGGTAGATCAGTACAGCTCTGCAAGCAGTTAAAAGCCTGGTAGACCACTACCTCTGCTAAATCCTAAATAATTGTTACACGACCATCAAGCCACGCCCACAAAATAAGCCACGCCCACAGAACCGGTAGTAAAAAAAAATAGAACTCACTCTTGGGCTGCAGGATTTGGGTTTGGCTAGTCTAGAGAAAAGATGGACTAGGACTGTGATGGAGAACATATGGCACACGTGCCAGAGGTGGCACACAGTGCCCTCTCTGATGGCACGTGAGCTGTCGCACCAGCTCAGCTCTGCCGCACATGTGCGCATGCCTCCCGCCAGCCAGCTGATTTTCGGGTTTCTGCCGCATATGCACAGGGGTTGGAGCGCGTGTGAGAGACATGCACGCATGGGTGGGTGGGGTCACATGCGCAGGGGTGGGGGATCGTGCGCACATGCGCAGGGGTGGGGGATCGTGCGCACATGCGCAGGGGTGGGGGAGCTTGGGGGGTTGCATGCACATGCGTGGGAGGGACGGGGAGCGCAGGGGTCACACACACATGCGTGGGGCGGGGGGGTTGCGCATACATTCGTGGGAAGGTGGGGCGCGGGGGGTGTCAGGTGCACTTTGCATTATGGGTGCGAGCAGGCGCGCGCACCTTTGGCACGCAACAACAAGAAGGTTAGCCATCTCTGGACTGGGGGAACATGATAGCAGTAGCCTTGGTGGCGTATCGGACTAAAGTGCTGTTATGTAGCACTTAGCTGCCAGCTGCCTGCAGTTACTGCGAGTTCAAATCTCACCAGACTCAAGGTTGACTCAGCCTTCGATCCTTCCGAGGTAGGTAAAATGAGGACCCAGATTGTGGGGGCAATAAGCTGACTTTGTATGAAAAAAGGACACCGATTGGGGGGGCCAAAAGCCGTACTAAGCAGGTATATACAAAAGTATGTAGGCTATTGCTTAACACATTGTAAGCCGCCCTGAGTCTCCGGAGAAGGGCGGCATATAAATCGAACCAATAAATAAATAAATAAATATTCCAGTATTTGAGGGGCTCCTACAAAGAAGAGGGGGTCAGATTATTCTCCAAAGCACCAGAGGACAGAGGAAAAGAAACAATGGTTGGAAACTAATCAAAGAGAGAATCAGGGGATCACATGACTCTGGGACACTGCAACCGTCATAAGCACGAGTCAGTTGCCAAGCATTTAAATTTTGATCACATGATCATGGGATGCTGCAAAGGTTGGGACTGTGAAAAATGGTCATAAGTCACCTCTTTCTGTGCCGTTGTAACTTTGAACGGTCACTAAAAGAACTGTTGTAAGTCGAGGACTATTTGTATTGACAGAAAACTTAACATATACTGTACAAAACGTTCAAAAACACAAATGAGTTTCAAATAACGGGCATCACAGTCTTTACCCAAGCTGCTGAGACATCACAAGCATTTAAATGCACGTTAGGAACATTTGAGGCAGAATTCAGGTTTTCAAATTAACAGAGTTGGAAGGGACCTTGTAGGTCATCTTGTCCAAATCCCCCACCCAAATAGGAGACCCTATACCCATGATGGCGAACCTATGGCACGCGTGCCACAGGTGGCATGCGGAGCCATATCGGTGGGCACGCGAGCATTGCCCTAGCTCAGCTGAAGCGCGCTTGAGCGTGCAGGCCAACTGATTTTCGGGCCTTCCGGGCACAGCGGAAGTTGGCAAATGGGCCATTTCCAGCCTCCAGAGGGCCTCCGGGTGTGTGTGTGTGTGGAGAAGGCCGTTTTCACTCCTAGAAAATCTCTGGAGCCTGGGGAGGGCGAAAAACTGGCCTACCGGGCTATCGCGTGCCAGAAACAGGGGGAGCATGGGGGGGGGGGGGTCACGCATGAAAGCGCGGGGCACATTTAATTTTAGATGTGGGCATAACCCCCCCACTCCCCCCACTTTTGGCACATGATGGCAAAAAGGTTAGCCGTCACTGCCCTACACCATTTCTGACCGATGGCAGTCCAATTTCTTCTTGAAAGCTTCCAGTGATGAAGCTCCCAAAACCTCTCAAGGCGAGCTGTTCCATTGGTTGAAAACAAAGCCGCTAAGAACTTTCTAGAAAAAGTAATTCCTTCCATGCTCTGAAAAAGAAGGAATTGGCTACATCACACATTTGTAAATGAAACTGCACTCTCTTCAATACGGTACACAGAAAATTGCACATTAATATGCTTTGAGAATTTCAGGACCTTGAAAAAGATCATTTTCTGCAGAAATAGTGGACTGAGAGTGCCTTAACAGCAAGCATAAAAACAACATACCCATGTTTCCCCGAAAATAAGATCCTGTCTTATATTTTTTTTGAACCCTGAAATAAGCGCTTGGCCTTATTGCCATGTGCACAAAAGCCCAATTGGGCTTATTATCGGGGATGTTTTATTTGGGGGGAAAACAGGGTAATAAACAAAGAATCATGGTTATTTGCATTGTCTTTCAAAAGCTGTCTACTTACCCCTGGAGCTTCCTCAATAATTTTTTGATGTCTTCTCTGTACGCTGCAATCTCTTTCAAACAGGTAGACTGCGTTGCCATGTTGGTCTCCAAATACTTGAACTTCTACGTGCCTATTTCATATTTTAAAATTTGTAAGTGGGGGCATAATATTGTCCATCAATGCTTATTCTTAATCCCAAATTTTTGAATGTTTAACATGACTAATAAAATCCATCCGTTACTTTGGGGATACTTATTCATTTCTCCTATCAGTATTTCATAAAGCATTTGATATATGGGAGGAGGGGAGGAATGCATACCTCAAATGTGGCATGACCGGGATTTTCCAATTTGCTTTTTGGGATGAAAGGATGTAGAACAATTTTCTTTTTTTTCCCCGCAACTGTCATGAGTTTTATGGCTCACCTCAGACATTTATTTCTACGTCAGCCCCGCGAGGAAGGCCAGGTCAAAAAAAAGGCACAAGAAACTAGAACTCTACTTTATGAATGTTGCTGTAAAAATGGAATCCTGAAAATCCAAAGACATTTCTTTTTTGTTCCTTTTTATATGAAACAGAGAAAGGGACGTGGTGGCTTAGTGGCTAAGATGCTCAGTTTGTCGATCAAAAGGTAGGCAGTTCAGCAGTTCGAATCCCTAATGCCACGTAACAGAGTGAGCTCCCATTACTTGTCCCAGCTTCTGCCAACCTAGCAGTTCGAAAGCACGTAAAAAATGCAAGTAGAAAAATAGGGACTACCTTTGGATGGGAAGGTAACAATGTTCCGTGCGCCTTTGGCGTTTAGTCATGCCGGCCACATGACCACGGAGATGTTTTCAGACAGCGTTGGCCCTTTGGCTTTGAAACGGAGAGGAGCACCGCCCCCTAGAGTCGGGAACGACTAGCACATATGTGCGAGGGGAACCTTTACCTTTATATGAAAGAGAACCAAGGCAGGAAATCTCATGTTTCTTTCTCATGCTTTCCAGGGGTAAGCTGCAATGCTTTGTGGGAAAGAATTTAGCAGACAGGGCAATGAGAAACCATCAAGAGAACAGATAAAAGACAGCTAAGCCCACAGCAGGAGTGTAGGGAGGGCAAGGCAGGGGTGGGTTCTACATTTTTTTACTACCAGTTCTCTGGGCGTGGCTTATTTTGTGGGCGTGGCCTGATGGTCATGTGACAATTCTTTAGGATTTAGCAGAGGTACTGGTCTACCAGGCTTTTAACTGCTTGCAGAGCTGTACCGGTCTACTCATTTTGTTTTTGGAGGCACTGGTCTACCCATTTATTTTTGCAGGCATCGGTCTACTCATTTGTTTTTGGAGGCACCGGTCTACTCGTTTGTTTTTGGAGGCACTAGTCTACCACCACACTGCCTTTTAACACTGATCAGCTGTAGGGCGGCCCTTTGAAGCCCTGCGGCAAGAGTTTAAACATTTTTTTTCCTTCTAGCTGATCAGCTGGGACTCAGGAGGCAATAGATTGGGGGTGGGGCCAAATAAAAGGTAAGAATAACGCGGGGAGGAAGGGGGGGCGGGAGGGCACAGCTCCCGAACAAACAGAACCAGTTCGGTGACGTCATATCGTCACCGCTACCAGCTCGGGGGAACCGGGCCGAACCAGGAGGAACCCACCACTGGGGCAAGGGTTTAGAAGAAACCACTCTTAGCTTGGGGATTGTAAAATATTCCCAGGGAAAGAGATACTTTCAAACTTGCAAGATTCTAATGTAACCTTTAATAAAACAGAATTGGCTCATCCAGTCATGCGAACGAAGATGATTAGGGAACCAGAGGATAAAACGTATGAACAATAGTGAGGACAATTCTCAGGGACGACTCTCACCCCGGTCACCACTTCTTTACCCTCCTACCATCGGGAAGGAGATATAGAAGCATAGCCAGCAGCACAAACAGGCTGAAGAACAGTTTTTATCCGTGGGCTGTCAGACTCCTGAATGCGAAATAACATCATAACCACGTAGTACGATGGACTTGCAAGGCCAGCGCAATGTGTAACCTGTTCACACTGGTGCAATAGAACTGGGTGTTTCGTTAATACGATTTATTGGGTTAGGGATTTTCTGTCTTCACTGTGAGCTGTATTGTGTTGGGTGTGTGTATGTGTGTGCGCACTGAGGGAGCTCCACCAATCTCATTGTACATATGTTGTGCACTCACAATAAAGATTTGAAATTTGAAATGTCTAGTCTAGTGAAAAGGACTGGGGCTGACAAGATAGCAGCCTTCCAACATCTCAGGGGCTGCCACAAAGAAGAGGGAGTCAACCTATTCTCCAAAGCACCTGAAGGCAGGACAAGGAACAATGGATGGAAGCTAATCAAGGAGAGAAGCAACCTGGAATTAAGGAGAAATTTCTGACAGTTAAGAGAACAATTGACCAGTGGAACAACTTGCCTCCAGAAGTTGTGGGTGCTCCAACACTGGAAGTTATTAAGAAGAGATTGGACAACCATTCGTCTAAAATGGCATAGGGTTTCTTGCTTGAGCAGTGGGGTTGGACTAGAAGACCTCCAACGTCCCTTCTAACTGCATTATTCTGTTTTTCCGTTTCCTGTCTGGTCCACCTTGTATGGCTGACATAGGTTATGTTTTATAAACGGTCGCTGCGTATTCCTCTACAGTGTACTTCCTGCCTAGTAGTGGGGCTACTAATAGGGAGTGATAAAGAGCTGCCCAACAAATTGTTGAGTTACCTTGGATTGTCAACAAACTTCTCTATCAACATGGCATCGTCGTTAAAAGACTTCTTTGCTTCTCTTCGAGCGGATTCCAATTGCTCCTGAAATTCTTTTTCAGTAAATGCTATTCTCATTCCCTAGGGCAAATAAGGGGTAAAACTAATATTAGCAAAACAAGCAAATAAATTACTTTGAAAAAAATCAGTGAGAAATGTTTTCTGTTGTATTAATGAGGCCCCTCATTTGCACAATCACTAGCTTAAATTTCTGATTTCCATGTATATCACAGAGAATACATGCATAGATTGCTATATATATATATATATTCCTGGTAGCCATAAAAAAAAGATTGACCTGATGCCTGTATTTTTATAAAGTTTCTTTTTTTAAAAAATTTGATATATATGCTGCCCTTCTCCGGAGACTCAGGGTGGCTTACAATGCGTTAAGCAATAGCCTTCATACTTTTGTATATATTTATACAAAGTCAGCTTACTGCCCCCACAATCTGGGTCCTCATTTTACCTACCTTTGAAAGGATGGAAGGCTGAGTTAACCTTGAGCCTGGTGAGATTTGAACTTGCAGTAATTGCAGGCAGCTGATGTTAATAACAGTGCTTTAGTCTGCTGCGCCACCAGGGCACCTTTTAAGGGTTATGTAGCATTATCAGAGGGCACTTGAGATGAGACTGTAAAATCAATTCAGCTTTGGTTTTCTGAACTTATTAAAGATAGATGGCAACATAAATAAAAATAAAAACCAAGTGACTGCAATGCAACTTTGCAGTCTACAACTTCATCCCAAGCTTATTGATACTCTATTGTTGCACATGGGTGTGCTCCTTCACAACGGTCTACACTCATTCACACATGCCAACAGGAACCCTAAACCAGTTTTGGATTACCATCACGTTAACCACATAAATTATATATTGTGATTGCTTATCCAAGTCCAGCTTGTTCAACAAACGTATTTAACCATGCTTACTGCAGGGGTCTCTCAGCTTGGCTTATGAACTACAATTCCCAGAATTTCTCAGCCAGCATGCCCGTGTTCTGCCCCAGCTACGGATCCCAAAGAATGTAGCACACATAAACTTCGAACAAAACTCAGTTTACTTCAAAACACAGTCTTTTGCAAATGCAGGCTGTTAATAAAATGTTCTTAACAACCTGCCAGAAATTCCACAGATAAGATAGTGTTTTACTAGAGTTGGCAGAAAGCCTAGAAGTCAGGTTTGCAGAGAAAATTCAAACTCAATGATCAGTGAACGAACACACGTTGTTTCCTGCAGCTTTTTACAAGCTGTGTGCAAACTTAAATAGGCTAAATAAATAGGCTTAAATAGGCTAAGGGAGCCAATTAGCCCCAAGCCTTACTCTCAAGGAGACCTCCTCCTGAGTAACCACTCCTGCCTTTTGGCAGCTCTGCATGCCCATGCATTGAGAAGAAGCTCCTCCACTTCATCCTCTTCACTTAAAGGAGCCTCTGGAGGATCTGAAGGCCCTGGCTGAATCCCTGCCTCTGGCACCACATCTTTTTCAGCCTCCTCGCTGTCCGACTCAAGCGCCGGCTGCACAGGCTGCTGGCATGACACAACAGCCTCCTTGTCATTGGGATCAGCAAAAATCCGCACAGGCCGCTGGCGGGCCACAACAGGCTGGCTGAGGAATTCTCAAAATTAAAGTCCACAAGGCTTAAAGTTGCCAAGTTGGGAGACTCCTGGTTTACTGCAAGGAGTGAATCTAGCTATGATATGAATGTACCGTGAGTGCACAGATTAACTCCTGCATCAACACAGAGGAAAGGAATTGTAGAATTTCTTAAGTAGAACTTTACGATACAACAAATGGTAGACTAATTGATGAAATGTCATCGAACAGATGCTACCTTGCCTCCACCTCCACGGACCGCTTTGATCATAACTGGGTAGCCGATCCTTCTGGCTTGGTCTTCCAAAAACCTGTCTGATTGCTCTTCCCCGTGGTAACCTTCCACCACAGGAACTCCAGCCGCGGACATGATGGCCTTAGAAGTACTTCAAGGGAACACAACTTCATGTTCAGTGTCAACAATAGAAGGAACTCTGCAAGACATCTTTTTCATTCCTACAACCCACCTCTCTTTCAACTGATGCAATTTCCTTACGGTATTTAGAAAGAAACCCACATTCCATTTTGATCGAGAAAATCTACGTCTCCACCAAGTGTCAACACTAACTTGATGGCATGTAAATCAACCATTACTTCATCTAGATTCCTTCCCTTTCCATCTTCACATGTCTGGGCTCCTCCCACCTCAATTAAATGAGATATTAATTAATTAGAGTCCCCTGCGGATTTTATTCCGCTGGTCATTGCAGACTATAAGGGTGTTAGTCTCCGTTTCAAGGCCATTGAGCCAGTGCTGTCCAAAGACATTTCCACAGTCATGTGACAGTATATTACGAAGCGCTATTGCCTGCCCACTGAAGTGGTACCTATTTATCTACTTGCATTTGCATGCTTTCAAACTGCTAAGCTGGCAGGAGCTAGAGTGAGGATGGGAGTTCACCCCATTGTGAGGTGCTTGGGTCTCGAACCAAGGCTGCTGGCTGTCTAGCCAACTATCCCAACGTCTTAACCGCGGAGCCACAACACCACCGCATGTATTAGATAAAGGCCCATATGAAATTAGACCAAAGGTTGTACTGCATTTGGCCACTCTACACTGAGATTTTTGAGACCATCATTCTCAAGAGTATTAAAGGATTGCAGGATCAATTCACTGCATATCTTAAAAAATGTGCCGCCCAGATACAAGGAACAACTCAGTAGTTCCAACAAAACAATATTTCCATAATAAATTTAGCCGTACCTCTTAATGCCCATATCTCTGATGGCAGATGAAGGAGGACCTATGAAAATTATCCCTTCTTGGTTACAGAGTTCAGCAAACTCTGTGTTTTCGGATAGGAAACCGTAGCCTGGATGGATAGCCTAAAATAGGAAATATCAAGGGCATATCATGAGAGGCTTTTTTGAGGCTTTGTAATGTTTCTGCTGAGCTGTTCTAGAAGCTGAAGCTGACCTCCAAAATGCAGAAACGTCCACACTGTTGTTTTCTGTTGCCCAAACACTGAAAAGCAGATTGAAGCTATGTGCAATTTTTTCCATTGCTGTTGACCTCAGAATACTACCAGCAATCAGTCATTTTTTCAGCGACCAATAGGAGAACGCAAGGGTTAGTTGGTCCTCCCACCCAACAATTACCACTGTATGTGACCAGCAAAAAAATCTGATCAATTGCTATGAGATGATCTGCAAAGCCATCCCGACATTATCCCTCAGTTGCACTTAAAAGACCTATGAAACAGTAGCATAGGGACATGTTGTTAGAATGGCTGAACCTCTACAAGTAGCAAGCACAGAGGTTAACCACAGAAAGAACTGGGACGTTAGCAGAATATTTACACAACTTTATGGGAAATGAGACCATTTAAAAAAAAAGCAGACTTGATGAATTAATTTAAATTGCTTCAGGAAATTCAGTCAGAATATCAAAGCCTGCAATGTGAGAGTTTAGTCAATTACACACAGAATCCATATTATTATGTTGCATTAACCCAATTTTAAGCTAAACATACCTTTTTGGAGTATAAGACGCATCTTTTTCTTTTTCCCCCATAAAAGGAGGTGAAAATTTAGGTGCGCCTTATATACCGAATGTAGCCCCGCCCACCCACTGGCCCCCACCCTTTGGCTTCTGCCTCCCAGCAGTTTACCTCCTTGCAGCAAGCAGCAAGAAGAAACAGCTCCTTTCAGCTTCAGCACAATCTAATTAGCATAAGTTGATTGGATCGGCCTCCCGACTCTCAGCTGTTTTGCTCTCAGCTGTTTTGCGTGGGCCTCTGCTGCTTGCTGCAAGGAGGTAAATTGCTGGAGCAGATTTTTTTTTCTTGTACTAATCAAGCTATGTTGAAAATGAAAATGAAAGTAAAGCAGGCTGTTTGCTGCAAGGAGGCAAAATTGCTGGGAGGTAGAGGCAGATTTTTTTTTCTTGTTTTCCTCACCAAAAAAGGTCGGTGCATCTTATACTCCGAAAAATATGGTAGTTGTTACAAAGCAGAATTTGTACCTGTGCTGCAGAGTTTCTGGCCACTTGCATTATTTTTTCCATGGATAGGTAACTCTGCTGAGATGGTGCTGGGCCAATGCAATAGGCTTCATCGGCCTACAAGAAAACAGCATCATTTTATTAGTATAATTTATTTATATTTCATTACATATTTTAGACTAACTTTTCTACAAGATTTTGATGCATCCTTGAAGAACAAACTCAAGGAGCAGAGGGATTAAACTGGATTAGCCATAAGGTAACTTAACGAAAAATCAAAATGGAAGCTGCAACCATGCTTATCAAAGCCCCGCCCCTTTATAATCTGTGAGGTAGCTGGTTAAAAAAAAAAGAGACAGGGCTTCAATCCTTGAGTCAAAGCCACCATCTTGACTTTTTTGACCATGGTTGCGGACACCCCAGGCATAGGACTTCCTATTAAAGTTTGAACACCGATTACAAAGCACATTGTTTTATTTAGACCTGAAATGTGATTAAACCCTATGCACTGATCACAGTATTTTTTAAACTTAGCAACTTAAAGATATGTGGATTTCAATTCCCAGAATTCTCCAGCTGACAATGCAGGAATTCTGGGAGTGATAGTCCACATATCTTTAAATGGCCAAGCTTGAAAAACACTGAGCTAAGCCATGACTATTTTAAACCCTGAACTGATTGTCATCTGAACACTGTACAACCATGGTTAGGTTTGCATACAGGTAGTCTTTGACTTACGACCACAACTGAACCTAAGCAAGGTATCTGTTAGGTGAGTTTTGGCCCATTTTATTTATTTATTTATTAGTCGCATTTATATGCCGCCCAACTCCCTAGGGACTTTTATGTTTATGAGGACTTTTATGACCTTTCTTGCCACAGCTGTTAAGTGAATGACCGTACTTGTTAAACAGTTGTTTAAGTGAATCTGTTTTCCTCATTGACTTTGCTTGTCAAAAGGCCGCAAAAGGTGAACGCATGACCCAGGACACTGCAACTGTCATAAATATGAACCAGTTGCCAAGTGTCTGAATTTTAATCACATGCCCATGTGGGGAATTTTGCAAAGGATGTTTGAAAAACAGTCATATGTCACTTTTTTCAGTGCCGCTGAAATTCTGAACAGCCACTAAATGCATGGTTGTAAATTGAGGACTACCTGTACTGTGATCAATCTAAACCAGGGGTGTCAAACCCAAATTTCATTAAGGGCTGCATCAGGGTTGTGTTTGACCTGGGGGGGGGCAGGGGGGGCACATGGCCAGGATGGTATCAGGGTTCCAAGTAACACCCGCAACGAAAGAAAACTCCGAGGTTTGAGTTTCCTCAAAGTTCCATTTTATTAGAGATGTCATATTGACACATCTGAAAAAACCCAAATCTGAAAGTTTCCAGGTTTTCTCCACCCAAAAGAAAGTCCAAGTCCCTGCCCAACACCCACAAGTCCATCACATGGTCCAATCCAAGCACCATCCCAACTGGAGATGCCTCCCAGTCACACCCCTCCAGGTGCAGGGCAAGATGTCCTTGACTCTTTGAGAAAGGAGTGTTATTATGACTACATATCACCCATGCTCCATACAATTCCCCCCCTCCCAGTTTCCCATAGTAGTAAATGTGGCAGGCCTGAAGTTCCAATGAAAAAGATGGCCTCCAGGCTTGAGAGATGGGCCATTTTTGCTCTGTTTTCGCTGGCAGGGTGCTGCAGGAGGCTGTCCAGGCCAATAATGGGGTGGGGTAGAGGCTGCATGCAGCCCTCCCGAGCTCTGTTTTCACTGGCAGAGGCATCGTGGGCTGGTCCTTTGCTGTTTCCAGGGAAGCCCTGTAGGCCAGATCTAAGCACTCCCAGGGCCTTGAGTTTGACACCCTTGATCTAAACTGAGGCGACCACAATATCTCCAAGTATGGTTAAGTGAATATATTATTCATACAAAATTATTTGGCTCCACAATTGCCTTAAGAGCAGCCCTTAAGAGTATCAGAGATATTTTTATTAGGAATTTTACCAGAAACATATAATAAGAGAACTGAGATACTTAATTGTGAATGTTTTAACAGCGGCTAGAATTGTATTTGCTAAAACGGGGAAAAGGATAAGATACCTACGGAAGATGAAGTTATTCAGAAAATTATGGAATGTGCTGAAATGAGTAAATTGACATTTGAAATTAGAGAACAGGAAGACAAACAATATTATATGATATGGGATTTCTTTTATCGATGGCTAGATAATAAAGCATGGAAATGAAATATGAAACATGAAATAAATGTAATAGTAAAATATATGAAGCGGTTTTTTACGGGAGATAAGCCACTGTTAAATAATTGGTAAATGAGAAGAATACTACAAAGGGATATAACAAATTGTCAATAAGAGAAATTAAATAACTTGTAAATTTTGGATATGGGATTGAGCATAAAAGAACTGTAACCGAGCGATACACTTTCTGTAATTGTAATGGATGGTGGTTGTTTTATGTTTCGTTTTGTTTAAAAAAAATTTAAAAAATTCCAAAAAAAAAAGTATTAGCTGATGAATTTTTACCATGGCTACATGCATTGAATTCCGGTCAGCCTCGCTGTAAACTGCCACCGACTTCACCCCCATCTTCCGAGCGGTTCGCATCACCCTGCAAGCAATCTCTCCTCGGTTTGCCACGAGAATTTTCTCGATATTCCTTTGACCTGTTTTTTTTTTTCAAATTAAAAAGCACATCATGAGAAATTAGGTCTGCCATAATTACGCCCCTATCCTCTATTACTACTAACTCGTCCACAAGGATCAGAATGGCAGGATAATATTATTATTTTTATCTGACTTCAAAATTAGTTCCTAGTTGTTGTATAAAACGTTAGGCATCGAGAAAAAATTTCCATAAAGAAAATAAGCCAAGTAATTTACCTGTTACAGAAGCATATTCTCTGGTAGTCAAGGCCCAAAGCCATTTTCTGTGGAAGGAAAAGACCCATCAAAAATCCAAAAAAAATAATAATAATAATTTAGCATTCAAAGTTGCAACAGAACTGAAAAAACGTGACTTACCACCAGTCCTACAACTGAAAAAAGTGCACTTATGACCATTGCACCATCCTCAAGGTCAGGTGATCATAATTTGCACACTTAGAAACAGCATGTATTTTACAGCAGGGGTCTCCAAACTTGGCAACTTTCAGACTTGTGGACTTCAACTCCCAGAATTCCTCAGCCAGCTTTGCTGGCTGAGGAATTCTGGGAGTTGAAATCCACAAGTCTGAAAGTTGCGAAATTGGAGACCCCGGGATTTACAGGAATTGCCCCATTACTATTTGTGACCTTCCCAGCCGGCAAAATCAATAGGGGAAGCCAGATTCACTTAACAAGCATGATAACCATGATCATATGATTCACTTAACAACCATGATAAAAAAGGTCATAAAATTGAGCGTGGCTCACTTAACAACCACTTTTGCTTAACAATGGAAATTCTCTCTCAATTGTGGTTGTAAATCGAGGACTAAGTTGTATTCTTAATTTAGTCCAATGAAACTCCGAAAAGCACTGAATGAAAGATATACAAACATTTTCTAGGCACAAGATATTCCAGAAACATCCAAAGATGCCAACACTTAAGAAGGGGCCAGCAGCTCCACCATCAATTCTGGTTGCATAATACTTTTATGATTATCCATTTTTAGTTTTACCATGGTTTTTCCCAATAAACGTGTTTTGAAGCTCAAATAACAACTAGGAGCATTTAGTATAGAACACACTATACTAAAGAAATGACTTTGACTGAATTTGCGACAGCTAAGCAGGATGACAGCTTGTTCGATCTTGAATGGGAGACCACCAGGAGATTTAACATGGTTAGTTTTTTAGGCAGAAAAAAAAATACTGAAAGCAGCTCTGGTAAATGGATCCCATACTGTTGACAAGGAAACAACCTGGATCCAATCATATACAGGTAGTCCTCGACTTACAACAGTTCATTTAGTGACTGTTCAATGCTACAATGGCTCTGAAAAAAGTAACTTACAACTATTTTTCACACAACCATTGCAGCATCCCTTTGGTCACATAATCAAAATTCAGAGACTTGGCAACTGGCTCATATTTATGACAGCTGCAGTGTCCTGGGGCCACGTGATCAGCTTTTGCGACCTTCTGACAAGCAAAGTCAATGATTCACTTAACACCCATGTTATTAACCTAACAAATGCAATGATTCACTTAACAACGGTGACGCGTAAAGTCGTAAACTGGGGAAAACTCACGTAACAAATGTTTCCCTTACAGCAACATAATTTGGGGGCTCAATTGTAGTCGTAACCCGAGGACTACCTGTAGTTCCTGGGTGACATTCAAGTCTGCTTCGAGGGAAGAGTTCCGTTTGTAGTTCAGTATGTTGTGTGAACACAATTCTCCGGGCCTCATGCAGCCACTCCCAAAGAAGAACCTCGCTTTTTAAGAAGAGATTGGACCACCATTGTCTGACATGGTATTATATAGGGCCGTGATGGTGAACCTATGGCATGTGTGCCACAGGTGGCACACGGAGCCATATTGGTGGGCATGCGAGCGTTGCCCTAGCTCAGCTCCAGCACGCATGCGCACGCTGGCCAGCTGATTTTTGGGCCTTCTGGGCCCAACGGAAGTCGGCAATTGGTCTGTTTCCAGCCTCTGAAGAGCCACCGGGAAGGTGGGGAAGGCTGTTTTTGTCCTCCCCAGGCTGCTAGAAAGCCTCTGGAGCCTGGGGAGGGCAAAAAAACAGGCCTACTAGGCCCACCATGCCATCACATGCCAAAAGTGGGGGGAGCATGGGAGGGTCGCGCACGCATGCGTGGGGGGGCAGGGCACATAGAATTAAGGGGGTTGGACACACCCACACACAATCACCCCGCACTCTCCCAGCTTTTGGCACACGATGGCAAAAAGGTTAGCCATCACTGATATAGGGTCTCCTGCTTGAGCAGAGGGGCTGGACTAGAAGATCTCCAAGGTCCCTTTTCCAGCTCTTGTTATTCTGCAACATGGTGGAAGCAAACCTGCGCCATATGGCAGGGACAAACGGCTGACAAATCACCCATCGCCGCTAGCCCTCCAGTTCCTCCAGGTTGCCAGCGGGGCGTGTGTGTGTGTGTGTCTTGTGAAAGCTTAAGACACGCGTCGGGGCCAAATCCATACGTGCAAGGTTGATCTACAAAGCGCGACCTCAAAAATATGCCTCCAAGCCCGGGAAGGGGACGGAGACGGGGACGGGGGGGTCCCCCTGCCATTCGGGACCACCACCAGTCAGACGGTGGGGCTCTGCTAGGGATCGGACCGGCTCGGCACAGCCATGGAGCTCCTTGCCCTGCCGGGGGGAAAAGCCGGGCTCTCCACTCCCAGCTTCCCGCGGCAACCCCGAGCGGAGTCGGCCCCGCGCCTTTGCGCACTCACCGGCCCTGCAGCGCCCGCCGGAGCTGGCGTCGCCCCTCGCTGCCCAGCGCCAAAGCCGAGGCCGCCGCCATCCCTCCTGCGCCGGAGCTGCACAGAGGCGGGGGAACTTGGGCCGGGCTAGCGGCGGCGTTTGGGCCTATCAGGGAAGCCGGAAAGGAGGCCGGGCTCGTGGGAGAAGGAAGCGGCGGAGCTGCCCGGGCGGAGGAAAAGTTCGCCAAGGAGAAGGGCAGGGCGCGCTCCACCTGGTTTTTCCAGCTGCCTCTGACGCCCAAGAGCCCTGCCCTGCCCAGTGTTTTTTACCCTCATCATGGCTTCGTTCCCATTAAAAGCTTTAGTCTCGTTAGCCAGGTTTCTTGGTTTGTGCAGGGCTTTGGCAAAGTCGAGGGCGCTTCTAAAGGACACCCACAAAGGAGAGGGAGTCAAGCTGTTCTCCAAAGCACCCGAGGGCAGGACAAGAAGCAATGGGTGGAAACAAATCAAGGAGAGAAGCAACTTAGAACTAAGGAGAAATTTCCTGACATTTAGAACAACTAACCAGTGGAACAACTTGCCTCCAGAAGTTGTGACTAACCCAACACTGGAAGTTTTTTAAGAAGATGCTGGATAACCATTTGTCTGAAGTGGTGTAGGGTTTCCTGCCTAAGCAGGGGGTTGGACTAGAAGACCTCCAAGGTCTCTTCCAACTCTGTTATTCTATTCTATTCTATTCTATTCTATTCTATTCTATTCTATTCTATTCTATTCTATTCTATTCTATTCTATTCTATTCTATTCTATTCTATTCTATTCCTATTCCTATTCCTATTCCTTTCTTCTATATTTCTATCTATCTATCTATCTATCTATCTATCTATCTATGACTATCATTAAGTGTTGTACCTAATGATTCTTGATGAACGTATGTTTTATTTTATGTACACTGAGAGCGTATGCACCAAGACAAATTCCTTGTGTGTCCAATCACACTTGGCCAATAAAGAATTTCTTTTCTATTCTATTCTATTCTATTCTATTCTATTCTATTCTATTCTATTCTATTCTATTCTATTCTATTCTATTCTAT
>WNWU01000019.1:506515-520098 GCA_012654045.1 Ptyas mucosa | reverse complement strand
ATTCTATTCTATTCTATTCTATTCTATTCTATTCTATTCTATTCTATAAAAAAAAACAAATTAAATTTCTACACCAGCCATCTCTCCTAAATGAGTCTAGACAGTTTACAACATTGTAATAAAACTATATAAACCAGAGGTGGGTTTCAGCAGGTTCTGACCAGTTCTGGAGAACTGGTAAATACCACCTCTGACTGGCCCAGCCCCCATTTATTCTCTGCCTCCCAAGTCGCAGCTGATCGGAAGGGAATGGGAATTTTGCAGTAACCTTCCTCTGAAGTGAGGAGGGAATGGGGATTTTACAGTATCCTTCCCCTGCCATGCCCACCAAGCCACGCCCACCATACCATGCCACACCCACCAAGCCACACCCACAGAACCAGTAGTATAAAAAATTTGAAACCCACCACTGATACAAACACATGAATAAAAGCATGAATTAAAATCAGGTTAAAACTTCCAAGTTAAAAAAAGGTAAAAATAAATGCAAAAGCTAGGAAGTTGACAAGGCAGTGGCAGTGTTCTTAGTTAACAAAAAAAAAATAGTTTGTCATTGCAATGTACATTGTAATTGTAGTTTCTCCACAATTTAGATAAATCACCTGAAAAACAAACATCTCACAACTTTAGAAAGATCAAATTTGCCTTAAGAGGAATATTTTCTTGGAAAATAGTTCTCTCTTTTTTACAGTGTTTTTCTGAGCCTCAGGAGCTTAAAATATATCTCAAGGAGAAAGGAGTGGCAGATCACTTCTATTCTTTGCCAAGAAAATTCTCCAGGAAGGTTATGCTTTTTATCGAATAACTAAGATGAAATTGATTAAATACCAGTGAATACAAGGCTGTGCAACCTCAAGTCAACTGATTTGGCAGAATTTGCTTGACCTTTTCCATTCTGCCTTTCAGCAGTTTGAAAACTAGACGAGGTAGATTGAATTACATGAGACACATAATGCATTTTTGAACCAAACTGTGGTTAACTGAAAGATGGTTTATTTCAGTATTTCATTTTCCTGGGTTTGTTGTACAATGCAGTGAGTTACAAATTTAACCATTCTGGCCAAGCATATTGTGAAGCAACGATCTGTATGTGTGAAAGCATGCAGAGGTGGTTGAATTAACACGCTATGATATGCCATAACATGGTTTGGTTTTAGCACAGCACAACTTGTAAAATATATATATATATATGTATATATATGTATGTATATGTAGGTCTTTGGTTATTCGGGTTTTCTCCCGTGTAAAATTGGAAGTGTCTTGGCAACGTTTCGACGAAGTCTCATTCGTCATCTTCAGGCTGGTGTTCTCGGCTTCGTGCTTCCAGGAGCAAATGTATGTATGTATATATATATATATATATATATATATATATATATATATATATATATTTGTCTATGTAAGTTTACGTATGTAAGAAAACATCAGCCAGAAGATGACAAATATGATTTTGTCAAAACGCCGTTACTGTCCTTTTAAGGACATGTCTACAATTACACGGGAAGAAACCCAAAATATTAACTGTACACACACACACACACATATATATGCAAAAAATTGGCAGCAGGAAGACAAACTGCTGTCCCCCAATCAGGACACAGAGTTACAGGCCAACCAACATACGTCAGCAGCAGCTAATACATATAAACAACAACTCCGACCTCGCAAACAGCCATAGCTTCCAAGCTTAACGAGAGCCTGAAGATGACAGGGTTGTGAGCCTGTCGAAACGTTGATATAAAAACTTTTAAGGTACTGGTAGGATTTTAGCTGGGGTTTTTAAAGGACCTTGCAGAGTGCCCTGTAAGGAATTTTAGAAGATTTTAAACTGAGATTTTAACCAGAATTTTAAACATTTTTAACTAACTTATTTACTATGACGCGGGAAAACACCTGAGATTTTAATTTTTTGCACATACACACCCGCGAAAACTCGAGAAGACATATATATAGTCTGGGTGTTTTATAAACCATTTATTGCTAAACCAGTTAATGGCTACTCAATAAGCCATGATGAAGTCATGGCTTAGTACAAAGGGTGTATCCACCCATTATTGTAACCTTGAAGTTGGCAGCAGATGTGAAATAATGTCCTTCATTCAGAAAACAGAGAAGGGCAGGCAGCCTATTCCCTAACTAAGGAGTAATGTAGAATAATTGATTTCAATCATAGAACCATAGAATTGGAAGAGACTTTGGAAGTCTTCCAGTCCAACTCCCTACCCGTAAGGCAGGAGTCCTTGTACGAGTGATGGCTAACAATTTTTTCCTCAGGTGCCGAAAGAGTACGCACGCACGTGTGTGCCCACACCCATAATGCAATGCCCCCCGTGCGCCCTGACCCCTGTGCATGCGTGTGCTCCCCCCCCCCCCATGCCCCATTTTGGGCCTAGCAGGCCTCCCTGAAGCCTCCTGGAACAAATAACGGGACGCGGAGGGGATCCAAAAATCAGCTGGCCGGTGGGAGGCATGCACACTTGCGCTGTGGAGCTGACCTAGGGCGACAGCTTGAGTGCCCACAGAGTTGACTCCGCGTGCCACCTGTGGCACACCTGCCATAGGTTCGCTATCACGGCTTTACACCATCCCGAATAAATGGCTCTTCAATCTCTATTTTAAAACTTCCAGTGTTGGAGCACCCACAACTTCTGGTGGCAAGTCATTCCACTGATTAATTGTTCTTACTATCAGGAAATTCCTCCTTAGTTCCAGGTTGAATTTCCCTCTGACAAGCTTTCACCCGTTGCTTCTTGTCCTGCCCTCAGTGTGCTATAATACCGCTATTAAAGTTCAGAACTTAATGTTTGTTATTGCCTAAGCACCTCTAACAATGCGTCTACCGCAGACAGATCTGTCTGATGTGACCTACACGTTATTACTACTAATCTTAATTGAATTCATGCAGGTGAATTAGAAAACCGCAATAACACCCAAGCAAATAAAAATATTGCTACTGTTGTATATAGATAATAGATATGTTTGCACGTGCCTTGAGCTGGTTAATTTCCGATCAAGTGTTAAAAAGTGTCAGAAATTTAAAAATCACTTAAAGGTACTCAACTGCTATTTGCACATCTGATTGCTACAGCAAGCAAGCAGGATCCCCCCTTCTTCCTCATCATTTGTTGCTACTACACCTATTCATAAATAAACTTCGGGATTCAGATACGGCTGTATCCGGTGTGAGGTTTCCTTCTATAAAGCACCCAGGCAAACAGGATGATGATAACTAATCCCGCCAGACTGAAGCCAATTGTTGCTGGGATCAACTTCTTGTTTCTATCCAACGTGCACTCCTCTTCTGCAATTCAGGGAAAAAAAGAATATTAGACTTCAATAAAGAAGCATCATATAATTCCATAGTGATTTTCATCTTCTACGGTGATTTTTATCTTAGTCAAATAAAGCTGTAGAGAATTATCCCAGACCTTGTGAGCATCATATGTGAAAGTTATCTTCGTACCAGTTAAAATCATTTGAACTATGGCAAATCCTTAGAGAGGCAGTTTGGTCTAGTGCAGGGGTCAGCAACCTGCGGCTCTGGAGCCTCATGTGGCTCTTTCACCCCTCTGCTGTGGCTCCTTGTCACTCAAAATATGTGTCACAACCGCCAATGTGCGACACCTGCCGGCATGTGATTTATTGAGCTTTTCAACCCCCGGTAGGCCAACCATGGATAAATTCAAGAAAAGAAAAGTTTCAGAAGAAAGCAGAATGTTTAATTCAGGGGTGAAATCCAGCAGGTTTTGACAGGTTCTGGAGAACCGGTAGCGGAAATTTTGAGCAGTTTGGAGAACCAGTAGCAGAAATTTTGAGTAGTTCGGAGAACTGGCAAATACCACCTCTGGCTGGCCCCAGAGTAGGGTGGGAATGGGGATTTTGCAATATCCTTCCTCCAGGAGTGGGGTGGGAATGGAGATTTTGCAGTATCCTTCCCCTGCCACGCCCACCAAG
This sequence comes from Ptyas mucosa, assembly GCA_012654045.1. Taxonomy (NCBI): domain Eukaryota; kingdom Metazoa; phylum Chordata; class Lepidosauria; order Squamata; family Colubridae; genus Ptyas; species Ptyas mucosa. Next base: position 516,144 of record WNWU01000019.1, on the reverse strand, counting down.
CGACGCCCACCAAGCCACATCCACACAACCGGTAGTAAAAAAATGTGGATTTCACCACTGGTTTAATTCAACTACATACGCTAGTTTTGTGGCTGTTCAGGAAATAGTCAGGCACAGGGAGGGTTTTGTGGCTCCCGGTGTTTTCTGTGGGAAATGGGTCCAAATGGCTCTTTGAGTGTTTAAGGTTGCAGACCCCTGGTTTAGTGGTTGAGGCACCAGACTAGAAAGCCAGTAGACCATGAGTTCAAGTCCCGCTTTAGGGATGAAAGCCGGCTGGGTGACTTTGGGCTAGTCACTCTCTCTCAGCTCAACCCACCTCATCATCTTCTTGTGATGAAAATAGGAGGAGGAAGATGTGTTCCATACGTTTGCTTTATCAGTTATTTATGTAAACAACAAAGGTATGATAAAAATAAATAATAAGGCTATGGATCTTGACAATTCCAATAAGATTGAAAGTGGTCATGTTAGAGGCGGAGACCCTCCTCTAATTAGAGATGGAGACCCTTTGAGAGCTGTATGCAACAAAATTCCATTTTAATCAGTGGTGGGATTCAAAAATTTTTACTACCAGTTCTGTGGATGTGGCTTGGTGGGCGTGGCATGGCTTGGTGGGCGTGGCATGGCTTGGTGGGCGTGGCAGGGGAAGGATACTGTAAAATCTCCATTCCCACCCCACTCCAGAGGAAGGATACTGTAAAATCTCCATTTCCTCCCGATCAGCTTGGACTCAGGAGGCAGAGAATAGATGGGGGCGGGGCCAGTCAGAGGTGGTATTTACCGGTTCTCCGAACTACTCAAAATTTCCGCCACCGGTTCTCCAGAACTGATCAGAACCTGCTGAAACTCACCTCTGATTTTAATGTATGCCGATCAGTGTACATTCAAAGTGACAAAGTTATTCTAGTTTCTAAGTCTAAGTGTGTTGCCTCCCGGTAGTCTGTACATCTGAAAATTATAAAAGCATTTGTTCTTTTGAGGGCTACTGGGAAATTTATTAAGGGAGTCCTATGCACATATTTATATGCATGCAAAGTTGGCTTGGATTAAATGCAGCACGGCTGAGAGAGAATCAGTGAAAACTTCATCGCTTCGCATCTACCCCAAGACTTGGAGATCATGGTGTGAAAATGCCCCTTTGTGCCCTCAGCAGGAAACTCTTAATCATAGGAACCCCGGGGGTTGCAATGCATATACTAACCTTTTCCAAATTGGTTATTTACGATATCAAAGGCTTGAAGCTGGGAATTGGCAGCCTGCAGTTGAAAGTTGCTGGCTAAGCCCACCGTTTGCTTACTGAGACACTTGAAGGAGTTTCCCACAGTTGTGGAAAAGAGCTGGTCGTTTTTCATTCCGTTGTACATAAAACCTGAAATTTGCAGAGAAAGACACATCACTGTTGATCTTTGCAGCTAATTTTATCTCTGGTGTATCTCTGCGATACCAAACCCTAAAACTAATTCCTGGTTTTTGCACAACGCTGAGCCGTGCTTTAGATGTCTTGGTTGGAGTCATCAATAGACTAGTTCAGGGGTCTCCAAATTTGGCCACTTTAAGACTTGTGGCCTTCAACTTTCAGAATTACCCAGCCAGCATGGGGGATTCTGGGAGTTGAAGTCCACAAGTCTTAAAGTGGCCAAATTTGGAGACTCCTGAACTAGGCTAATGTTTCTCAACGTTGGCCATTTTAAGATACGTGGACTTCAACTCCCAGAATTTCCCAGCCAGTTTGAAAGTTGAAGCCCACACATCTTAAAGTAGCCAACGTTGAGAAAGATATGATTGGTTTGCTTGTGGTTCCAGACAGAGCCAGACAGTTATGGCCAGATCTTTGGCTGTCTGAAAAAATATGCTGGTATAATTTGGGAGAGATCCCAACGCCAGAACTCTGTTCTGCTTTAGTACTGAGTGGTGATACCCTTACAGTTTTAAGGCAGGACGAATTAGTAGAATTCCATAAAAGTTCCATAAATATGTCCCCTGCCAGTGAGAAAAACAATCTCCACTAATTTGGATTTGGGAAGAGAGATGTTTGGAAGTTGCTGGACCTGGGTTAATCTGAAAAGATCAGCTAGATGTCTCCAGAGTTTAGCTATTCTAGACCAACTCAGCTCTTCTGCTACAGTTCTGCTCACCACGATACAAAAGAGATGCCAAGACTCTGGTAAGTCCACAGAGAAGAGCAACAAAGATCATGAAGGGTCTGGAGGCTAAATCATAGGATGGAGTTGTCCAATGGACAATTGAGGGAGTCAGGTATGCCTAGCCTATCAAAGAGGAGGATTAAGAGGGATATAATAGCTGTCTCCCAGTGCTTGGGGGGCTGTCACAGGGAAGAGGGGATTGATTTATTCTCAAAAGCACCAGAGGTCAGGACAAGAATTAATGGGTGGCAGCTTCATAAAGAGAAGTAAGGGGAAATTTTCTGACAATGAGAAAAATTAATCAGCTTGCATCCTGGAGTTGTGGATCTGTATACTGCACGAGTCAAAAAAAGGGCTGTGAAAATATCTACAGACCCCTCGCATCCTGGACATAAATTGTTTCAACTTCTACCCTCAAAAAGACGCTATAGAGCACTGCACACGAGAACATTTTTTCCCGAACACCATCACTCAGCTAAACAACTAATTCCCACAACACTGCCAAAGACTGTATTACTATTATTCTTCTCTTCCTTACTAGTATCTATCTCTTCCCACTTATGACTATAACCATGTTGCTTATTTCTTTCAATTTATATTGTTTTTATTTGCTTCCTAGTACGATGCTTATTAGTAACCTTGACTATCACTAAGTGTTGTATCTTTTTATTCTTGATGAATGTATTTTATTCTCCTTATGTAGACTGAGGGCATATACACAAAGACAAATTCCTTGTGTGTCCAATCACATTTGGCCAATAAAGAATTCTATTCTATTCTATTCTATCACTGGACGTTTTTAAAAATAGATTGGAAAACCATTTGGGATGATATAAGATCTGCTTTGAGTAGGGGTTTTGGACTAGAAGACCTTCCCCCCAAGGTCCCTCCCAGCCCTGTGATTCTATGTTGTATTTGTAATCCAGCATTTAGTTGTGCCAGTATCTCAGGGAGAGATGGATTCCACTTTAGCGATCACCTGAATAGGTAGAAGACACCCTGGTACCTACCTTGCGAGAGAACGGTCAAAGAAGCTTCAATCATGCTGATATAATAGATATTTTCTTTCTGGAAATAATAATGGAAATATAAATAAAGGTGTTTTTTTTTAATCCCAATGACTTCTTAGAATTAGCTTGGATTCATGCATCACATTATGCCTTTATATTTTTCAAGGCTGATCTTTTGCATCCAGCAGCTTCACTGCTACACCAAGCTGGCTTCATCCGGTTAGTTTCATTTAAGCTGAGCATGTTATATCAATCTCCAGCCAATGTAGTTTACAAACTATAGGAGTTTAGCCATGTGTGTGAATTCAGCTGACTGTGCTTTGCCCTGCAAATCATAGTTAAGCAAAATGTGTTTTATTATTTATTTACACCAACTTATTATTTCTTTACGCCGAATTGCATGCCACCTTATTCACCAGATTCAACAAGCTACAGGTCGTCCTCAACTTACAGCAATTCATTTAGTGACCATTCAAAGTTACAACGGGACTGGAAAAAAAGTGATGCATGAGCATTTTTCACACCACTGTTGCAAGCATTCCCCCCCTTGGTCACCTGATCAAAATTTGGATGTTTGGCAAACAGTTCATATTTATGACGGTTGCAGTGTCCCAGGGTCCTATGATCCTTTTTGTGACCTTCTGACAAGTAAAGTCAACGGGGAAGCCGGATTCACTTAACAACCACACTACTAACCTAACAACTGCAGCGATTCACTTAACAACGGTGGCAAGAAAGGTCGTTAAATGGGGCAAAAACAGCTGTCTTACTTAACAACAGATGTTTTGGGCTCAATTGTGGTCATGAATCAAGTGCTACCCTGTTTCCCCGAAAATAAGACCCACCTGGCAAATAAAGTCTAGCATGATTTTTCAGGATGCTCGTAATATAATCCCTACCCCAAAAATAAGCCCCAGTTAAGATTGTCAGCCAGACGGGGGCATTTAGTACCATATTTCCCCTAAAATAAGACCTAACCAGAAAATAAACCCTAATGCGTCTTTTGGAGAAAAAATTAATATAAGACCCGGTCTTATTTTCGGAGGAAAACGGTACCTGTGCATAAAGTATGGCTTATAGTCCACAGTGACTGGATTTCACATATCACACTGAACCTCATAAAGACACAGCATGTTGTGGCCTGTCAGCGGCCTGTACAGATTGTAGCTAATTCTGACAGCGAAGAGGCTGGTGTGGTGCTGCGCCAGCAGCCTGTGCAGCTGGCACTCGAGTTGGACAGTGAGGAGGCTGGAGAAGATGTGGTGCCAGAGGCGGGGATTCAGCCAGGGCCTTCAGAACCTCCAGAAGCTCCCTTAAGTGAAGACGACGAAGAGGAAGAGCCTCTTCTCGATGCACGGGCATGCAGAGCTGCCAAAAGGCAGGAGTGGCTCCTCAGGAGGTCTCCTCGAGAGTAAGGCTTGGGGCTAATTGGCCACTCCCTTAGCCTATTTAAGGAGGAACGCCGACTGAAGCAGTTTGCAGGGAACAACTTTGTTCACATACCTTCGTGCCTTGTCTTGCCTATCTTATCAGCTTCCTGCAAATTGCTTCTGGGCATTCTGTCAACCACAGTAAGCTTTCAGTTATCATTCTTTGAATTCTTGGCGGCTGTTAATGCAGTTAATTAACAGCCGTTGTTGTAAAAGACTGGTTTTATTTAGTAAACTAAGGTTTGAACGGACTTTGTGTGTGCTGCGTTCTTTGGGGTCCGTAGCTGGGGCAGAACACAGTCTGATTATAGGTGTTTATTTATTTAGGAAAATTTATATAACCACCTAACTCTCTCACGGCGACTCTAGGCAGCTTACAGAAAATCAGACACAATATAGAAAAAAATAAATAAAAATAAAACATAACAATAAAATAATACCCACCCATCTGCATTGTGTGAATGCCACCAGTCTTTATGGTATGGCCAGGTTTTTTCTCTTTCCAAACTTTTTCTATATTTTTTCCTTTTTTGAGTGCTCATAATGAAAGAAAATTAAACGTCACCTAAATACTAGGAATCCAGTAACTCAGATTCTGGTTGGTAAACATACTTCTTGAGGAAATGGGGGAGAAACTTCATACCTACTCATATTTCAAGGAGCAGATTTCACCCTCCTCTTGAATCATGAAAGGATTATGCAATTCAGTATCTTTAGCAACACTGGCCTCGGAGGAGAGTGGGAAGGCTTAGCCAACTTAACATTTGCCATCATTGTTTTGCCAAAGCCATCGAGGTGCCTCTTAACCGCACCGCCTTTTCTAAGATCTTACTTGAGTGAAATAATACTTCACTTGCAGAGAAGCAAAGAGACAGAACAAACACTAGAAGCCGAGCCTTTATTTGAAATGCAGGGGGTTGGAGAGATAGAGAGGGGCTTACTCCATTATTCTGTACAGCAGGGCTGTCAAACTCAGTTTCATTGAGAGCTGCATCAGGGTTGTGTTTGACCTCGGGGGGGGGGCAGTTTGACATCACTCGTGTCAGGGCGCCTGTGGCCTGAGCACTCTGCCAGTGAAAACGGGCTCCCGAGCTCCGTTTTTGGCCGCAACGGTCTCCTGCAGCCCTTTGCCAGTGAAAATTTCTCCTTATTTCAGGAGAGATTCTCCTGAATGTCTCCTTGGTCAGTTTCCATCCATTATTCCTTGTCTGGCCTTCAGGTGCTTTGGAAAATAGCTTGATCCCCCTCCTCTCTGTGGCAACCCCTCAAATACTGGAACACTGCTATCATGTCTCCCCTGGTCCTTCTCTTCACTAAACTAGCCATGCCCAGTTCCTGCAACCATTCTTAATATGTTTTTTTTTTAAATTTGATTTATATGCCGCCCTTCTCCAGAAACTCAGGGCAGCTTATAATGCGTTAAGCAATAGCCTTCATACTTTTGTATATTTATACAAAGTCAGCTTATTGCCCCCACAATCTGGGTCCTCATTTCACCTACCTTAGAAAGGATGGAAGGCTGAGTCAACCTTGAGCCTGGTGAGATTCGAACTAGCAGTAATTGCAGGCAGCTGAATGTTAATCAGCGCCTCAGTCTACTGCGCCACTCAGGCCCCTTAGCCTCCAGTCCCTTGGAGTCCCCTGTCCAAACAACCTTGGTTGCTCTTCTCTGCACTTTTTTTAAAGTCTCAACATCTTTTTTCTAGTGTTGTGACCAAAATTGGTTGCAGTACTCTAGGTGTGGTCTTCCTAGGGCAGTGATGGCTAACCTTTTTGCCGTCGCGTGCCAAAAGTGGGGGGACTGCGGTGAGGTCACCCACGTGTGTGCCCACACCCATAATTCAATGCGCCCCCCCCCCGCGCCTGGGGCCCCCCCCCCCCCGCTTTTAGCACGTGATGGCACAGTAGGCCCGTTTTTCACCCTCTCCAGGCTTCAGAGGCTTTCTAGGAGCCTGGGGAGGGCGAAAACGGTCTTCCCCACACCCCCAGAGGCCCTCCGGAAGCCGGAAACAGCCCATTTCCCAACTTACAGTGGGACTGAAAAGCCCAAAAATCAGCTGGCCGGCGCATACATGTGCCCTGGAGCTGAGCTACGGCAACGCTCACGTGCCCACTGATACGGCTCCGTGTGCCACCTGTGGCACCCGTGCCATAGGTTCGCCATCACGGTCCTAGGGCTTTATAGAATGGTATTAGTACCTCACATGATCTTGATTGTATCCTTCTGTTAATGCAGTTTAGGATTGCATTAGGTTTTTTTGGCTGCCACTGCACACTCCAGATTGAATGCGTTTCAACAAGCCACAAACCACAGCTTACAACCGGACACTCCCAGAAGTAGAGAAATGCATTATGATTCATCGTAATCCATGAACCATGAGGAATTAAAATAGTTTTATGGAACTGCCAGATTAAAAATGGAAAGGAAATCACATGATGGAAAATTGGAAGGAGAAAGGCAGGGGTGAAATGCTACTGGTTCGCACCAATTCGGGCGAACCGGTAGGGATAAAAAACTATTGGTTTGGGTGAACTGGTAGCCAAAAAAAAGCTACCGATTTGTCCAAACCGGTATTTCCGATAATCAGCTGTGCCGCACGATTTAGATTCTCTAGAAAGCAGGAAATCCCCCACCCTCTCTGTTCTACTTACCTTGTTAAACCTTCTTTTTCCACGTGTGTTTGTTGCTCACTGTGCATGCGTATGCGCAGCATGCATTTGTTGTGTATCTTGCATGCGCACGCAGTGTGCTTTTGGCACGCACTGCCCATGCGTGTGCATGCAGCGTGCTTTTGGCACGCATGCGCGAGCAGCAAGCCGGTGGCAATCTGTGGAGGATTTCACCACTGGAGAAAGGGTTAAAGTCACAGCATCACAACTAGTAAATTACATGCAGTGGCAGTGGTGGGTTGCCCCCGGTTCACACCGGTTCTATAGAACCAGTAGTAAAACTGGTGGGAGGCTCCGCCCACCGACCCCAACGTCATCAAAACACTCCTGCGCATGTGCAGAAGAGTGCACACGCGTGGCCCCGCTGCAAACTGGTAGTAAAGGTAAGTTGAACTCACCCCTGTGCAGTGGGGATGTATTGCATTATTTTATCTAGTGTTTATTTACACATTTTACCTCACCATTCCCCAATGATACAACACATTTTACTATCCCAGAAGTTTATAAGCTACCTTTCCCTTAAAGAGATATATTGTGTGTCCCTTCCTTGGTATGTATTCTGTTTTCCATATCGTATTCTTCCCAGCTTTATGTGATAAGCAGAAGGGAGTCAATGGATAAAAAACATGACTTGGTTAAGGGAAGAAAACTACAGTTTAGAAACCTGTTTTAATGTTGGCTTGTTAATTCCAAGAAGTGGAAGCTTTGTGGCTTAGTCTTAGTTTGTTTTTATACTGTGCCTAAACTTGTAACTAATTCACTAATGTTCAAAGCAAAAATTAAGGAAGCTAGCTACAATCAATTTTCCGTTTGAGAAGGCTGAATTTGCCGGGGTTTGGACTTTTTTTAGTTAAATATGTCTGCATTTATTTTAGTCCCTTTGCTGGGGTTGCTGGCATATGCAAAGTGAGACATGTGCTGTATGTCGATAACCATGATCTGGGCACTTCTCTTGAAAGAACATTTGAGGGAGAATCTTATACAAATAAAACTAAAGCCAAGCATTTCACAACACTAAAGTAAGAAGTACAAAGTCAATATGAATATGGATAGAACCCTTGTGGTGAGTTCATTATATGGGTGTTGCATTTTCTGCCTGCTCAATATACCATTTTGTGTCTTTAGGAAACTTGACCTAACTTCAGCAAAACAATTATTTAGATATATGGATGTATCAATTGAAATAATCATGATTTTGTTAACCGTGGATTCTGGCGTGCTCATTGAGTCATTTATTTGAAGAGGATTCCAAAGCCCTCAATTTTCCCATATGCAGGTAGTCCTCGACTTACAACCACAGTTTGAGCCCCAAATTTCTGTTGTTAAGTGAGACATTTTTAAAGGTGAACTTTGTCCTATTTCACAACCTTTCTTGCCACCGTTGTTAAATGAATCACTGCAGTTGTTAAGTGAGTAACATGGTTGTTAAGTGAACCTGGCTTCCCTCTTGACTTTGCTTGTCAGAAGGTCGCAAAATGGGATCATGTGACTGCAGGTCACTGCAATTGTCATAAATATGAGTCAATTGTTTAAGTGTCCGAATTTTGATCAGGTGACCCCCCCCCCCGGGATGCTGCAATGGTCGTAAGTGTGAAAAATGGTCAAAAGTCACCTTTTCAGTGCCGCTGTAACATTAATGGTCGTTAAATGAACTGTTGTACGTCGAGGACAATCTGCACCATTTCTGAAGAAAACCTTACCTTAGTAAAAATAAAATGTACGAAGCCACCTTCAAACGAGATGTTGAGCATCGATTGACCATACCCACAATATCCTGCAGTGTGTGTGATGTTGGGATCAATATTAAAATATTCTAGATTGCCCTGTGAAATAGGCAAGACGTCAGTGCATTAATTTCAACCAAAAAACTGATAAATTATTATTGCTTACAAATTTAGAGCAAGAGAGAATGATTAGCTACACCTATTTGGTCACCACATTACAAAAAAGATGTTGAGACCAGGGGCGAAATACTCCCGGTTTGGACCGGATCACCCGATCCGGTAGTGGTACTGGATCTGGTAGTGATGGCGGCGGGTGGTTCGGAGAACCAGTAGCAAAAATCCCTGTGTGCCCCCACACCACCATGCCCAGCTGAGTCGCACGATCATCAGAGACTTTTTTAAAAAAAAATTTAAAAGCATTTTTTCTACAACCTCTGCCAACGAAAAAATGCTTTTAAAAGTTTAAAAAAAAGCCTCTGATGATTGCATGGCTCAGCTGGGATCATCAGAGGCTTTTCAAAGCATTTTTTCTCTTGGCCGAAGAGGTGGTAAAAAAAATGCTTTGAAAAGTCTCTGACGATCCCAGCTGAGTTGCCTGATCGTCAGAGAGGTATTTTTTAAAATGCCTCTCTGACGATCCCAGCTGAGTTT
>WNWU01000019.1:465235-499281 GCA_012654045.1 Ptyas mucosa | reverse complement strand
TAGCTGGCTGGAGAATTCTGGGAGTTAAAGTCCACAAGTCTTAAAGCTGCCAAGTTTGAAGGCCTCTGCTTTATATGTTATGCTTTTAAATCTATTTACCACAGCTAATAATGAAGCTTAAAATCCCTTTATTTATTGGAAAGTTTATTGTCTCTGGATCCATAAGAAACAATTGCCTGGGCATCTAATCACTGCCAGGTTTCCATAATGACAGCAGTGTTTGCATATTTTCTGTTAGATAGGTGTTGTGGTCCGCCAGCAGCCTGCAGACCTGGCAACGGAGTCGGACAGTGAGGAGGCTGGGGAGGACAATGGGCCAGTCCTGGAGTCAAGGGAAGGCCCGGACGAGGGCTCTGCGTCGGAGGCAGAGATGGGGATAGGGCCATCTGGGAGCGATGCGCGGACTCCAGAGCTTCCAGAGGCTGTTGTGGCTCCGACCGCCGAGCCCATCGTATCGGAGGAAGAAGGCTCCGAACATGAAGGAGAGGAGCCGGCCAGGCCTCCCTCCCCCGGCCCCTCCTCTCTGACAATTCCTCAGGTGTCGGCCGAAGGAGAGGAGATTGGCCAGGAGCCAGGTGTCTCCGATCGGTCGGAGAGTGATGAGGGAGACAAGTTGTGGCTGGACCCACATCAGCGTCGACGTGCTAAACGATCACAGCAGAGGAGGCGGCGTGCCAGGGATTAAGCTGAGTCACTGGACCACACCCCACAGGCTATATAAAGGAGGGGGGTGGCTGTTTAGATTCTGTGACGGACAAAGTTAATTCTTGCAAGCTTCTTTGATGCAAAGCCTCAGTCTGCTGAAGGATAGTGAATTGGACTGTTTTTTCCCAGCCGGTGTGTATTGCATTTGTTATCTGGTGGAGGAACACCCCCCTTCTTGTTATAGTAAAGAACTTGACAGCCGGTTCCCGTAGAGCTGCCAAGCCTCTGATAACGGACCGTTTGTGTGTGCCAATTATTTAACCCTCGACTGTCTGTGTGGGTTTGTGCGTGTGGAGGACGGGGACAGAACAGAGGCGGATAGCAGAGAGGCAGAGGAACAGGGGGAGCCTGTTCCTAGTGCACACATACGAAGAGCTGCCAGAAGGCAAGAGCAGCTGAAGAAAAAAGGACAACTTGGGAGGAAGGCCAGAAGATGACTGGCCACTCCCATAAGGCTTAAAAGAGCAGCAACGAGACGTTGGGTTTTTTGTAGAAAAGCAACGTTGATTCCAGTGCTTCTTGCCAGCATCTCTTGAACTTTGTGGGGGATTTGCCAAGAAAAGCCTTTGGCCGGTTGCCAAAGACATCAAAGGTTGGTGATAATGTGAATGATACAGGGTCAGCTATATGAACACTGAAGGGCCCTCTCTATTCACATTATTGTAAGAAAGAAATGTGCTGGTTTAGAAAAACAGTGCTGGTTTAGAGATAACACTAAATCAGCTAAATTACATCCTAGGTAATATATATATATATATCTTTTGAGGGGCCTAGTTGTCAAGGACATCCTTGGTAACATACATATATCTTCTAAGGAGCCTAGCTGTCAAGAATGCAAGGACATCCATATGGAACCAAAAGTTACTTATTAACCAAGGAAGTCATAAATCTAAGCATCAACAATCACAGAATTAATAAAGGATGTTTAGCTATGATGATCTTATGAACTAGAAAATAATATAGGAATTTAGTAATTAGGAAATGTCAATTATCATGTAACAAATGTATGTAAACCATATGTGGAAAACTGCTGTGCCCACAAAATCCTCTGTCTTAGAAATGTATAAAAGCAGTTGTGTTAGAGCCCTTCTTTGTCCAGAATCCCAGAAACAAATCTGGTTCTGTACCTGCGCAAATAAACTGTCTCTGGCTGACCCGGAATGTTGTTTGGTCCCATCATTCCATAACAGTGATAAGGCCGATGGACCGGTTATGAAGAATTTTGTTTTGGACTAAGCTGAGAATGAATGAATTCTCAGCTGTTTTAATAAAATAAGTTTGTTGAGGACTGAATTGTGTTTGATAATCACTAATTGGGCCTTGGTCACAACAATAGACTCCTCCTAATCAATGTTTAGCTTTCAGAAAGGAGATTTTTTTTCCTTTCAAAAATGGGCAAAAGGTTCCTGCCTGCCCTGCCAATAATCTTGCTGTTGCATTTAACAAAAGGAAAAGAAAGAAACGACGGATTCGGTTGATGAACGCCAAATCTCCTTTGATTCTTTGCGTTTCGGTTTTATCTTCCGAGACGGATTGAGCTCAGTTTCACGTCGCGCTTAAAAGCAAGGGGGAAAAAAAAAAGATCGCAAGGGGTTTTGCAACATGGTATTTATAATTCTTAGAAAGTCAAAACAAAGGACTGGTTTTACAGTTCGTAATGGTCTATTTACAGAAAGTTCAGCTTCACACAAACACACATTTTTGGAGTACATTCATACATTCGGTCCTGATAACAAGAAATGAAGGAAGGAAGCAGAATTTCCCTGCTGCTCTTCCAAGCCATGATGAACCACAAATAACGTTATCTTCAACGTGGAAAACAAATTTAAAAATTACAGATCCCGGGCCGAGTAATCAAGGACATCTTAAGGGAAGAGATAACTCAAGTCAAGACAGCGGCCATCAAGAGGATGCAACCAAAGCCCCGCCTCTTTTCTCTGTATAAAAAGGGGTGGGGCTTTGATTAGGTGGCCATGGCCGCCATCTTTTTTTTCTTCTTCTTCCTTTTTTAACTCCTTTCCCGCAGACGCCCCTGCAAATAGCATTTGCAGGAGTTTTAGCAGCAAAATTTAGCAGCTCTGGGGCTAACACAGTACAGAGGAGGATTTTAAATACAGGTAGTCCTCAGCTTGTGACCACCATGGAGAGCAGAGGTTCCGTTGGTATGCAAGGCGGTTGATGATATGTGAATTTTGCCTGGGTTTCCCCCCCCCCACGGTTGTTAAGTGAGTCACTTCACTTGTTAAAGGAATCACGCAGTTGTTAAATTAATCTGGATTAATCTGGATTTCTCCTGATAATGTGATTCCAGGATGCTGCAACTATTATAAATATAAGCCGGTTGCCGAGCATCCGAATTCTGATCATGTGACAGTGTGGGTATGTTGCAGTGTGGGTATTTTTCACAGCTGTTGTGACTTTGAACAGTTGTTAAATGAATGGTGGCAAGTCGAGGGTTACCTGTAGTGTGCTATCTTTCTGATCCCCAGATGTTTTTTTTCAAAGCTGTTCAGTGTATTTAAGGAAAGAATGGGAAAGCTAGGGAATTTAATGCAAACATAGCTAGAAGGTGCCACAATGTATTCCTAAGTGAATCTATCCATTGTGTCTGAACATGTTCTCTGTTCTGTAAGGGCAGAAATAGGTCCTGTACTGAACGCCAAGTTCGACTGTATTTCATCGCCAATTTTTTGCAAATTTCCAACCTCCTAATCGTGCCACTAAAATTAGACAGTATAAGGTTGTTTTTTTAAAAAAAAATGAATCAATATGACAACCGTCTCTGGATCAAGGAAACTCAAAAGGACCCTGGAGTGTGTAACAGGCATCTTCTTGACAAATGCAAACACACAGAAAACCAGGCCTTGCTTGCTGAATTGGAATGCAAGAATCTTTTCCCCACTCTATCTACATGCCTCAAACTTGTCACTGTGACTCCTGATCAGTGTTAGTACTTAGGAAAGCAGATCAGAAATTAAAAGATACCCCAATGGGATTCCCATTGTTTAAATCAGTGTTTGTCCACCTCAGCAACTATAAGACGGGTGGACTTCAACTCCCAGAATTCCCCTGCTGGCTGAGGAATTCTGGGAATTGAAGTCCACCCGTCTTAAAAGTTGCTGAGGTGGAGAAACGCTGCTTTAAAGTTACAATCTCTCATTACCAGACTTATCATACGTGCATGATTTAAAGCAGGGGTCTCCAACCTCGGCAACTTTTAAGACTTGAAGACTTCAACTCCCAGAATTCATAGCTGGCTGAGGAATTCTGGGAGTTGAAGTCCGCAAGTCTTAAAAGTTGCTAGAGACCCTTGCTTTAAAGAAGCAGTTTATACCACATAGGCTACACTCTTGTCTCATACTGTTTGGCTCAGTTTGTGTGATGGAATACCAGGTGATCTGGAAGCCCATGTGGAGCTTAAAACTCCTGAAATGGGTGCCCAACCTTGACAACTTTTAAGACTTGCAGACTTCAACTCACAGAATTGGCCAGCCAGCATTTCTCAGCATTCCCCAGCACCCACTTTATGACAAAGTTCCTTCCTTCCTTCCTCAGGAACGTCTGGTATCCCATCAGCCTTTGCACCAGGAAAGCATTAGCAAGGCTTCCCCTATATCACCAGTCCAGGAGTGGGCAACGATGGCCCCTTTACAACCTATGAACTTCAACTCCCAGAATTCCTGCAGTGGCATGGCTGCCCGGGGAATTCTGGGAGTTGAAGTTGACAGGTTTTAAAGTTAACAAGTTGGGCATCCTTGCCCTAAACCAAGGTTCCAAAGTGGTCAGTAATGACCCCCCCACCCAAGGATTGATGTGACTATCCAGAGAGTTGCTGCTGTTGCCGTTATTATGATTTGTAGTACTATTAATTAAAGTTTTATTTGTTATTTTCATATAATAAATTTTTTTTGGGGGGGTCGATAAACGATCATACATTTCATGAAGGGGGTCGATGAGTCTGAGGAACGCTGCCTTAAACTAAATTGAATTGTTGCAAATTCAGCAGGAAAATGGCCTGACATAGTGATTCTCAACCTATTCTTCACCACAAACCCCCTTTAAATACCTTTTCTGGCCCCCCAAGACTTAACTCAAGATTTAAATCATAACATTTTTTTCTAGCTTTTGTGAACCCCCCTCTGACGACATCGTGGTCCCCCCGGAGTCTGCGGTTCATAGGTTGAAAACCACTGGTTTAACATTTCCGCATAGGGTTACAGGAGAAAGCCTATTCCGGGAAATAATTCCGCTTTTATGGTGGGATTCCAAGATCAGTCAAACCGTTCAAGCAGCACATCTACCGACTGATGTGCCAGTCAAGAGGCATGCGATTAGCTTGGGACATTGCTAAGACCCCAGAAAATGCAACTTTCAGATTATGCGGTGTTGCCACGTTCCAGGGGTTGGAGAAGAATCTTTGGATTTCTCTTGATTGACCAGACTTTTATATAGCACTCATCAAGTCATCCTATTCCTATGTTCAGGGGGAAAAAAACATTTTTGAACAAGACACTATGTAGGCAGATTTGTAGAACCTAGCTTTCCCCCTTCATCGTCAAAATGAAGTCTTCGTGCAAAATACTTTCACAATATAAGTCCCTTCCTCTGGTGTTGATGTGCGCCTTGAATCCTGCAAATTGCAATGCCTGGAGGTTTAAACGAAAAAAACTGGAGGTTTTTAAGGAGAGATCGGACAGCTATAGTATAGGGCAGTGAGTATTTCTCAACCTTGGCCGCTTGAAGATGTGTGGACTTCAACTCCCAGAATTCCACAGCCAGCTGGCTAGGGAATTCTGGGAGTTGAAGTCCACACATCTTCAAGCGGCCAAGGTTAAGAAGCATTGGATAGGGCCGTGATGGTGAACCTATGGCACATGTGCTGGAAGTGGCACGCAGAGCCATTTCTCCGGGCATGTAAGTCGTTACCTGTTGCTCTTCCAGGTTCCAGTGCGCCAGCCAGCTGGTCTTCACATGTGCAGGAGTGCCAGAAACCAGAAGAGTAGCCGCCTGGTGCGTATGCGCGTGCTGGGAATATGATCTTCCAGTTTCCTGCATGTGCATGCGCACCGGCCACTTGGTCTTCCGGTTTCTGGTGCTTGTGCATGCGCAAAGACCAGCATGCCACTGGAAACCGGAAGATCATCTTCCCTGCGAGCACATGTGCACTGGGAGGCTGCTGTTCCGGTTTCCAGCACACACGTACGAGCTCCCGTTTTGGCACTCAGTGCTGAAAAGGTTCGCCAAAATTGGGATAGGATTTCCTGCTATCCTATCCTATAGCAGGGGGTTGGACTAGGTCCCTTCCAACTCTGTTGTTCTGTATTCTTTAATCAGCCTCTGGAGCTTTTAAATTGAACCAGGCTAATTTTATTTTATACTTATGGCAAATTCATGATATTGTTCAGAGGGCTGGAATGCTTCCCCCCTCACCCTCGAAATATGACATAGCAAGAAACTTTCAAGCAACAACACATTCTCCTTGGCAACCATTCCCTTTGCAAGTACCTCATTTTTTGGGGTGGGGGGATGGGGGAGAGAGACATTATATGGGGATTCATTAAATATTGGGGTGGGGAAGAAACTCTGTACCCTAATCCAGAGCCCAGCATAGGACAATGCCCAAACGCATTCCACGCAAGTGTAGAACACTGAATTGCAGCATTAGACAGAACTGGATGCGAAATTTCCAGAGGGGGAACAAAGCTGGCATGTCGATGTCACATCCCAGAATCGCCTTCACGAAAGCCCTTTCCTCATCCCCTTTTTTGAGTTTTCACGCTACGTATTTGCTTCCAGTTAGCATCCAAAACACCCTGTAGAGACAAAAGATTACACATATAACCCAAAGCAAGTGACACCTTTCGCTGTCGTGCAAAAGTGTGGCCGTCGGCTCAGGTTCAGGAATTGCACTTTCTCCGTCGTCACTCAGCTTCGACTTTTTTGGGGGGGGGCTCCCTTGGTTTTGATTGTCTTTGAGATAACAGCACGTAAGTTAGATCGAGCCACGGAAAACGAGTGGCTGAGCAGCTGATCCAAACTGGTGAATGAACACTTTTCATTCCGCCCGACAGAACGACACCTTGAGGATCTGGTGATTTGAGTTTTGAGAATCCATCACTCCACCCCGAAGCTGGGCGGGGGGGTATCAACCCAATCTGTTGTCGTCCGTCTAATTTAGGCTAATTTCGACAGTCAAAAATGCAGTGCAAAAAATAAAATAAAAATGCATACGATGAGTGTGTTTTGTCGAATACTAAGGTAACTCGGACACCTTTGAAGTTTAACTGATTTTGAAATTTACGAGATTCTTTTTTTTTTTTTATGTGTTTCACGTTGACAAAATATTGAATTGTGAAATCCGGAACTTGGGAGAAAAAAAGGCAATT
Source organism: Ptyas mucosa (assembly GCA_012654045.1). NCBI lineage: Eukaryota > Metazoa > Chordata > Lepidosauria > Squamata > Colubridae > Ptyas > Ptyas mucosa. The sequence goes on along the minus strand of WNWU01000019.1, from coordinate 492,190 downwards.
TGGTCCAGCATCGGCAGGTAAACAGAAAAGGTTGAACCCTGAGGAGATGTTTCCTGGTCTGCTCAGCTTCCAGCTTTCTGTCCAGCTGTTAAGCTTCGGTTCAGCTCTCCCATCTTCATTTCTGAGTTTGTGGATGCAGAGCTGTGGGTATCGCTGTAGACATCTGAAATGGGAAAATACACCAACAGTATCAGTAATAACAATTTAACTTTTAGAGAGAAAAGGCTGTAGAGATTCTCAGTCATCCAGGTCATGGTTGTCCCAAAGGTGCTTTTTCAGGAGGCAATTGGACTTTCTTGTTTTTTTCTTTTAAAGATGTTTCTCTTCTCATCCAAGAAACTTCCTCAGCTCTGACAGGATAGTGGGGAATGGAAGGATTTATATTCCTTGCAGTCAGCTGGTCATTTGCATCCTTTTAGAGGGTCGCTGAAGCCCTTGGAAGTTTATCTGTGTCCTCAGGGTCACCTGAGTAAGTGCTCCTGGTTCCTGTAGTCAGAGCTGAAGTCAGAGTCACTTCTTGGATGAGAAGTGAAACGTCTTCAAAGAAAAAAACATGTAAGTCCAGTTGCCTCCTGAAAAAAGCACCTTTGGGACAACCACGACCTGGATGACTGAGAAACTCTACAGGCTTTTAGCTCTACAATTTGGGATGAACATTCTTTGAATGGTATGGGAATGGGAATGGATTTCCAGAGGAAAAATTGCAGACTGCAGGAACCAGGAGCATTTACTCAGGTGACTCTGAGGACACAGATAAACCTCCAAGTGCTTCAACGACCCTCTAAAAAGAATGCAAATGTCCAGCTGTTATAGACAGCTTACTAAAAAGCAGAGATATCACCCTGCCAACAAAAGTGTGTATTGTCAAGGCTCTGGTTTTCCCAGTTGCAATGTATGGCTGTGAAAGTTAGACCATAAGGAAGGCTGAGTGCCAAAGAATGGAGGCCTTTGAACGATGGTGCTGGAGAAGACTCCTGCAAGTCCCTTGGACTGCAAGGCGATCCAACCGGTCAGTCCTAGAGGAGATTTTTTTCATTTCATTTCATTTTTTCGTTTTATTAGATTTATATACCGCCCTACTCCCGAAGGACTCAGGGCGGTGAACAGCCAAAGAGATAAAATACACAACTACAAAATTTAAAAGACAGTATAAAAATCCATTAAATAATTTGGCCCGAGACAGATTAAAACACCCCCAATGTTTTAAAACAGATTTAAAAATTTACAATTTAAAAAGGGAAGTTAGGCCAGGCCGGCCTGTTGAAATAAAAAGGTCTTGAGGGCACGGCGGAAGGTGCGTAAATCCGGGATCCTCCATATCTCCGGGGGGAGCTCATTCCAGATAGCAGGTGCCCCCACAGAGAAGGCTCTCCCCCTGGGGGCCGCCAGTCGACACTGTTTGGCCGACGGCACCTTGAGGAGCCCCTCTCTATGACAGCGTACTGGCCGGTGAGAGGCTACTGGTGGCAGCAGGCGATCCCGTAAGATCAACCCGGACTGCTCTTTAGAAGGCCAGATCCTGAAAATGAAACTCAAATACTTTGGCCCCCTAATGAGAAGGAAGGACTCACTGGAGAAGAGCCTAATGCTGGGAACGATTGAGGGCAAAAGAAGAAGGGGATGGCAGAGAACGAGGTGGCTGGATGGAGTCACTGAAGCAGTCGGCGTGAGCTTAAATGGACTCCAGAGGATGATAGAGGACAGGAAGGCCTGGAGGAACGTTGTCCATGGGGTCATGATGGGTCGGACATGACTTTGCAACTAACAACAACAAAAATCTGCATCCCCTCAAATTTGGGATATTAATGAGTACATTAATAGGATGAGAATAGTCCGGTTCACCAATGCTCTGTCTTCTCAAAGAAACAATATGCCAGAATTTTTTTACTGTTTAGGAATGCAGAATTAAATTAGAAATATAAAACTTTTCAAACTTTGCTATGGCTTACCTGAATTGCTGATTCTACAACTGCTGTTGGCTTCACTTTCTGCTGGTTGTAACAGACTGGATGGGATCCAGTCTGTTTTTTCCGAAACTAGCTTCTTCACTAACCTGAGTTTGGAGGGGGGAAAAATAATTTCCTTTTTTTTTCACATTTCAGCCACTGCTGGTACTGTATATAGCATGCAATCTTTTGGGGTTAATATAGGATTGTAATAAAGTTAGTCCACATAAAAATACTTCTTGCAGAAAGCAATCAGAGGTAGGGGAATGTTCAGAGACACATCCAAAATCTTATACATATTTATATATATATAAATGGCTGTGTGTGTGTATGTTCCAGCATAACTCTGGAACGCCTTGAGCAATTTCAACCAAACTTGGTACACAGATGACTTACTCTCTGGAAAGAAATACTTTGTGTATTTCTTCGTGTGTGTGTTCTGTTAAGATACAGCCTGTTGTGCCTTAAAATGGCTTCTACTATACTGCCTTAAAATGACTTCTACTGTGCAGCACAGTGGAGTTGCCATGCTAATGGCTTCGCAGTACTCCACAAGGGGCTCCCTCTGGTAAGGGGGAAAATCCAACATTAGAAATTACGTTTGGTCTGGACATTTGCAACAAGTCTTTCATTATTCTTGAGGACAAATATAGGGCCATGGTCAATAAAACCAAGATCAGAAAAAAGCATATCAAATGATCATGGATCAGCTAGCAAAACAAGAAGGTGGTATCATTTTACTTGACGCTCCTGGGGGCACAGGGAAAACATTTTTAACTAATTTAATTCTTACCGAAATCAGGGCTCAGGATGAAGTTGCTCTTCCTGTCTAATACAGGATTGGGATAAATACATACCTGGGCAACGCCGGGTTATCAGCTAGTTAATTATAAATTCATCTAATACCATTTTTTTTTCTTCCAATCACTCCTTCCTTCCTTCTTCTTCAATTTCTGTTTTTTCAAGATTCAGCCAAGAACCCAGGGGAAAGCATTTTTCCCCCTTTAATTATGATTTAAAAATTGTATGAGCAAGTATATCATTTACTTACCATTGTCCATTCTCTCCTTCCTGAATAAATTGCACTAGATCGCCCTCTTCTAAGGTGAGGGAGTCTGGGAAGCAGGTATCAAAACTCCCTTCTACCCGGTATAGATTCGATCCCTAAAAAGGAATGAAACCAAGCCACAGATAGTTATTCCTGAAAATAGCCAATGGTAGGTCACTGATACACTGCAAATGTTCATTAATATAAGCATGCTAGGAAAAGAGAAAGGAGATATAAAAATATTATAAATGATCTAAATGATCTACAAATATTTGGTACAGCAGTGACTACATTTTAATCCCTGTAATGGTAGGTGAGAATGACCTTGGGGGACAGGAGAAAAAACTAGACTAGACAATAGTCAGTGTCATGCCACAATATACAATCTTTATATACTGTTGTTGCCCTCTAGCCTCATCTAGTGGCCGGAGAGACAAATATGCCCCAAGTATAATGTTTGAAGATGATCCTACCCATTTTACCCATCAGCCCGCACTCTCAAACAAGTGCACGCTGGGAAGCCAGACTCCATTTTCCTTTAGCATTTGGAGAAGTCAGAAGCACAAAGAAGAATCCATCTTAATCTGTGGCACATTGTCATCCAAGGACAAACCCAGTGGTGGGATTCAAATAATTTAACAACCAGTTCTCTGCCCTAATGACCCGGTGGGTGGGTGTGGCCATGGTGGGCGTGACCAGTGGGTGTGATAGGTAGCACTTGGCTTCCTGCAGCCCCCTGGGAGCAAAAAAGAGCCACGGGGAAGTGGGGTGTGCCATATCCCTCGAACCCCGTTTTGGGCCTAGTAGGCCTCTCTGCACTTACCCGAGAGCCAAAACGGGCACGTGGGGACCCCTGGATGGGGGAGGGAGGGGAGGGGCCAGCCAGAAATTTAACAACCGGTTCGCCTAAACTGTCTCGAACTGGCTGAATCCCACCACTGGACAAACTCACATCCCACACAGAGCATCGCTGGTGAGATTTAAATTGCTTGTATTTATTAATTGTTATGTTCAGCAGTAATTTAATACTGCCTATCTTGTATTTGGTTCTCATTGTATGTATCCCTGTTTTCCCCCGTTTCACCATACCCTGTTCTTTCAATGAAGCATTCAGATCTACACACACGGTCTGTTTTATTGGAGGATAGGTGGGTTTAGCTGCATGTTGAGCTGCACACACAGATTAACGTGTAGGGGGGGCAGAACAGTCAGATAAGAGGCATAAAGTTAATGCTGGTTGTTAGATCAGGCGCAGGAAAGAAGACAAGACCAGCGGGGTCTGTTCAACAAGTTTTATTCAGCTCTTAACTAAGTCAGAACAGGCGAACGGCTGTGCTGCCGGAGCCCTTTTATAGCGCTCCGGCAGACCAGCCGTCCAATGACAGCAGTTTAACTTTCCCGCCCGGAGGATTAACCAATCCCCGGCCGGATGTCCTTATAAGGACATAACACTCCTCCCCCCCTAGATGAAACATGGTTCAGCTCGTGTCAATCAACAAACGTAGTCACGCAGGTAGGCGGGACGTCTGGAAGCCCTGCTCGACCTGCGCAGTTCATTCTGCTCTCCGTCGTCCGTCTGGAAGGTGGCCGCTCCGGTGTCCTCCGACCCTCGCTCCTGGGATGCCTGCCGCTGGGTCGTTGAAGGTGCCGGTCCTGTCCGTGCGCCTCCGGCCTTGCTGCTGGGCTGCGAGGTGGTCGTTGCAGGTACCGGCTCCGGTGTGCCGCCTCCCGACCCGCTGTTGGAATATATCTGCTGGTCCGGTTGGTCTCTTCCCTGGCCTGGGTGCCGATCGTCGTAGGCCGGTAAGTCCCTTGGGTTATTTTTATTTTTTGAAAATTGTCCGTTTCTTTTAGACTTGTGCTGGTCGACCCTGTCTGGGTGGTGCAGGTCGACCTGGTCGGGTCGTTGTTGCTTGGGACGGGGGTCAGCTGGACGGGAGATTCCAAACGGGCGTTGTAGTTCTTGCATGCAGGGGTGTTGTAGGCCTCCCTCACCGGGTTGTTGTTGGCCCTCTCGGTTGGGCATGTCCCGGTCTACTGGCGTTCCCTGGAGTTCCCTGCCGTCGGGGTGGCGTTGGGCTGCCTTGCCGGGGAGGCGTGAGTTTTCGTTGCCGTGGAGTCCCCTGTCTACTCGGCAGTTGCAGTACGGTAGCTGGTCTGCTGGCTGGCCGGTCATGTTGGGGTGGTACGGCCCTTCCTCGACTGGGTGTTGCAGGGCTACCTCACAAGGGTGGTGTTGTCCTGCCCTGCCAGGGTGGTGTTGCCCTACCTCGACGGGGAGGTTTTGTCCTGCCTTGTAGGGGTGTTGTTGCCCTACCTCGTCGGGGTGGTTTTGGCCTGCCTTGTAGGGGTGTTGTTGTCCTACCTCGTCAGGGTGGTTTTCGCCATCCCCTTCCCACCGCTTCCGGAGTTGGTCGATGTGACGTCTACAGACCACTCCATCTTGCAGTTCAATAGTGTAGGACTTCGGGCCGGTTGCGCTCTCGATTCTCCCCTTAAGCCACTTCGGCAGGCCGTGGAAATTAAGCGCGAAAACCGGATCTCCTGCAGAGAAGGCTCGGAGGGGGCGGCTCGCGGTTGCGGTGACCTCGGAGTGGTACAGGGGGTGAAGTCGGTCCAGGGGTGACCTCAGTTTCCTGCCCATCAGCAATTCGGCCGGGCTCTTTCTAGTGGTGGCATGCGGCGTAATATGCTGTATCAAGAGGAAGTTGTCGATCTTCTCTTGCCAATCGCCCGGTCCCATCCTGGCAAGGGCCTCTTTAGTGAACCTCACCATCCTCTCAGCTTGTCCGTTGCCAGCCGGTCTGTAGGGGGCAGAGAGGGCATGGCGAATGCCCAAACTGGCCAGGAACTCCTCCATTGGTTTCGAGGTCAGCTGCGGGCCGTTGTCGGAAACAAGGACGTCCGGCAGCCCGTGGGTAGCGAATAGTCGCCGGAGGGCTCTGATGGTGACTTCAGTAGTGATGGATGCCAGGGGAATGACCTCAAGCCACTTGGAAAATGCGTCCACCACTATCAGCAGGAACTTTCCTTGCATCGGGCCCGCAAAGTCTATGTGTATTCGCGCCCACGGGTTGCTCGGTGTTTCCCATTCCGCAATAGGCGTTTGCGGAGGGGCGGGGCGGACTTCTTGGCACGGATCACATCTGGAGACCCAGTCCTCAATGTCATTGTCCAGTGATGGCCACCAGACGTAGCTCCGTGCCAGTCCCTTCATGCGAACGATGCCAGGGTGCCCCTTGTGCAACGTTTCTAAAGTCTTTCGGCGCAAAGCCTGGGGAACCACGACCCTGTCACCCCACAGCAGGCAGCCCTTCATGGTTGACAGTTCCTGCTGCCTCCTTGCAAACGGCTTGAAGTCGTCGGTCAACGGTCCCGCAGGCCAGCCGCGCAGCACCCAAGACATCACTTGCTTCAAAGTCCGGTCTTTCTGGGTTAGTGCCGCGACGTCTGCGGATGTGACCGGGCAAGCCAGGTCGCCATCGATATGATGCAGTCCCAGGGTGGGGGCAGGGTCCTCCACTAAGTCTTTTGACGGGCATCTGCTCAAGGCGTCAGCGTTGCTGATGTTACTGCCCGGCCTGTGGCAAAGTTCGTAAGAGTACCCGGCCAAAAAAATTGCCCAGCGTGTCATCCTGGGCGATGAATAGTTAGGTGTGGGCTTGCTTCCAGACAGCAGGCCCAGCAGGGGCTTGTGGTCTGTGATGACCGTGAACCTCCGTCCATATAAATACTCATGGAAGCGCTTGACGCCAGCAACGATGGCCAGGGCCTCTTTGTCCAGCTGGCTGTAATTTCTCTCGGCGCTGGACAGCGTCTTCGAGAAATAGGCGATGGGTGCTTCCTTCCCGTCCGGGAATTGATGACTGAGGACTGCTCCGATGCCGTAGGGGGATGCGTCGCAAGTCAATAGCAGGGGGAGTGTCTCGTGGTATTGGATGAGGACACTCTCGGAAGAAAGCAGGTTCTTGACAGCTCTGAATGCTGCTTCCTCTTCCTTCCCCCACCTCCAGGAAACCGCCTTCCCCAGCAAGCGATGGAGCGGTTCAGCCACGGAGGCTTTCTGTTTCAGGAAAACACTGTAAAAATTCAGTAGTCCCAGAAACGCCTGAAGCTCCGTCTTGTTTTGGGGGGCTGGAGCTTCATGGATAGCCCTAACCTTAGATTTAGTGGGGTGAATGCCGTTCTTATCAATGAGATAACCCAGGAACTCGACTTCCTGGACCCCGATGATGCACTTGTCCCTCCTGACTCTCAAACCCTTCTCCTTGAATCGCTGTAAAACCATGCGCAGTCGCTCAAGCAGTTGGGTTTTGGAGTGGCCGGAGATCAAGACATCATCGAAGTAAGGGACCGCCCCTGGAATGCCTTGAAGAAGGCGTTCCATAAATGATTGAAAAATACCTGGGGCTGCGCTGACCCCAAATTGGAGGCGCGTGCATTTAAAGGCCCCTCTATGGGTGACAATGGTTTGTGCCTCCGCAGTTTTTTCATCCACTGGCAATTGCTGGTAAGCTTGGGCCAGGTCCAATTTCGCGAATATTGATCCGCTCCCAAGTGAGTGCAGCAGATGTTGCACCACTGGAACCGGATATGCGCTCTGCTGGAGGGCCCTATTTATCGAACACTTATAGTCGGCGCAGATGCGCACAGACCCATCATGCTTCATCGGGGTCACAATGGGGGTCTCCCATGCAGCATGATCGATCGGTTCCAGGACCCCCTGGGCGACAAGCTTATCTATCTGGGCGTCGACCTTGGGCCTCAGGGCGAACGGAACCCTGCGGGGCTTAAGCCTAATTGGGGTGACATTTTTGTCCAAATTGAAGGAAATAGGTTTCCCCACAAATTTCCCCAGCTTACCATCGAAGACTTCCTTGAACTCTTCGATGATGGCATCGAGTTCGTCCCTACAAATTTGATGGATCCCGCTGATAGACAGCCCCAATGGCTCGAACCACTCCATCCCCAGCAGGCTCGGGCGGTTTCGCCCCACGACAGTGATGGGTAGGACGCCCTGGAAACCGTGGTAGGTGACCCGGAGCGAAGTCCTCCCCAGGATCTCAACAGGGTTGCCGCCGAAATCGACAAGACGGGCCCGTAGGGGCTTGAGGTCTTTCTTCGAGATGCCCGGTTTCAGGCGCTTTAACTGGTGCCAGTCCATGATGGAGTAGTTCGATCCCGAATCAACCTCCATAGAACAGGGTATTCCTTCCACGATTACGGTGGCATGGAACTTCGCGGCCGCATCGTCAATGGTGTGGATGCCGGAGGACAGCTGATTAGTTCTGACTGCCGCGTAGCCGCCGCCTCGTTGCTGAGACCTGGCAGAGGACCGTTTGGATGGTCTCTGGTTGTCTTGCCGTTTCTCGCCCCAGCCGGGGGGGAAACGGACCCGGGGTAGGTGCTTCGGCCCTGCAGGCTTCAGCGATGTGCCCCCGCTTGTTGCAGCGTCGGCAGATAGCGTCTCTCCAACGGCACTTGGCTCTGGCATGGCTTCCTTTGCAGCTGCCGCAGGGCTCGATCCGGGCGCCATCTTGTGTGCGCTCGCGACGGTTTTGGCGGGAAACCTTGTGAACGGCCATTTCGTCGTCGGAGCAGGAGCTGGCAGACGACTCCTCAGACGAGCTCTTGGGTTGGCGGTGCAATTTGTGCACCCCTTTAGCCCTACTCATGGCGGCAGCCGCCTTTTCTGATATCTCGGCTGCGATTGCCTCCTCAACGACGTCTTTCAACGCAATTTTCTTTCGGCTGAGGAACTTACGTTGCAGTCCAATGTCCCTCATGCCGAAAACAATGCGGTCTCTGATGGCGTTCTCAACGTTGTCAAACTCGCAGTTTGATGCGAGTTGCCGCAGAGCTGCCACAAAGTCCTTGATGGGCTCCCCTTCCAACTGATTCCTTTGTTGAAAGGTGAATCTGTTGGCAATGGGAGTTCCAGTGGGAGCGTAGTGCTCCTTCAGCACATCTTGCAGATCGGCCCAAGACATCTCCTCGATGTTCCTTGGGGACACGAGGTCGATGGCCATCTCCAGCACCTCGGAGCCGCAATGCGCTAGGAACAGGGCTCGTTTCCGTTCATCGGAGAGGTCTTGATAGTTGTTTCCCCGCAGAAACTGGCGGAAACGAACCAGATAGGAGGTCCATTTCTCCACTCTGGGGTCGAATTTGGAGATCGGAGCCATCGCGGCTTGTGACGCCTCCATCTTCAGTGACTTCAGCTCAGTGAGAAATTCTCGATGAGTGACTTAGCTCCGCGTGGCGGTTCTTTTCAAATCCTTCGTCGCCAGTGTTAGATCAGGCGCAGGAAAGAAGACAAGACCAGCGGGGTCTGTTCAACAAGTTTTATTCAGCTCTTAACTAAGTCAGAACAGGCGAACGGCTGTGCTGCCGGAGCCCTTTTATAGCGCTTCGGCAGACCAGCCGTCCAATGACAGCAGTTTAACTTTCCCGCCCGGAGGATTAACCAATCCCCGGCCGGATGTCCTTATAAGGACATAACACTGGTATTTCTAGGTGTTTTCTTGTCTGGACTCTCAAGGCTGACATCTCTGACATTCTCAATGTTCTATATTTAGCACTGAGGCTGAAACTCAATTTAAAAGCAAGTTTACTGCACATATTCTTTTAGGCTAGGAGTCTCCAAACTTGGCAATTTTAAGAATTGTGGACTTCAACTCCCGTCTGGCTGAGGATTTCTGGGAGTTGAAGTCCACAAGTCTTACAAGTTACCAAGCTTGGAGACCTCTGTTTTCAACTACCACACGTTTTCAAAAAGGTATTTCATTTGAGCGTTGAAGGACACAACTCACAAATACTGGCCTGAGAAAGAGTGATTGGCTCAAAGTTACCCAGAGAGGAGTCGTGGTTAAGCACAGATTCGAACCTGGGCCTTCCTGGTGTCAGTTTAACCGGTTATAAAGGCAAACCAGTTGCCAAGCACGTGAAATGGAATCGTGTGACCGGAGGGGAAGTGTGGCAATTGTTAAGTACTAGGACAGGTCACAAGTAGTTTTTTTGAAGTCCGTCGTAACTTTGAACAGTTGTTAAGCAAGTGGTTTTTACACAAGAAATGGTGATGATTTTATCCATTCAGACGTGCCCAACTCTTGGGGATTTGATGGGCCAGGTCTCTCTACATCTTCTGATCTTGCACAACTTCGTTGAGTTGTTCTATGCCAGTGATGGCTAACCTTTTTGCCATCGCGTGCCAAAAGTGGGGGGAGTGCGGGGGGTTGCGTGCACATGTGCCCACACCCATAATTCTACCCCCCGTGCACAACCACCCCGTGTTCCCCCCACTTTTGGCACGTGATGGCATGGTGTGCCCGGTAGGCCCGTTTTTCGCCCTCCCCAGGCTCCAGAGGCTTTCTAGGAGCCTGGGGAGGGTGAAAACGGCCTTCCCCACCCCCCGGGGGCCCTCTGGAGGCCAGAAACAGCCTATTTCCTGACTTCTGGTGGGCCCAGAAGGCCTGAAAATTAGCTGGCCAGCGCACGCATGTGTGCTGGAGCTGAGCTTGCGTACCCACCGATATGGCAGGTAGCACGCGTGCCATAGGTTCGCCATCACGGTTCTATGCTCTGGCTGGTGCCAGCTTTAATGGTGTCCAATCATTGTAGTTTTTGGCGCTTTTACCGCTAAGTCTTCCAAACATAATTGTTTTCTCCAGCGAATGCAAGAACTACCTCTATTAATGAAGATCCTTGAAGCACCCAACCCGAAACCATCTTGGAAATAGACCTATAGCCCGGAATTGGGCAGAACTGGTCTTTCTGACACCGTCTAGATCTTGCACGAAGGTCAGAAGGATGTTACCTACATTAGAAGGGTGGCTGTCTTCGTCCAGATCTGAAGAGTTTGAGAGGTCCTCAGTGCTGGATGGAATGGCTTCAAAGTCCTCAAATGTATCTAGTGACGGCATCTGTCTGCTCGGCCAACCTTCATTAAAAAAACAGAACACAACAGTTGGCATTATCTCCTGCTGTGTTTTAGATGTCAAATTTGATTTGATTTAGGTAAGGTAAAAGGAGTCTTGCAAATATAATAATTGTAGCCCCAAATTCAACTCCCCAAATCAGCATTGCATTCCTGGGTTGCTGGGGTTTCTGTGTGCTGCTCAGCCATAGTGCCTAAGTCCAGCTACATTCCTGCTTTTATTTCTTTAGTTCTTGATGAACGAGATTAAGCCCAACATGCGTTTATTTCTCTCCTAACATGCATGCGTTTATTAAAGTATTAAATTTAATCCTTTACCGAAATAATTTATATCTTATACAATGCTAATTTGTTCCTTTTGTTTAGAAGATTGTTTTTTTTCTAAAAAGTGCCAGTCCATCAATATTAGACAGTTGACAGTCAGCTTCTAAGACACGCGATGTATAATATTTAGGGATTTTTTGGAAGAAGAGATGATTTAAAAGTGGGGTCGCGTCCTGTACTGTATTGGCTCAGTCAGGCGGTTAAAACACACCTGGAGAGCATCGCTTTATTGAAGATTGCGGTGTCAGAATCAAAACAGGTATTTGTTCTGAAAATCATAATCATGACAAAACGTAAAGGAATCCCTGTGGATTTTGTCAGTGTATAAGAGTTCATGAGTTGGAATAGGCATAGCAACAAGATCAGCCAATGGGGGCTGTTTGGTGGTTCAGACAGCTAGGAGCCTGGGCGTGGCTTAGCTCAACTGTTCTGTATATAAGTCTTGTCTCTTGCTGTCCCTGGCCTGTGTTTATACCTACTTACAATCTCTTCTCTCTACCACGTTGGAAAAACCAGCATAGGTATTGTATATTTGCCTTATGTGTTATTATATATATAAAGAAGTTTTGAATCCTACTGAATTGTCTGATTGTGTGTGCTGCAAAAAACTCTAACAGATTTTACTCATCTCCATTTCTTTAAGCCGGTGAGCCAGTGCTGTTCAAAGACATTTTCACAATCATGTGGCCAGCATGTCATCATGCCGCAGTGTAAAATGTACGGTGAAACACGGAACACTGTGAGCTTCCCACCAAAGTGGTACCTATTTATCTACTTGCATTTACAGGCTTTTGAACTGCTAGTGTTGTGGCTCCGACCCCCGAGCCCCCTCTTATTGGAGGAAGAAGGCTCCGAACATGAAGGAGAGGAGTCGGCCAGGCCTCCCTCTCCAGGACCCTCCTCTCTGGCAATGCCTCAGGTGTCTGCCGAAGGAGAAGAGATTGGCCAGGAGCCAGGTGTCTCCGATCAGTCGGATAGCGACGACGGAGATAAGTTTTGGCTGGATCCACGCCAGTGTCAGCGAGACAAACGTACGCAGTAGAAGAGGAGGCATGCCAGAGATTAAGCTGAGTCACTGGACCACACCCCACAGGCTATATAAGGGAGTGTGGTGGCCAGTCAGACTCTGTGACGGACAAAGCTGAAACTTCTGGCAAGTCACTTTGTACCTCTGGAAAACAACGCCTAAATCTGCTATGGATTTAATTTACGAACTAGACTGTTTAAACTGTGTGTATTTTGTTTGTGTTATCTGGTGGAGGAACAACCCCTCCTTCTTGGAGTAAAGTTCTTGGCAGGCAGCTACGGAGTTGCTGCCAAGTTTCTAATAACTGACATTGGGTGTTTGAAAAGTTATTTAATCCCCGGCTGGCTGTTTGGGTGCGTGTGTGAGACGGGGACAGAACAGCTAAGTTGCCAGGAGCTGAGGCAAGTGATGGGAGCTCACACCGCCACGTGGCGGTAGGACTCGAATCACTGGAGTACAGACCTTATCTGGAGTCTTTTAATCATGACAACATGATGAGAATATCAGCAACGTATGAGGTGTGTTCTGAAAGAGACAACCTCTGCTTGACCTTTTTTGGGCTCAGCCAGTTATTAATATTTGGATGGGAGACTTCTGGAGAGCCACAGAGACTGTGGGCATCCATGGGAAGTGGGAAAAAGAAAACATCCCAGAAGAAGACAATAGGCAACAATTTCAGTAGCGTTGCCCAGAAAACTGCCCTGTATCCATGAAGTCACCAGGAATCAACTGGACTCACGAAGCAACATAGTTAAGTCAACACTCTGAAGAGTTTATGATTTTCAAAACAGGGAGAAAGAAAACAGAGGACGGATAAATAGAATACAACTGAAGTCGAAGGTAGAAAAAAAACTTAGGTGGTCAATAGGAAATAAAAATGATTTTTTTCATGCTTTAATCAATCAAGAGGCTTTTGGCACAAACCCCAGTCAAATGTTGAGAGCATATTTCTAGGGCTTCTTGTTGTGTAAAAGAGTTTCAGCCCATTTCATGGGGCTAACCCAGATAAATTTTCTCCATACCAGATCCTTTTTTCTCCAAAGATGTTCTCAAGTGCATGAGCATCTGATCTTAAAAAGAATACTCTGGATTTCTTTTTACCTGTCTGTGAAGCTGATCTGGGTACCATTCTCGCAGAGGAAACGGCGTTGGAGTTAGCTTGAGCCAAGAGGGTGCTTTCAAAGGCATCTGGGATAGGAAGCAGAGTATTCTATAATTTTAAAAATGCTGGTTGGCAGCCATCTTAAAGATGAAATGGCGAGCATGCAAACTTTCCTTGACAAAGATCAAAGATTGTGTTAAAGAAAACAGGTCTCCTCAGGACCCCTTACTCTGGATCAGCGGAGGCTGTCAGATAGAACATCAACAAAATCAAGATGGCAGCCTCACCTACATAATTGAAGCCTCACCTGTAGGTGTCTTTGCTATATACATTGGCGAATTGGAAAGCAAGACCAGCTGCCCTTGGCAGTCACATTAAGAGGGGAGTAGACTGATATTTTTAGAGAAGGTTCTGCCAATTGCTTCTAAATCTCCACAGAACATTTTAAAAAGCTGTTCCCCAACTGGGGCAATGCATGTTGTTAGTATCCTGATTCAAAATGAGTTTATTTAGAGCTTAACATTGAAGGACTGTATTACACTGGTACAATAGGACTGGGGGTTTTTGTAGGGGTTGAAGTACATGAGATCGGGCCGAATGCAGCAAACTGCTTCCGTTTCTGGTGTCATGTATCTTCTTCCTGTATGATCCCATTCTTGGTCTGGTCTGTGTTATCTGACCTTCTTCTGAGTGGGTGAACAGGGAGGAGGATTGGCCGATTAGAACACTGTTGCTTGCCTGCCTTTTTATCTGCTTGTGTAAAACTGTATAAAACATAAAGCTCTCTGCAAGAGCAAAAGAGACATCTTTGATCAGAGCAAAAGCCTGGATCTTTGATTTACTACAGTTTTGTTAATATGATTTATTGGGTTAGGGATTTTCTGTCTTCACTGTGAGTTGTATTGTGTTGGGTGCGTGTGTGCACTGAGGGAGCTCAACCAATCTCATTGTACATATGTTGTGCACTGACAATAAAGATTTGAATGGAATACTAAGCACTGTGGTGGCGCAGTGGTTAGAATGCAGTACTGAAGGCTAGTTCTGCTGTCTGCTGACTGCCAGCAGTTTGGCAGTTCGATTCTGACTGGCTCAAGGTTGACTCAGCCTTCCATCCTTCCGAGGTGGGTAAAATGAGGACCCAGATTGCTGGGGGCAAATATGCTGACTCCGTAAATCGCTTAGGGAGGGGTTAAAGCACTATGCAGCGGTATGCAAGTAGTCCTCGATTTACAAAAGTTCATTTAGTGACCATTACAACTGCATTGAAACATGTGACTTAGGACCATTTTTCACACATATGACTATTGCAGCATCCCCATGGTCATGTGATTTACATTCGGATGCTTGACAATTGACTCATATTTGTGACGGTTGCAGTGCCCCGGAGTCATGTGATCCCCTTTTGTGACCTTCTGATGAGCAAAGTCAATGGGGAAACCAGATTCACTTAACAACCGTGTTACTAATTTAAGAACTACAGTGATTCGCTTAACGAATGTGCTGAGAAATGTCGTAAAATGGGGGCAAAACTCACTTGACACATTTCTCACTTAGCAACATAAATTTTAGCCTCAATTGTGGTCATAAGTTGAGAAGTACCTGTATAAATCTAAGTGCTATTGCTACTGCTACTAAGTTAACAACTGCAGTGATTCACTTAACAATTGTGACAAAAGGTAAAGGTTCCCCTCGCACATATGTGCTAGTCGTTCCTGACTCTAGGGAGCGGTGCTAATCTCCGTTTCAAAGCTGAAGAGCCAGCACTGTCTGAAGACGTCTCCTTGGTCATGTGGCCGGCATGACTAAATGCCAAAGGTGCATGGAATGCTGTTACCTTCCCACCAAAGGTGGTCCCTATTTTTCTACTTGCATTTTTTTTTACTTGCTTTCAAACTGCTAGGTTGGCAGAAGCTGGGACAAGTAACGGGAGCTCACCCCGTTATGCGGCACTAGGGATTCGAACTGCTGAACTTCCAACCTTTCGATCGACAAGCTCAGTGTCTTAGCCACTGAGCCACTGCGTCCCCTAATTGTGGCAAAATTGTCGTAAAAAGGAGGCAAAAGTCGCTTAACAGCTGTCTCGCTTAGCAATAATTGGTCTTAATTGGGGTCGTAAGTTGAGGACTACCTGTAAGTCTATCTCACCTGTGGACTGGGATCAAGATAAAGGTATTATTATGGACACATGGGAGAGCCATCCTATTGTCAGGAAATGGTACCATGGTTACCGTATTTTTCGGAGTATAAGACGCACCGAAGTATAAGACGCACCTACCCTTTTTGGTGAGGAAAAGAAGAAAAAGAAATCTCCGTCTGCCTCTGAGCAATTTTGCCATGTTGCGGCAAACGGCAAACAGACTGCTTTACTTTCAGTTTCGTTTTCAGCATAGCTTGATTAGCACAAGGAAAAAAAAATTGCTCCAGCAATTTACCTCTTTGCAGCAAGCAGCAGAGCCCTGCGCAAAACAGCTGAGAGCAAATCCACTGAGAGTCGGGAGGCCAATCCAATCAACTTGTGCTAATTAGGCTGTGCTGAAGCTGAAAGGAACTGTTTTTTCTTGCTGTTTGCTTGCAAGGAGGTAACTGATGCGAGGCACAGGTCAAAAGGTGGGGGCCAGTGGGTGGACGGGGCTACATTTCAGCCCCTTTTAAGAAGGTAAAAGGTGCGTCTTATACTCCGAAAAATACGGTAAGTCAAACTATGGAAAGGCCAGGAGTCGCCAAAAAAATAGAGCAGGGATGTCAAACTCACATCATCATGGTGTCATCGCGTGATGTATTGTGATTTTCCCCCCCTTCGCTAAACTGGGTGTAGGCGTGGCCAGTGTGTGACGCATCAGACCCACGGGCCACGAGTTTGACAGCCCTGAGAAAGGCAACTGACATTTTCATAGAGACTTGAGGTGTCACAAACAGAACCTTCCTACCACTAGAGGGAACAGTGATATTAAAACTCTCCTGTGCCCAGAATAATTTTATATCCTCTTCCACGCTAAGTGAATGCTATAATTTTTACATTTTTGGATTTAAAAGAAAATATAAAGTCTGCCAGAGGTTACATGCCAGTGCTATTTGAACGTGGAAAGCATACAGTCAATAAGTCACAGTAGGACTGCCAAGACATTTCGTGTGATTACTGATTAGCAAATAAAACAAGATTAGCATCAACCAAGCACAGCACAGGTAAAAAGATTGACGCTACAGGTAAGCATGCAGTCAAAGCTACTAGGGGTTAGCATTCTCAAAGACAGATGAAGGCAGAGCTGCATTCATTCAAGTATGACCGATGGAGAGGGAGAAGATTAAGAATAGATAAAAGTAGAATGAAGTGAACCGTGAACAAAAATAGATATTTTGTAGGCTATAAGGCTGCCTTTGATCATGTCATTTTAGAGTTTAATGTCAAAACAATAACAGGTATGAGGACAGGAGAAGAAGAACTGTGACTGATTTGAATTTTAAAAAAATAATACATAGATTTAACTAATTGATTTGTTCAGTTCTGAAGAAAGTTCTCGGGTAAGAAGTGAAAAGTCTTCAAGGAAAAACCAAGGAAATCCAGTCGCCTCTTGAAAAAGCACCTTTGAGTGCTCAGAGATAGATATGACATACAATGATGGACAACCAACAAAGCTCATCCTGATATGGCGATTCAGAGAATGGTTTGAAATGTTAGCGGGTGATGTGAGAAAGGACAATCTACAAGTCAACAGCATGCATGGATTCGGGAGCTGTACCTTCAAAACCGAAAGGAGTTGGGTCGCTTTTGATTTCGTGCCTCTTGACTTTAACCGCAGGAACAAGGGGACCTGTGCGAAGTTTGCAGAACAAAGATTGGAAATACAGTTAGATGATGCCAGGCCTGCTTGCTTGGCCTGGAAAAACAGTGGCTACCAACCTGCCTTCCACTGAGGACCTGTATACCGCACGAGTCAAAAAGAGGGCTGTGAAAATATTTAAACCCCTCGCATCCTGGACATAAACTGTTTCAACTCCTACCCTCAAAACGACACTATGGAGTATTGCACACCAGAACAACTAGACACAAGAACAGTTTTTCCCCGAACACCATCGCTCTGCTAAACAAATAATTCCCTCAACACTGTCAAACTATTTACTAAGTCTGCACTACTATTAATCTTCTCATCGTTCCTATCACCCATCTCCTCCCACTTATGACTGTATGACTGTAATCTTGTTGCTGGTATCCTTATGATTTATATTGATATTGTTTCCTGATTGCTTATTTGTTCCCTATGACTATCCTTAAGTGTTGTATCTTATGATTCTTGACGAATGTATCTTTTCTTTTTATGTACACTGACAGTGTATGCACCAAGACAAATTCCTTGTGTGTCCAATCACACTTGGCCAATAAAAAATTCTATTCTATTCTATTCTAAAAGGTTTAGCAGCTGATGGAAGAAGCACAATGTTGTGAGACTGGCAGCAAACTTACCCAATGCTTCGTTTTTATAAATTATTTCAGGTTATTGAAAGAATTATAGGATTCCTACCAAGGGGCTTGGGCTCAGACTGATCTCCTCTCTTAATGTTTTAAAAATTATTACATTTTATGCCTATCTAGATGAGTTTCTGTGCGCATGAAACTTTAGCTAAGTAATCGTGATTCCAGCGCATGAAACTCTGTCTCCGTATTCTCTCTGACGGTAGAAAATTGAAGTTAAAAATGGATAGGACAACAGAGCCTCTAAATATTATGTTGACCATAAGAATACATTTTTGTATTGATAGATATTAAATTTCCCCTTAGTTTTTTCCCTCTTAGCGATTAAAGTTTGTTGACTTACATCGGACGTGTCAAACTTGGTTTCATTGAGGGCCGCATCAGGGTCATGATTAAGCTTGGGGGCTGGGGGTGGGCGTGGCTGGGGTGGATGTGACCGGGGTGGGTGTGGCCAGTTTCCCTGCCTTCCTCCTTCTCATTCCCATCTCCCTCCTCCCTCCCTCCCTCCCCTCTGTCCTTCTCTCCTTCTCATTCCCATCGTTTTCCTTCCTTCTAAGGCTGACTGTGTTTCAGCCTGGATGGCAGCCATCAAGTTATAGATTAGCACCTGGCTAGCCTGGGCCAGAGCTGAGGCGCCGGGGGCCGGTCCTTCGCTCTCTCAAGGGCAGCTCCGCAGGCCAGATCTAGGCACATCACGGGCCGGATCTGGCCTGCGGGCCTTGAGTTTGACACCCTTGACTTACATAATATATTGCATTACTATGTTTCTAGTCAGATATATAACCTAGGACAGTGATGGCTAACCTTTTTGCCATCGTGTGCCAAAAGCGGGGGGAGCGCAGGGGAGTCGTGCGTGTGCGTGCCCACACCCATAATGCAATGCACCCCATCCCCTAGAAAGCCTCTGGAGCCTGGGGAGAGCGAAAAATGGGCCTTCCCCACCCCCGCCCCCAGAGGCCCTCCGAAGGCCAGAAACAGACTGTTTCCCAACTTCCAGTGGGCCCAGAAGGCCCGAAAATCAGCTGGCCGGCGTGCTTATGCGCATTGCAGCTGAACTAGGGCAATGCTTGCGTGCCCACCGATAGGTTTGCCATCACGGACCTAGGATAATAAAGATGTCCTTGAGTCAAACTTGGCTCTTGGTAATTGCATCCATCTCACACCTGGTAATTTCATGCAATTATCTCTGTCAGCAACTCTTCTGAAATACTTGATGTGTTTTTTTATTTCCCAGTCTAAGCTAACAGCCCTGGGATTTTTCTGGAACTTACCCATCCAAGGGTTAACTGGGATGACCCCCGCTTAACTTCCGAGACCCACTAAACTCAGTTAAGTATTGATAACATGCTGAGTGTCATGATAGAAACAGAATCACAGGTTTCCAAGAGAAACTAATATTTTGGTAATCCAAAGTTTTTCCATGCAGTATTACAAAGTTGGCCCTTGGTTTTCCTCTCCCTTCGTTGCCTTTCGGTGTATCCAGAATATTAATTGGTAGGTTTACAATACTTTCCATTTGCTTTTCTAACTGACCGACATGCCACAAGAGGCTGGGGATGCATCGAAAACTGATCAAACGTTTGCAAAGTTGTGTTTGGAAGAGGAAGCATTTTTTACGGCTGTCGTAAGACCCAACCAATCAACACGGTTCAAAAATTCTGCACCAAAATCAAAGAATTTCTCTCTTTTTTCTCCCCAGGTTTGATTCATATCAGAAGATTATATCATAGCATTAGAGGTAGTCCTTGCCTTAAAACCATTCATTTAGTGACCGTTCAATGTTAAAACAGCACTGAAAAATACGACTTACAACCGGTTGTAACCGTACTTACAACCTTTGCAGCATCCCCATGGCCACGAGATCAAAATTCAGGCACTTGGCAACGGGTGTGCATTTACAATGGTTGCAGGGTCCCTGCGGTCCTGTGATGGCTATTTGTGACCTTTTTAGAGGGTTTCCGATAAGCAAAGTCAACGGGGAAAGGCAGATTTGCTTAACAACCACAATGATACACTGAACAATTGAGACAGAACAAAACAACAGAGTCGGAAGGGACCTTGGAGGTCTTCTAGTCCAACCCCCTGCTCAGGCAGGAAACCCTATACCAGTGATGGCTAACCTTTTTATCGTCACGTGCTAAAAGCGTGGGGATAATTCAATGCCCCCTGTACCCTGCCTCCCGCGCATGCACACATGACCCCCTCGCGCCCCGTTTTGGGCCTAGCAGGCCTCCCTGAAGCCTCCGGAACCCGGAAAGGGCCCATTGCCTGACTTCCGGTGGGCCCGGCAGGCCCATTTTTTGTCCTCCACAGGCTCCAGAAGCTTTCTTGGCGCCTGGGGTGGGCAAAAATGGCCTCCCCCACTCCCTCGGAGGCCCTCCGGAGGCCGAAAACACCCTCCCAGAACCTCTGTGTGAGCCCTGTACTTACCTGGCATCCAAAATGGGCCGCGTGGAGACTCCTTGGAGGGGGGGGGGGCGGCATGGGTGAGGCCAGCTGAAAATCAGTTGGCCGGTGCGCACATGCGCTAGGCAACGGTCGTGTGCCCGCAGGTATGGCTCCACGGGCCACCTGTGGCACGCGTGCCATAGGTTCGCCATCACAGCCCTATATGATTCACTTAATGACTATGGCAAAAAAGTTCGTAAAATCAGACGCAGCTTACTTAAGAACTGCCGTGCTGAGCAACAAAAAATTCTGGTCCCAATTGAGGTCATAAGTCAAGGACTACCTATCTAGCAAGTAGAGTTTCTTCATTGGAGTATTAATCTGTTGGCGCAACTACACAAATGGCAGTACTAAAACTCTTGCTACTACAGTAACCCATTTCTCTGAGCCTTATAAGGCGGAACACCGGCTCTGTTGTATAATTTTAGCAGTATTTGCTGCAATGTACGTACAGGAAGTTAAGCAGCTAATGGGTTAGTTAGTGTGTCCATACCTTTAGTTAGAGAAGATGTGTTAGTTGTGGAGTTGATGGAGGAAGCTAAGGAAAAGCGACGGGGAACGTCTCTCTCTTTAGACTCTGGATCTGGGAGAGCAGATAGATGCAGGTTAAGGGTGAGGTAGAAACATGCAAAAAATGAATACATAAACTGAAAGGCAATTCTGCCCACCCTCGGTCCCCTTCAGACGAAATGGGTTTCAAGTAGAATTGTCCTCATTCTTGATTCATAACATCTTATAGAATCTACTGGATTGCTCTGATGCCAAATCACTAATAAATACACATTTTATGGCTAAATTGATGGCCAGGAGGGCTTATAAAATATATTCACAAGAACAACTTAGCCGCAAAAATGCTAGACGCTCACCAACAGGTGGCAGTGAGATCCTTAAATGTGGAATTATTTGCTGCCATCTAGTGGTTACATTGATTTTTACAGCCCAGATAGGGTAATGCTTCCATAAGATAATTATGGAAGGTAAGGTAAGCCATAAGGCTTACCTCCACACCTTGGGGGTGGGGGGGAACACCCCCTGTTCACTCCATGCATGTTATCAGCACATTCTGTGAAAGGCACGGATGCACAACCAGCACAAACGGAAGAAATGGCTGTCGGAAAGAAAACTTTACTGCAGTGCGTGAGGGATGGGAATGAAGCCGCAGCAGCGATGGCGGATGGCAAGATGGAATGGAAGACAGGTGTGGAGGCGTTTACCTTTGGCTACGGCTCTGCGGTTGGAAAGCCCTTGTAATGTAAACCGCTTTCTAGCAAGAGCTGACCGCTCAAGGTTAAGGCTGGTGGAAGAATCGGCTAGGAGAGAGAGGCAGAGGAAGGAGAGAAGGAAGGCAAGAAGGGGTTAATCTGGCAGTTTAGGAAAACAGGCCAAGGTTCAAGCTTGAGGAAGCCGGGGGGGGGGGGGGGGGGGGGGACGGAGAAGGGCGGGGCAGTTTGAGCCCACAGCTGTGGAGCAGGAAACCAGGAAGGAATAGGAACCTGAGGAATCAAGGAATCAAACCGGCGGAGCCAAACCGGCATTCTCATGCACAGGATAATGGGTTTTAGTAGCTGGGCTTCATTAGTAAGCAAAATGGAAAGGGGGAGGGGGGAATTTGCAATCCTGAAAGGACAACTCAGCGCAAAGTAATTAAAAAAAAGCAAACGTCAAGTGCCCACAAAATATCCCAATGCGGAGATTGGAATTACATGCAGTCAGGTTTATACGGCATCCGTCGCAAAATTATCGTTAGTTTGTATACGAGAGAGAGGTTTTGGGTTTAAAGAGGACCACTAGTGGAGCAAAAGAGGTCTGAAGGTTGCCTATGGTGTATTCACAATGTAGCCGAAACTGCTGGCTGACGAAGGTTATAGCACTTCCTCAGCATCCATTCATTTGCTAAATATGAGAATAACTTTCCAGTTTAAGAAAACAAACGTGGCATACTGAAACAACAACAGTTCTCTCGAAAATTATGACATGTTTTTCAAGGTGAAAGTTTTCCCTGTCCAGTTGCATCTGCCTCTACGGGGCAGTGCTCATCTCTGTTTCCTAGCCAAGGGAGCCAGCATTGTTGGAAGACACTTCTGTGGTCATGTGGCCAGCATTGCTACATGTCAAAGGTGCACAGAAGCTGTTACCTTCCCATCAAAGTGGGTACCTATGTCAACTCTGAAGCTGGCTTGACAGGCCATTTTGTAGCCAAAACAAAATAGTTTCCCCTGAGAACCAAGGACATTCTCACAAGATGGCTGAAGAGAGGAGTGGTTTCCAAGCAACCGGACAGCACTTTGACTGGACCATGTGACTGATTGTTTGGGAAAGGGGGGGGGGAAACTTTGACTTTTAATTAGGTGAAAACCGTGGGAACCTTTAGAGTCGGTTTTCACCCATCCATGAAATGATATATCCAATAAAATTATTCTTTAAGGAATCTACCTGCCTCGGAGTTGTGGTTGCTATGGGTATATTACTTGGAACCCTGACAACCTATTTATCTATTCATGTTTACATGTTTCAAACTGCTAGGTAGCAACTGGGCAAGAATGGGAGTTCACACGATCACGTAATACTTGGGTCTCGAACTTCCAACCTTCCAATCAACAAGCATCTTAACTTCTAGGCTACCACACCCCCATGAAATGTTATTAAGAATTGCTTAAAAATAACAAAAACAAAGAATTTTTTTGAATATAGTGTTGGTCTAGTAGAAAAAGTACACGCTTCAGTTAGCGGCTATGGTAATGCTAGTAGAAAAATAACAAAATACTAAGGAAAACAAATTTCAATAAATGTCTCCTTTGAGTTGAGCTCAGCTCCTGAGGATGACTTCCAGCTTTCTTGGAAGTTTTCTATTAATTTTATCTCCTGAGATACTTTTTTTGACTTCTACTCCAGTCTACAGCCTTTCCTAGTGGTCTCAATTAACTTTCGTAAATCCGCCAAGTTTGCCCAACTGGGAAATAAACAATATTTAACCCAATAATTTCATGATTTGCATGCACAACAACTCGTGTAAGATCCACTGTATCTTGGACAAGAGCTAGATTAATTTGTAATCCAGAATCAAAGGAAGGGATTTGAACTTTGAGCATGGTAAAAATTGGTTTCTGGGGGGGAAAAAATTAAAATCCAAAAAATGTTTGGATTTTAATTCATTATATTAAAATATTAAATACCTCACTTTTTAAAGTTTGTGACCTAAGTGCAGGAGCCTCCCACCGACTGGTACGCTCCCACAGAGAGGGGCTCCTCTGGGTGCCGTCAGCTAAACAATGTCGACTGGTGGCCCCCAGGGGAGAGCCTTTTCTGTGGGGGCACCCACCATCTGGAACGACCTCCCCCCAGAGATTCAGCGGATCCCGGATCTTCGTGCTTTCCGCCATGAGTTAAAAACTTTCTTGTTCCATCAGGCGGGCCTGGCATAATCTCTCCCCTTTTTGTAAGAAAATTTTAAATTTTAATTTTATAATCCAATTTTTTTTAAAAAATGGGTTTTGAATTGTTGGGGCAATTATTTAATTCGGTTTTAATTGGTTTTTTAAATTTTGTATCTATGTTTTTTATCTTTGCCTGTTCACCGCCCTGAGTCCCCTCGGGGAGAAGGGCGGTATATAAATCTAATAAAAAGAAAGAAAAAGAAAAAAGAAAAGGTGAAATTGAGATTAAAGAAAATTATGGAAATTAGGGTTTGTTGCTGTGTTTTTCTGTTGATTTGCTCTATTGATTCCTACTTAGCAATGCATGTACTCCAGGTTAGGAATAGGAAGGAAGGAAGGAAAGAGGGAGAGAGGAGGAAGGGGAGGGGAGGGGAGGGGAGGGGAGGGGAGGGGAAGGAAGGAAGGAAGGAAGGAAGGAAGGAAGGAAGGAAGGAAGGAAGGAAGGAAGGAAGGAAGGAAAAAGGTTTTCCTCTTATAAGATATAAGCTTTATATATAAAAAAACCCTTACTTTGGCTTGTTGATGTCAAACAATAAGGTTCGTCCTGCCAAATTAACTTAGCTGTTCTGTCTTTATCATACAATTAAGACAAGAGTTTCTGAAGGATGAAGGGAATTCAATGTGGTCACTTAGGCAACTCATCCCAGGCTCGCTATTATTCTCATGTACCTAGTAATCATCATTCTAAATAAAGCCGTAACAATGTTGTTTATCCTCTCCTCACACCTGGAAACTGGGTCACTCTGGTACAAGCTATTTGTTTCTTGCTCTTGACGTATTTACCACAGACAGTTGCAGCCATGCCATAAAACCCTTCCGAAAGAATCGGAGATTCCAAAACAGGTGAAATGAATAAATTTACTTCATACTGTTCCTCCTTTCTGTCTGGCTCTTGCTTACTTTAGCGTAGACATAGAGGGAACAGTATATGCAATTGAAGCCTCTGCTAACTTTGATAGTCTTTTTTTTTTTTTTAAAAATCCCCAATTCTATTCACTTTTAACTTTGTTCCCCGTCTCATCTGAAATGTGGTCCTTGAAACCTCTCCTCAGCCAGTTCAGGCCGGTTCGGGCGAACTGGTAGTTAAATTACTGGCTGGCTCCGCCCCTTCCCACCCCGCCCCTTCCAGGAGTGCCCCATTTTGGCTCCCAGGTAAGTGCAGGGAGGCCTCCTAGGCCCAAAACAGGGTGCGGGGGGCAGCCCGTTTTCACTCCCAGGAGGCTTCAGGGAGGCCTCCTAGACCCAAAACGGGGCACGGGGGTGCAGCCCCTCCCCCCGTGATCTGTTTTCGCTCCCAGAGAGGTGCAGGAGGCCGAGTGCTGCCTGTCACACACCCCTGGCCACGCCCACCATGTCCACACCCACCATGGCCATGCCCACCCCAGGCGGTCATTAGGGCACAGAACCGGTTGTTAAATTATTTGAATCCCACCACTGACTAGGAGATGGAAGATTTTCTGCCCTTCTATAAGCATCATGAAATAAATATATCCTTGTCTGGATGGCTTATTTGGCTGGAATGATAAAAGAGCTGAAAGATACGTTGAGTACAGTGGTGGGTTCTAACCCGTTTTACTACCGGTTCTCTTTGTGCGCATGCTTTGTATGGGATTGCCTCTTCGGCCATGCGCTTTGCGCCTGATTGCCACGCGCATGTGAGCGAAGCCAGCATGAGCACCAAACATATAAGGTCGGAATAACGCAGGGGCGGGCAGAAGGGCCCAGCTCCCGAAGAAAGAGAACTGGTTCGGTGACGTAATAGCGTCACTGCTACCGGCTCGGCCGAACCGGGCCGAACCCACCACTGGTTGAGTATGGGGGAGAAGGGCCAAAACATTTGTGCACCGGATTCTGGGAAATAGGAAGGAAGGAAGGAGAAAAAGGTTTTCCTCTTATAAGATATAAGCTTTATATATAAAAAAACCTCTTGCTTTAGGTTGTTGATGTCAAACAATAAGGTTCGTCCTGCCAAATTAACTTAGCTGTTCTGTCTTTATCATACAATTAAGACAAGAGTTTCTTGAAGGATGAAGGGAATTCAATTTAATTTCTTCTCGGCCAGCAGGAGGTGCACAAGAGATGCTGTGATGATGCTACCCCTTCAACTCCTGCTGATTCTACGGGCCACGTCTCTCCCCATCTTCCCATCTTGCACTACTTCTTTGAGTTTTTCTATGCTCTGGCTTGTGTCAGCTTTGATGGTGTCCAGCAACCGTGTTCTTTGAAGCAACTGTTTTGCTTTTCCTGCTAACTCTTCCCAACATAATTGCTTTCTTCAGTGGATTTCCAAGTATCACGTGGTCAAAGTAAATGCGACGCAGTGTTGTGATTTTGCCTTCAAGTAACTTATCTGGTGTTATGCACTCCAGTACTTGCTTATTAGTCAAAGAGATGCTCATGTACAATATTTGGGGAAAAAAAAGACCATTAAAACTTAGGGAAGAAGCTATCTAACTGGGTTCTGCTATTTCATTTATTTTATTTTTTTTGGTTTATATGTTGCCCTTCTCCGGAGACTCAGGGCAGCTTACAACGTGTTAAGCAATAGCCTTTATACTTTTGTATATTTTTATACAAAGTCAGCTTATTGCCCCCACAACCGGGTCCTCATTTTACCTACCTTAGAAAGGATGGAAGGCTGAGTCAACCTTGAGCCTGGTGAGAATTGAACTCGCAGTAATTGCAAGCAGCTGGAAGCTAAATACTACTTTTAACAGTAGCATTAGTCTGCAGCAGTCTGCTGCGCTACTCAGGCTCATTTTGTTCAAACCGCAGCTTTCTAGAGGCAAGGGGAGCTTAGAGTCTTGAAAAGGACACTCCTATTTTTTTCCATTTGGAGCAGGGGTCTCCAACCTTGGCAACTTTAAGGCATGTAGACTCCCTTGCTCGTTTTAACGTCTTGCCTTCAGCATTGCTGGACGGACGATTCAAGAGGCTCCCGATGGACGAGCGGCTATGTCCCTGTGGCAGAGCGGAGGTAGAGACTGCGGAGCATGTCCTGTTACACTGCCCCATGTACAACGTAGACAGGACCAATTTGATGTCTCTCTTAGAGACAGACCTTTGTGGGCCCAATGCCAGTAACTTGGCCTTGTACTGTTTAGGGCAGGGGTTCCCAAACTTGGCAGCTTTAAGACTTGTGGACTTCGACTCCCAGAATTCACTAGCCAGCTATGCTGGCTGGAGAATTCTGGGAGTCGAAGTCCACAAGTCTTAAAGCTG
>WNWU01000019.1:452862-465135 GCA_012654045.1 Ptyas mucosa | reverse complement strand
TGCTTTTGGCACGCAACGGCAAAAAGGTTAGCCATCACTGGTTTAGGGGATGGCTCCTCATACACTACCTCTCAGGTCTCAAAATTCTTTTTAAGAGCCGTAACCATTAGAGGAGAGTGCTGTGGTTCCTCTCGGCCGGGGCTTCTGGAGGCCAGCTGTTCGTGATGATGCTTTTCCTATGTTTTTTTTGTAGTAAAAAAAAAAAAAGGCATGTAGACTTCAATTCCCAGAATTCTCCCAGCCAGCCAGCCCAGCTGCGGAATTCTGGGAGTTTGAGCTCCATGCGATTTAAAGGATGTTTTAGCTGAATGAAATGGACTCCCGGCTGATCTGCCCTATCAGGTTGTCCTGGAATGAGTTCAGATGGACTGCTTCTCAAGGCCACCAGCCTAAGTGCTTTTATCTGCCGCTAGCCTACAGCCAAAATAACCTCCCTTCTCCCTCTCCTCCTGCTGTGCATCAAATGGGGCTGGTTTTTTTTGACCTGGTGTGGTAGAAACAATGCATCATCTCCAGGTGGCAAATGTATATTGTGGCAGGAATGCTCCCTCCTTTCTGTCACCGGTTGCTGCCCTCCAGGGTGATTTATTCTGGGCTCCTAGGCTGGCTGCCTCTTCTGAAAGAATGTGGAGGATGAGCCTCAGTGACTGTTATACAAGAGTTGCAATTATTTGTTTTCCGTGACACTGGTGGATATCTGAAGGTTTTTTATTGTTAGAATGGTGAAACGATGGATCTTTTGCCTATCAATATTATCCAGGTAAAATTGACAACAGTTTTGCTAATCTTCCTTCCTTCCTTCCTTCGCCCTGTTCTCCTTCCTTCCTTCTTCCTGCTTTCCTTCCTTCCTTCGCTCCGCTGTCCTTCCTTCCTTCCTATCTTTCTTCCTGTGCCCTGCTGTCTTTCCTTTCTCCAGCCTGCTCTCCTTCCTTCCTTCACCCCGCTCTCCTTCCTTCTTTTGCCCTGCCCTCCTTCCTTCCATTGTCCTGCTCTCCTTCCTTCCTTCCTTCCTTCGTCCTGCTCTCCTTCCTTCCTTTGCTCCACTCTTCCTTTCCTCTCCTTCCCTCCTTCCTTCCTTCCTAACTTACTTCTTTCATCCTGCTCTCCTTTCTTCCTTTGCCCTGCTCTCCTTCCTTTCCTTCCTTCCTTCCTTCGCTCTGCTCTGCCTGCCTTCTACATTTCTTTCCTTCTTTCCCTCCCTCCCTCCTTCCTTCGCTCTGCGCTGCCTGCCTTCTACATTTCTTTCCTTCCTTCCTTCCCTCCCTCCCTCCTTCCTTCGCCCTGCTCTGCCTTCCTAACTTACTTCCTTTGCCCTGCTCTGCCTGCCTTATTTCCTTCCTTCCTTCCTTCCTTGCATCAGATGGGAAGATGCCAAGTACAAGGGCAAAACAGCAGCTGGGCTCACACAAACAGTCTGTATTACAAATCCCATCTCAAAAGGCCGACCTGCCACTTACAGCAAAGAGACTTGCTCTTCAGGTATGGGATCAACAAGCAGAGAGATTCCCCAACCAGGGGCCACAGTCAGCACAGGCCAGACAGAATGCTACTCTTCATCACCACAGCCCAGAGAGGAAGGGGTTGAAATCCAGAAAGGAATTTCTTACTCTGGCTTCATTTTCAGCTGGTATATATAACAGCAGTCAAGAAACTCAAGATCGCACTGTGTATTTCACTGGAAAAAACATGCTGTGGACGAGTCATACAACCTACAAAGTCAGTAGCTGACATAGGTTTGTATGTTTCTCAATCTACTGTCTACATCAGCAATTGGTGATCACTGCAGTCTGAGTGGCATTGTACAATCTTGGTTGATGTACCAAACTGGCTGAATACCAGAGGTGGTATTCAGCCGGTTTGGACAAACCGGTAGCGGCGATTGCGGGTGGGCCCAGTGGGCCCGCCCCGCCCACCCACCCTGGCGTAATGCCATCCTATTTAGCCATGTTTTCAAGGCCGGGCGCATGCGTGGAAGGCGAACCGATGGTAAGAATATGTGAAACCCTACGCTGGTTAGGTCACAGGAGCCTCTCCTAGAATAAAATTATCAGCACTTTTTCTTCGGCAATCTCTCAAGTCTCAAACCTAAACTCTTCCCAGGGTTGGGGATTTTGCCACATTCATCATCACTCTTAACTTTTTCATTTTAAAATTATTTTGGCAATTATTAAATCAGGTTGATAACTATCAGATCCGCTTATGGAGAGGGAAAATATCTGCGTAATGGCTAAGAGTCAACACTAACTTGATGGCCCATCATCAATCCATCGTTCTTGGGTGATCTCCAAGAACAAAAGGCCCCAGGTTCTATCTTCAGCTGCATCAGTTAAAAAGGATGGCACATAGACAAGTTGCAAGTAATACAAAAGTTGTGTTGTAGTTGTCTACAGGTACTGATCACTAGAGTCCCCTATCCTTAGCCAGCTTAAGATTTCAGTACATCAAACGGGGAAAGGTCAATAGAGAATAACAGAGCTGGAAGGAAGCTTAGAGGTCTTCTAGTCCAACCCCTTGCTCAAGCAGGAGACCCTATACTGTCCAATCTCTTCTTAAAAGCTTCTAATGGTGGAGCACCCACAACCTCTGGTAGCAATTGATTCCACTAATTGTTCTAACTATCTGGAAATTTCCCCTTGGTTCTAAGTTGTTCTTTCCTTGATGAGTTTCCATTCACTGCTCCTTGTCCTACTTTCAGGTGCTTTGAGAACAGGTTGTCCCCCTCTTCTTTGTGGCAGCCCCTCAAATATTGAAGCACTGCTATCATGTCAACCCTAGAGTAACCATGCAACCGTTCTTTATATGTTTTAGCCTCCAGTTCCCTAATCATCTTTTTTGCTCTTCTCTGCGCTCTTTTTTAGGGTCTCAACATCTTGTTTCTATTGAGGCTTTATATCAAAGCTTTTTTTAAAAATCAAGCTTGATCCTTTCCATGTTCCAACTGACCACATGAACTGTGTCCCAACTGAATATGCAAGGCCTGTAACAGAGAAATTGCCCGTGTATTCATGACTGGCAGAGACATGGTAACAAGGTCAGCCAATGGGAACTGTTTGGAAACTGAAACAGTATTTGACTGAAACAGCAAGGAGCCTGGGCATGGTTTAGGCTTAGCTTAACTGCTCTGTATAGAGGAGGTTCTCTTTGTCTCTATTAAGCTCTGAACTCTGAAGCTGCAAACTAGTCTGCTGAACTGAAATTGTTCTCTCCTCTGCCTGTGTTTGCTTGTCATCTCTACCATGTTGGAAGAACCACTCTTGTTATTATATATATGTCTCATGTGTTATTATGTATATAAAGAGAAGTTAATGAATCCTGCTGCATCAGGTTACCTGTGTGTGCTTTCTGGATTGGATTGCTTCAACAAACTCTGATAGAAATCTCTCACTCTACAAGAGCATGATAGAGTCAACAACTTCACTACATCAATCCCTATTTTGATAGCCTAACTTTGCAAGAATTTCTATCCCATGACCCGTTTCTTCTACCTTTTCGGTGAGAGGGTCTTCTGAACGGCCTACCTCTTTTCTGCCTGGTGCTGGGGCTCACGTTCCGCTTGTTTGACGTTTCCAAGCTTGAGAGTTCAGATTTATTTTCGCACAAACTCATGGATTTTCTGCCGTACCTTGTGGAGTCAAAAGAGATGTAACAAACATGGTTAGGTGACGGCTATCATGTTGAAAGGGATCTGTTGCAACAAGCAGAAGATCTCAGTATGTTCTTACTAGGACACTTATTTAAAAATGTTCCTTGCAGAATGGATCTGCATGTGTACAGTAGTGGCCAAAATTGTGGAAACCTTTTGGGAAAAGTGTATTTTTGAGGTTTGATGGCTAATAACACCACTTTTTGGGGGGAGTTTCAAGATAATCCTATTCCACTGCTGGGAACAGCCCAGACCTTAACCCAATTGAAAATCTATGGAGCTGACTAAAGAAACTTGTTCGTCAGAAGCGACCCAGCAATAAAACCCAGTTAATAGAAGCAATCATTCAATCTTGGTTTCACACTACAACAGCGGCAGAATTAAAAGACTCGGTTCACTCCATGGGAAGACCTTGTAAGGCCGTAATTCATGCTAAAGGTTACCCAACTAAGTATTAACTGACATGGTGATCATTTTTGCATATCTCATTTTTTCTATGGTGATCATTTTTGTATATCTCGTTTTTTCTACGTGCTTCATTTTTCTTCTTTATATTGTAACTGCTCTTCTATTAGCAAATCTTTCATAAAAATTATTG
Source organism: Ptyas mucosa (assembly GCA_012654045.1). NCBI lineage: Eukaryota > Metazoa > Chordata > Lepidosauria > Squamata > Colubridae > Ptyas > Ptyas mucosa. Next base: position 460,894 of record WNWU01000019.1, on the reverse strand, counting down.
CATAAATTATCTTTTATGAGCCCGTAGCACAGTGGTTTAAAGCACCCTGTTATTAACATCTATTAACATCTGCTGCCTGCAATTACTGCAAGTTCGAATCCCACCAGGCTCGAGGTTGACTCAGCCTTCCATCCTTTCTAAGGTGGGTAAAATGAGGACCCAGATTGTGGGGGCAATAAGCTGACTTTGTATAAATTTACAAAAGTATGAAGGCTATTGCTTAACGCACTGTAAGCCGCCCTGAGTCTCCGGAGAAGGGCGGCATATAAATCAAATAAAAATAAATAAAATAAAATAAAATAAAAATCTTTCCATTGGTATATAATTTTATGGTGCTACTCCAGTTGAAGCCATGAGTTGAAGCCTGGGATGCTCTTCCTCGCATCCCACTAACTCAAGTGCTGCCATGCCTAGCAACCTCTTTTTTTCTGGCCAGGTCTTCATGTCATTGTCTTCAATTCATTGCCAACCCATTGCCGGTTGTTGGAGATGGTTCTAACAGCTAAGCTTGAGCTTGCCTCTTTGGATACAGGTAAGTCCTTGACTTACGACCACAACAGAGCCCCAAATTTCTTGCCAGTTTTCAAAATCCCTCTGGGAAAGTAGCAAAGGATGATCACATGGTCGTGGCAACCATTATAAATCCACTTGCCAGTGGCCAAGTGCCTGAATTCTGATCACACGACCATGGGGAGGCTGTGATGGTTGTAAATCCAAGGATAAGTTGTAAGTCACTTTTTTAGTGCTGATGTAACTTCAGTTGCTCAATGAATGGTTGTAAGTCAATGGCTATCTGTACAATCCAGCTGTTGATTACACATAACACCTACATACTTCTCTTTAGAAAGCCAGATCCTGAAGATGAAACTCAAATGCTTTGGCCACCTACTGAGAAGGAAGGACTCCCTGGAGAAGAGCCTAATGCTGGGAAAGATGGAGGGCAAAAGAAGAAGGGGACGACAGAGGATGAGGTGGCTGGATGGAGTCACTGAAGCAGTCGGCGTGAGCTTAAATGGACTCCAGAGGATGGTAGAGGACAGGAAGGCCTGGAGGAACGTTGTCCATGGGATTGTGGTGGGTAGGACACGGTTTCGCAACTAACAACAACAACACCTACGTACCATCTCCTGGGAAATTCTAAATGACCTGTTTAGACCTATTATGGGAATTGCAATCTTCAAACATGCCCCATGTCAATTTCTTGTTATGTTTGATTAGTGAGGTATTACTACTGATCTGGATTGCAAGTCAAGTCCTCAATTCTCTGCATATTTGTGCACACATAGATTAATGTATTTTTTTTTTTAGTTCATCTGGTTCACCTTTAAGAAATATGCAAATAAAGTTCCATAATTCTGCATTTATATTCCGTAACTATCAATTTATACTTCTGGACATCTTAATCAGGAAACAACCCAAATGTTTAGTTGAGTAAAATGCCACATGTAGAAAATGCTCTTGGCAATCTGTCCCCACACCCTTTGTCAGCCCCCCCTTTTTTAATGCATTCACCCCGAGGACAAAGCCGTGATGTAATTCACTTTGCAATACCATCAATTCTTTAAAAACAAGATATAAATGTTGTGTCATTATAGTTTTTCCTTAAGGCTGTCTTTGCATGCAGTGGATTTTTCCTCTCTGTGTTTCTTCCCTTGCGTGTAACAAATCAAAACCCAGCAAATTTTAAACCGGCTTTAATCCCTGTATGCAACTTTCTATAGCTTCGCTGGCCTCATCTTTCTTCTAGAACCTTTTATGTTTATTTTAGATTAAATTACATGACTGGCTGACCATATGTCATGAAAAAAAAAGATGCTCTACTGCTTTATTCTGTAGGAGAAGCGGTTCGTGATAGTAGCTTTAGATTAGGCCTCTACACAAGTAGTCCTTGACTTATGACCACAAAAATTGAGAGGTGGGGTCAAAAATGGTCAAGACGGCATCTACAACCATGTGAGTTTCCTTGCTTGAACCTCTGAGAAACTAGGAGCCACGTTCTGGTTTCCCGTTTCGGAAGCCACCAGAACTGCTGAAAAGTCATAGGAAGACACTAGGCCAGTGGTCCTCAACCTGTGGTCCATGGACCCGGGGGGGGGGCATGTTATCACAGGGGGTCCCCGAATGCATGAAGAAATATCATGATTTATTTATTTATTTATTTAAAATTTATATACCGCCCTTCTCCCTGAGGACTCAGGGCGGTGAACAGCCAGAATTAAAAACATACAGTACAAATATTAAGAATTAAATACATATAAATTTGGCTCCAATTTTAAAACTAACAAACCAATTTTAAAAACGTCTAAAATTTCTTCCTAAGCCAGCCCTGCTTGTTGAAAAAAGTAGGTTTTAAGGGCACGGCGGAAGGCACTGAGGTCTTGAGATCTCCTTATCTCAGGGGGCAGCTGGTTCCAGAGAGTAGGTGCCCCCACAGAGAAGGCTCTCCCCCTGGGGGTCACCAGCCTACATTGTTTGGCTGATGGCACCCTGAGGAGGCCCTCTCTGTGGGAGCGCATGGGTCGGTGGGAGGTCATTTGTGGCAGTAGGCGGTCTCGCAGATAACTAGGCCCTATGCCATGGAGCGCTTTAAAGGTGATAACCAACACCTTGAAGCGCACTCGGAAGACCACCGGGAGCCAGTGCAGCTCGCGCAGGATTTAAATCTTGAGTTAAGTCTTGGGGGTCCCTGGCCATGGTTCACGGCCACAGAGGGTGTTTAAAGAAAGTCCGTGGTGAAGAAAAGGTTGAGAACCACTGCTCTAGGCCTTGGGGAATTCTGGGAGTTGAAGTCCACAAGTCTTAAAGTTGCCAAGATTGTTCTAGGCCACACAGTTTGGGGGTTCCATACCTGGAGGAGTTGGCTGAATTCATTGGTGCGTGATAAACGCTCTCTGTGATTCTTTGGTGAAGCTGGCTTGCTTCTGTCACAGGAAAAGAAGGAAAAACAAAATGAAATATTTCATTTCTTCACCTACTGAAACAAATAAATTTGTAGATAAGTTGTTGTTTTTTAACAATAGTTAGACTTTTTTTTTTAAAAAAATAGATTCCTCAGTTATGTTTTTATTTTATTTTTTTTATTCACCAGCGAGAACTCCATTTTTATACATGGGGCTATATATGTTAAGTAAATAAATACATGGCATTTCTCACACCCTGGGTCTATCCTATTACAACTTTAGCATGAATGGAAGGCTAGTGCCTGATCAGGGTTTTATGAATTATGGGGGAAAGGAAAATAACTATTGAAGTAGATTGTAGAGTGTCCTATATATTTTAATCTTCTTGGAACTCTTGTATTTCTGTGATCCACCTAAATAATCCACCTAAGGCATCTTTCAATAACTTTTGGATCAGGGTAGTTGGTGCAAAATCACTACCATAGGGTGAAAACCTGGGCTGAGAAGCACCTCTGTAATTGTTCATTTGTTTCCCGCCTTTATTATTTTTATAATATGTGTTATAATATTATAATATATGTGTTATAATATTAGTATATTCACAGTGGCGAACATACTAACATTCCTTCCTTCTCCTATCTGATAGTGACTGACTCAAAGTTACCCAATCAGCTTTCATACATAAGGGGGAACTAGAACTCACAGTATCCTAGTGATTGTCTGAAAGTCACCCTGCCTCTTTTCATACCTAAGGTGGGACTAGAACTCACCATCTCCTGCTCATTGGCCCAAAGTCACCCAGTTGGCTTTCATACGTAAGGCAGGACTAGAACTCACAATCTCCTGGCGATTGGTCCAAAGTCACCCAGTCGGCTTTCATACCTAAGGCGGGACTAGAACTCACCATCTCCTGCTCATTGGCCCAAAGTCACCCACTCATCTTTCATACCTAAGGCGGGACTAGAACTCACAATCTCCTGCTCATTGGGCCAAAGTCACCCACTGCCTTTCATGCCTAAGGCGGGACTAGTCTCCTGGTTTCTAGCCTGGTGCCTTAATCACTAGACCAAACTATTCCTAAGAAAATTTAGGGGTTGATATAGTGCCATATGTCAGTTGACAGTCATGAAAAAGACCCTGCAAGAATTACAGGAATTCCACTATAATTCCATTTATAACAGAACCTTAAAAGCCTGAAAGACTTTCCTTCAGCCACCATTTATACCAAACAAATTCAGAGTGGTTTTTTTGGTTCTTTTCCATGCCTTCTTCTTTTTCCATCCCCTATTTTGTCTTAACTGTTCCTGCCTACCTTCTTCAAGGTAATCTATGAATTCATCTATATCTGGGGCGGGCAATTAATTTTCCCAAGAGGCCACATGAGACTCTGGGACTGCTGTGGAGGGCTGAACCAATGGGGCTGTGAAGGTATGTAGGCATGCACACCCACCCCCACAAATGCCCCCAAGTCTGATCTATATCATACAACAGAAATTTTCAAGCTTTAATGAACTGCTATTGCTCTCCATGTGTGGCAATGGGAAAAGCATTTCATTTCCTTGATAAATGTACACATATAAAGAAGAGTGTGGCCGTTGTTAGGGAATTTTTAGCTTTCCAGATTTTTGAAGGGTATCATTTCCCATGAACCTCCAAGATGACCATGGAAGATGTGATTCGTAATTTAACAATATCTGGAAGCCACAGTTTCTAGTTCCTGATCTAAATCTTGGGAGAGAAAAAAAGAGGAAGCAATAAGGAACATATGCCTAACTTTGTATCTGACAGATTTAAGATCCTTCAGAGATGAGAAATTTATTTTGCTCTGCCAGAACTGCGGGCACTGGAAGCCTTTAATTGATTTTTTTAAAAAAATTAATTGAATTTCAATATGCAAAGTCTGCTTTTGATGTGGGTTTTTGTTTGCCCTTGGTACGACAAGTAGGCTCAGTAACCCCAACACATTTTCCTGCCTTGTTCAACATGATATTCGAAAGCCAGAGCTAATTCTGCCATGGGTTTAAAAAAAAAAGTCATAATTTTACTGTAAATTAACATGGGAAACGCTTGATGGACCTGATTCCCAAGGAAGTGAAATGTTATTGTTTGCTGTCTAATGTATTGCATAGTTTGACCCGGGTTTCCTAAAAGAACTCAGATTGCTAATAAAAGCTTAGTGGGCTGGATCTGTCACTATTCAGACATGAACATTTGATGCTTGACTTTGGCTGATCTGGAGGCTAGAGGGAATGGCCTTGAACGAGGAGGAGCCATTGTCAAGGCAATGATCAATAAGAAGGGCTCAAACTTCTTCTAAGATATATGGTACCTCGCTCAATAGTGATGACTGTGAGTGGGATCTTGGAGTCCTAGTGGACAACCATTTAAATATGAGCCAGCAGTGTGCAGCAGCTGCCAAAAAAGCCAACAGAGTTCTAGGCTGCATAAACAATGGGATAGAATCAAGATCACGTGAAGTGTTAATACCACTTTATAATGCCTTGGTAAGGCCGCACTTGAATACTGCATCCACTTTTGTTCGCCACGATGTAAAAAAAGATGTGGAATCTCTAGAAAGAGTACAGAGAAGAGCAACAAAGACGATTAGAGGACTGGAGGCTAAAATATATAAAGAACGGTTGCAGGAACTGGGTATGTCTAGTTTAGTGAAAAGAAGGACCAGGGGAGACATGATAGCAGTCTTCCAATATCTCAGGCCAATATCTCCCACAAAGAAAAGGGAGTCAAACTATTCTCCAAAGCACCTGAGGGTAGGACAAGAAGCAATGGATGGAAACTAATCAAGGAGAAAAGCAACCTAGAACTAAGGAGAAATTTCCTGACAGTTAGAACAATTAATCAGTGGAGGTACAACTTGCCTCCAAAAGTTGCAAATGCTCCAACACTGGAATTTTTAAAGAAGATGTTGGATAACCATTTGTCTGAAGTGGTGTAGGGTTTCCTGCCTAGGCAGGGGGTTGGACTAGAAAACCTCCAAGGTCCCTTCCAATTCTGTTATTCTGTTAAGAAACTAACTTGAGCATAGTTTCAGACAAGCGCCTTCTCATTCACCCGAAACTAAAAGGAGGGAATGGAGAAACACATTCAGATTTGCAATTCTTGTTTTTATAGCTGTTACAATGATAGTTCTGATACTAAACAGCGTTGGTTTCTCAGTCCGGTCTAACTTGTAGGGTTAACAGCCGGTATATCTGGAAAAACAACATAGCTACTCGATCTCCAAACTGTATTATCAGGAATTGTGGTATATCCTGGAAATTGACTAGATAAGGTAGACTATGTGCCTTGGGTTTTATGGAGATACAGCAGTGTTTCTAAGGAAGCCCGGTGGCTTACGTGGTTAGGAGACTGGCTGACAATCGGCAAGCTCGCGTTTGAGACCCGAGTGCTGCCGTGTGGTGGAGTAAGCTGCCGTCACTCGCTTCAAACTGCTGCTGACCCAGTAGTTTGAAAGCAGGCAACTGCGATAGATAGATCGGTACCACTTTGGTGGCAACTTAACAGGGACATGAAAGGTAGCATCACCAGTGTTAGAAGGGAGTGGCATTTGCTCTCTTTTTATATACAGTAACTTGCTCTGTTAGTGTAGGTGGGTCGGAGTCGACTTGGCAGTTCCTTGATTAGGCTGTTTACTGTTAGCTTGTTGGTCTGTTGGTAGTTCCTTGATTGGGATATTGTTTACTTTTGGTTTAGTGTTGATCGTTGGTCTAGTGTAAATCTTGTGTTAATCTCTGCTGATCTGGGTCTTGATTGCTGCTGAGGAGTTGTGTTGGGCAAGCCAATAGTACCGTGATGGCAAACCTATGGCAAGTGTGCCACAGGTGGCACGCAGAACCCTCTCTGCAGGCATGCCAGCTGTCACACCAACCCAGCTCCACCACGCACGCACGCACGCCTCTCCCCAGCCAGCTGGTCTTTGGGGCACATGTGGGGAACGTGTGCATGCATGTGCGGGGCGCTTGCAAGGGGGACAGGGCACATGCGTGGTGGCACTCACATTGCATTTTGGGGGTTCGCATGCGTGTGCCCCCCAGTGCCCCCTTTTGGGCCTGGAAGGCCTCCTGCACCAACTTGGAAGCCAAAATGGGGCACGGGAGGTGGAGCGCATGTGTGTGTGGGAGTGGGGTGGGGTGTATGCATGGGGGATACACATACATGTGGGGGTGGGCGCTCGCATTGCATTTTGGAGGTTTAGGCACGCGTGCGTACATTTGCACTCGCACACTTTGGGCACTTGACACCAAAAAGATTAAACCATTACTGCACTAGTATATAAACAGAGAGCAAACACCACTCCCTTTAGCACTGGTGATGTTATCTAGTTTGGTAGTGAAACATCTGCAAGAAAACAACCAAGCTCGGAGAGTGCCAAGGATCCCACAGAGAGGGATGTCTTAACGATAGGGATCCTTTGCCTATGACTTCAAAGGTTGCCTTCGCATTCATTCCTGGGGGACAAATGTAGGAGGGAAGGGCACAGAGGACCCTCCTCCCACTTTGCCACAGCTGGTACAGGATCAAGACAACAGTCAAGAGCGATGCAGAACAATCTGAGCAGCTGCAGCTTGGCTAAACATAGGTCCCAAGGGTTGCCTGGCCTCAAAAGCAAGGAGAGGAGGAAACCCTGGGGAGAGCTCAGGTTTTTATGGCGTCTTGTACTCCACGCAATAGAAATATTTACAGGGAGGAGGGAAAAGTCAACGTGGCAGCATCCTGAAGTTGTATTGAGTTCAGGGGAGAAGGTCGTCCAAGGTGGAGGAAGCGAAGAAAAGCTGCTAGATGCGATGCTCCCACATTTGCACATGTGTTTGCACACACAGAAGCACAGCAGTAATCACACCTTGGTGGAAGTTCATGACTTTTTGCTGAAAGAAGGAAAGATTGAGCTGATGATTTATGGATCTGGGGATTAAAAAGGGTTAAAGGGGAAGGGGAAAGTTAAGATGGCAAGCCTTCGATGGAAAGAAGGGCCGAAGTGATTAATACTGTATTTTTTCTCACTTTTCTATAATATCTGAAGACTTAAAATGGACACTCAACGTTAAAAACATCATCAACAATATTCTATTTCTATTTCTATTTCTATTTCTATTTCTATTTCTATTTCTATT
>WNWU01000019.1:427949-443509 GCA_012654045.1 Ptyas mucosa | reverse complement strand
AGATAGATAGATAGATAGATAGATAGATAGATAGATAGATAGATAGATAAATTGAGGTCGTGGGACGCTGCAAACAGCCATAAATGCAGGGCATTTGCTGAGCACCCTAAATGAGGTCACATGACTTGAAGGAAGGCCATCAAACTTCAGAACTGGGTTGTATCATAACTTTGAATGGTTGCTAAGGAGGGGTTGTAAGTCAGGTTGTAAGTACTTTATTGCTATCAAAATAAAAAGACTCGTCCCTATACATTTTTATTTATTTATTTTGGAGACTCCAGCTTCACCTGATTCAGTTTGCATTTGAAAAGCAAGAATGAACATTAAGAGATTACAGAAGAAGACAAATTATTCTTGCTTTTCGAATGTAAACTGTCCGGTCATTCAAAGCTGGTGTCTCTTGAACAAAGGGAAAAGAGGAAAATATTTTCAAAAAAAAAGAAAGAAAGAAAGAAATTAAGATTTAGAGAGAAAAATCTCTTTTAAAAAAAAGGAAGTCTTGTTGATGGGTGTACAAATAATACAGCAGAAAGAGACAAAGGGTATCAGAAGGGAATGTTCAGTAGGCACAAAAATATCAGAAAAAGCTACACGATTCCAAGAGAGAGAGAGAGAGAGATAAAAGGCTGACTAAAAAGTCAATAAATGATGGAATTTTAAAAAGGTTAATAGATGATGGATAATGAGAAACATATTAATAAAATGAGAAAATACGAATAGGGAAAATAGTAGTATATATATTAATAGATAATACAACTTATTATAACTAAAAATAAGTTAAGCTTAGTAGATGGAAATTTAGGATTGGGTAATTCAATTGTATTATTAACATTAATAGTGTGTTAAAGTATATTGTGAATTTAAAATATTAAGGATTAGAAATTGTGGGGATTTTGAGATACAGTCCTGGGACTGTTTAAATGTTGTTAATATTTGGCTTTATTAGTAATCCTACACATTTGGAATATTGACGTTATGGTGGAATAATGAATAATTCTTAAAGTATTCAATATTAGTAATTTAGTAGGGGATAACGAATACATGGGGCAAAGAAATGTTATCTATGTTTAAATGAATTAATGGGAAAAATAATTATGACGAGAGAATAGCATTGTTGAAGTTGGAAGATTAGGATTACATATGCTTATTTGTATTATTTTTGTTAGCATTGTTTAAAAAAGATTTGACTCAGTCAACACTGTCCACAAAATATGTAATTATTATACTAAAAATAAATACATTTTTGTTTTGATAGCAGTAACCAAACCAAACAATTAAAAAACAACAATACTACCAGAGATTAAACTGCATGAATACAGAAGCTTTCAGAATAATGTTCATTCTGTTACACATTAGAACAAAGTCTGTGTCACAACAACGGGGTGTACAGTGCAATAAAAAATAGGGCAGTGCAATGTCCTATTATCATTTAATTTTATAGCTGGATATTTATTTATTCAAAGTGGGAAAGGATAGGCCCGTGATAGCGAACCTATGGTACGGGTGCCACAGGTGGCACGTATTGGTGGGCACGCGAGTGTTGCCCTAGCTCAGCTCCAACGCGCATGCACGCACCGGCCAACTGATTTTCAGGCTTTCTGGTCCCACCGAAAGTCAGGAAACTGGCTGTTTCCGGCCTCCGGAAGGCCTCTGGGGGGAATGGGGAAGGCTGTTTTTGCCCTCCCCAGGCTCCTAGAAAGCCTCTAAAGCCGGGGGAGGGGGAAAACGAGCCTATTGGGCCCACCGTGCCATTGTGTGCCAAAAGTAGGGGGAAGTGTGTGTGTGTGGGGGTCACGTGCACATGCGTGGGAGGGCAGGGCACATTGAATTATGGATGTGGGCACCTGCACCCACGACACCCCCCCCACTCCCCCTGCTTTTGGCACGTAACGACAAAAAGGCTAGCCATCACTGGGATAGGCTAAGGCAAAATGGTTGCCGTTATCTTTATTGTTGTCTAAGATTCATATGGACATTCTGGGGCAATACAGATGATGGACACTCACAAAAACGCTCTGCTCGAGGGGGCTGAAGGACTGCCTGCTATGGGGGCAAGTCCTCTGAATAGCAATGGACAACTGATTATAAGAGCAGGCAGAAGTAGCGGGCAGAATTAAACATGTCATCGGTTTAGAATCCTTGTGTTGCCACCAGAGATCCAAGTCCAGCCTCCCTGGAATTCCACAGAACCTTAACTAGCACCAATTTAGTGCTGACCATCAGTTGACTAGATACTTGTGTATTGGCTTCAATAAATTGTTCATGCTGCAACCTTATGAATGGTCCTGATTCTTTGCGCCCGACACTGATTAAGACACATCCAATGGAGAAGAGATGGAAACATTGGATAGGAAAGGAGAAGCTACAGAGCATACAGGAGAAGCAAAGGGATTAAGAGGGTTATAAGGTAACCCAGAGTTGGAGAGAATGTATGAGTATGTATTAGATATAGTTTGTGAGTAAGGATATGGGTGAAGTAGTAGTATTATCTGATCCTGAAAAATAGGAAGACTGGTTGGCCTGAATGAATTTAGTATCTGCGCAACTGGCTATTCAGATTGTCAGCTATCACCTTTTGCTTACTTGTGCTTCACTACCATGTAGTGACATGGATGGAGACAGGGATGCTTGGGGGAAAATGAAAGTAACTTCTGTATCTCCCTGAGAAGCTGCCTCAAGGTTATCTGGCTGGAAGAAGAAGGCAGTTGCATATCAACCAATGCTTGAACTAAAAACATCTTGCTTGGACCTGATTGATCATGGGGTGGGGTCAGCGATGGGAGGCAGGTAAGTTAGGGATTTTGGTGCACGATTCTCAGTTCTGGCTATGCATTACTACAATACACTTGACTTCTAATAAAATTATATCGTTCTGAACAAATGGAGCCAAGAATTGTTTCTATTTAGAAATTTAAGCACTGCTATGTTTGACATTATTTTACCATTAATCTTTTTTTTTTGCTCATAAATCTATTTTTCCTGGGAAAAGACAGTCCAAGACTGTCTTTCATAATGTGGCACCTTCTAGATATTGTCTGAAATTCTCAGAATCGGAGCTCCAAGATACTTGGAGAGAACCTGGTTAAGGAAAACTGATGGAGGCCTTAAATATCTTTATTTTAAGGAAGACAAGAAGATTTCAAGACTCTCCATTGTTTGAAAATAAAGAGTTCAGCAACACACATTATCACAATGTTTCTCAAGCATAGGACCTTTAAGATGTGTGGATTTTAACTCCCAGAATTCCCCAGCCAGCATTTGGAATTCTGGGAGTTGGAGTTCACACATCTTAAAGCTGCTGCTAAAGTTGAGAAACACTGTTTTTTTTGTTTTTGTTTTATGATGATGATGATGATGATGGCAAGGCCTACCTCATAGCCTGTAATTGCTATTTGGTGCATGGAATCATTCGCCGACTTGATGATATCAAGGACAGTTGCGAGAGCTTCTTCAAGTTCAGCAGTGCCTTCAGAATTCTTGCTGCATTTTAACATTTCCTGGTTGTAAAGGGAATTTTAAAAAAGCAAACATCACATCACAAGGCCTTAAAATGCTCCAGAATGTTGACATCCTTACACAGAAGAAAAATGGATTTTTTTGGGGTCAATCTGTTCCTGAGAAGTACATAACCCATGAAAGGAAAGAAAACAATGTTATATACAAGTTTATTTAATATAATTAAAAAACACAGGGACTCCTCAACTTACGACCACAATGGAGCCTGCCCATTATAGGTGTTGCCAAGGTTGTAAAGCAGATGATCACATGACCAGACCTGATTTTACACCATTTTTTGCATCAGTTGTTAAACCCATGGTTTGCTATGGGATGTTTTTACCAAAACCATATGTAAACACCCAGTGGTGAAATCCAATTTTTTTTACTACCGGTTCTGTGGGTATGGCTTGGTGGGCATGGCAGGGGAAGGATACTGCAAAATCTCCATTCCCTCCCCACTTTGGGGCCAGCCAGAGGTGGTATTTACTGGTTCTCCGAACTACTCAAAATTTCCGCTACCGGTTCTCCAGAACCAGTGGTGGGATTCAGCCAGTTCGCACCACTTCGGGAGAAACGGTTGTTAACTTTCTGAGCAATTTGGAAAACTGGTTGTTGGAAGAAATCATTAGGGCAGAGAACCGGTTGTTAAATTACTTGAATCCCACTGCTGTCCAGAACCTGTCAGAACCTACTGGATTTCACCCCTGTAAACACCACAATTTGTCTGAAATGGAATAGGACAGGAGTGTCAAACTGGATCCGGCCCGCAGAGTGTTTAGATCTGACGTGTGGGGCCGCCCTGGAAACAGCGAAAGACTCTGACAGCAAAAATGGAGCTTGGGAGCTCTGTTTTCGGCTGCGATGGCCTCCTGTAGTCCTCTGCCAGTGAAAACAGAGCCCAAGAGTCCCATCTGAACTCTGTTTTTGCTGGCAGAGGCCTGCAGGACGTCAAGCTGGCCATGCCCACCTTGGCCACTCCCCCTGGCCACGCCCACTACCCCACCAGCTCAAACACAACCCTGATGCGGTCCTCAATGAAATCGAGTTTGACACTCTTGGTATAGGGTTTCCTGCTTGAGCAGGGGATTGGATTAGAAGGAAGGAACTCCAAGGTTCCTTCCAACACCGTTATTCTGTTTCTGTTTCAATCATTTGTTTTTTTTCACCCCACGCTCAGCATCAACATGCTTTTAGAATGGACTGAATAGTCACCTTCTTGTGCAACTAAATACTGCAAAAATACGGTAGTTTTTTTAAAAAAAAAGTTTTATTAGAGTATGAATATTAAAAAAAAACATAACATAACATACACACAACAAACATTTATACAACATATAAACAAAAAGAGATTATGTTTCCTTCTTAAGCATTATTTCAAAGTGACATTCTACTTGATATATATTTCTTCACCTCTCATTAATCTAATAACATTTTCTATACTGGTAATATTTGCCCTCTAAGTTTTTTGTTTGTTTCTAATTTTTAACCAATTATACCATTTATTCCATATTTTATAGTAGTCTGATTCTTCTCTTTCTTGTATTTCTTTAGTTAACCTATCCATTTCAGCGCATTCTAGAATTTTTTCTATTAAATCTGTTTCGTTTGGGGTTCTTTCTTGCTTCCAATTTTTTGCATATATTATTCTTGCAGCTGTTAGTATGTGGATTGTGAGATATTTGATGTCTTTAGGGTATGATTCATTAAAGATTCCTAATAAAAACATTTCTGGTTCTTTATCTATCCGTGTTTCTGTTATTTGTTCCAACCATTTTTTGACATTCGACCACATTTTTTTTGCTGCCGGGCATGTCCACCATAAATGCCTGAGTGGCGTAGGAAGCTAATGCCTCCTACAAGGCAGCATTTAACATCCAGCTGCCTGCAATTACTGTAAGTTCGAATCTCACCAGGCTCAAGGTTGACTCAGCCTTCCATCCTTTCTAAGGTGGGTAAAATGAGGACCCAGTTTGTGGGGGCAATAAGCTGACTTTGTATAAAATATACAAAAGTATGAAGGCTATTGCTTAACGCATTGTAAGCCGCCCTGAGTCTCTGGAGAAGGGCGGCATATAAATAAGAATAAAATTAAATTAAAAAAATGATAGAAGGTTCCCTGTATCTTCTTACACTTCCAGCAGATCGGACTATTTTTGGGCTGTATTTTTGCCAGTCTAGCTGGAGACATGTGCCACCTATAAAACATTTTCAGTTGGTTTTCCTTGTATGTCACTGTTCTTGTTAATTTTATACGGTAGTTTTATTAGCAGATGAACTGTTCTCTTACCTTCAGAAGCAACTGATATTTGGTAATCCTCTGGACCGGCTTTAAAAGATAAGCATCAAGGGAGAGTTTATGATCTAATTTCCTCTGGCACTCCTGCAAAAAATGTAAGAAAAAAAAGAGAGAATGAGGTGCTTCTGGTTTAACAAGGTATACTAAGAACTAAATTACAAATGCAACTTTTTTTAAAAAAACTAAAAATCTTTTTTGCTTTTATAAGCCCCATATCTTGGCTAGCCCATGGCCAATTATAAAAAAGAGGGCTGTGTCTTACAAAAAAATATCTTTGCATGTCTTAGGGCAGGGGTCTGTAACCTTAAACACTCAAAGAGCCATTTGGAACCATTTCCCACAGAAAAGAAAACACCGGGAGCCACAAAATCTGGGTGGGTGTGGCCAACTCAATGTCACTCACTCCCACCCAGTCACATGACACACCCCAGCCACGCCTACCCCGGTTTTGTGGCTCCCGGTGTTTTCTGTGGGAAACAGGTATCTCTCTCTCTCTGCGTCTCTTTCTCTACCTCCCTCTCTCATCTCTCTCAGGCCAGGCGAGGAGTAACTGGAAGGGGAGGGCGAAGGGTGGGGCCAGCCAGTGTTGGGTTCAGCCGATAGAGAGCCACAGCAGGGGGACAAAAGAGCCGCATGCAGCTCCGGAGCCACGGGTTGCTGACACCCATCTTAGGGAGATTAGATGGTATAAGGAAATAAACAGCACGCTGTCCCAAAGGTGGTTTTTTTCAGAAGGCAACTGGACTTTGTTTTTTTTCTTGAAGACGTTTCGCTTCATATCCAAGAAGCATCCTCAGTTCTGACTGAATGCTGGAGAATTAGAGAGCCAATGAACCATCATCTGCAAAGTGCTAACAACCAGATATCTGCAAAGGATTAAAAAAAAATCCTTCCATTCCCCAGCATTCAGTCAGAACCAAGGATGCTTCTTGGATGAGAAGTAAAATATCTTCAAGAAAAAACAAAGTCCAGTTGACAAATAGCACACTGGTACAAAACCCCCCAAAACATTTATGTGTAATACAAAAGCCAATTTTAGTAGTTAAAGGTAATCAGACTAGAACCAGGCAAGAGCGAATCATTTTTGAAAAGGTTGCCAAGAAAACTGCAGAGGTTTGTCCAGGCAGTCACCAGAAGTTTAGATTGATTTTCTACAAAAAAGAAAAGTATATAGCAGTTCATCTGTGTGATCTGTCCCTTTCAGCACAGTAAACGTCCAATTGCCATGCCTTTCCTGCAAAGAGATCTGGATGCTAACTTGCAAAGATCATTCATTTTGCTGACGCTCAAACTGCCTTTGTTCCCAATTTCTAGAACTTCCATTGTTCCGGCCACGGACATGTATAGTGTGTTTGCCAGAGGATAGTTCAGGCAGCTACTGGACGGTCTTGGTGTCATTAGCGATTCAATCTCTCATGAACTAAGGTAAATATACGTGTCCCAGGATAATGTTGCAGGATCCAATGTTGGTCGGTCACTGGGACCAGAGTTTTAGCCTTCCGATTTAGTCTTTAGTCTTCCAAGTCTTTTGGACTCATGCTGGAGCCGATCCTCAGGGAACTTCTCTCTACCAGAATGTACCGTATATACTCGAGTATAAGTCGAGTTTTTCAGCACATTTTTTATGCTGAAAAAAGCCCCCCTCGGTTTATACTCGAGTGAGGAAAAAATGGAGATACAGATGATGAGGAGGAACCCAGTTTTGAAGGATTTTAACTCTTGTGTTTTAGCTTGGTTGCTGATTGAGCTAAGGTTTTAAAGGCTGTACTTTTAAAGTTATTGTTGATACCATATTGTTTTTGTTGACCATCTTTTCCACTTACAGAGCTAGATTACTGTTTTTCTTTTAAATAAATATTCAAAAACATTTAACCTACTGATGCCTCAATTAATGTAATTTTATTGGTATCTATTTTTATTTTGAAATTTACCAGTAGCTGCTGCTTTTCCCACCCTAGGCTTATACTCGAGTCAATAAGTTTTCCCAGGTTTGTTCTTTTTTGTGGTAAAATTAGGTGTCTCGGTTTATATTTGGGTCGGCTTATACTCGAGTATATAACAGGTATATAACAGATAATAATATTCTCGTAAAGAGTAAGGGAGGTCACATTGTTAGAAATATGCAGGAACCATAATATAAGTAAGGGGAGGTTAAATGTTATTGGACTCCTGGAAAACAAGATAATATTCAGAAGCAACTCAGTCAAGTATCTAGAATAGGATAACAGAGTTGGAAGGGACCTTGGAGGTCTTCTAGTCCAACACCCTGCTCAGGCAGGAAACCCTGTCCTTAAAGTGTCCAGAATTGAGAAACACTGATTTAGGCCAACCCCTTGCCTGGTGTGGGATCTTCTAAGACACTTCTAAGACATGAGAACAATGGTCCCTCAGTGGGTTTGTCTTATTTATTTATTTACCTGAAAAAAAAGGCTGTCTCCACACTGCCTCCAAAGAGCCTCTGACTTTGGCTTGTTTTGGCAATATTTTTCATAGATCTGGAGATCTTCTTTCTGCAATACAAAGGACGTCAGTGTTGAATCATGTCGATCAACATACCCAAAGGAGGAGTTTTCTCCCCAAATAAATTTGCCAGAATGCGCAAACCTCTGCGTTTTGTACCTTTGCGTCATGTTTATTGCAGATTTCATATTTTAAGAGCAAGCTTAGCTTTAGGTTTATGGGCAGGGGTGGGATTCAAACATTTTAGCAACTGGTTCTCTGCCTGGTTACTGGATGGCTTTCCTCGAGAGGCCCTCGTTTCCAGACTTCTGGGTGGTCCGTTTTTCACCCTCCCAGAGCCTCCGCGTGAGTGCTGCACTTACCTGGCATCTAAAATGGGCCGCGTGGAGACTTCTGGGAGGGGCGGGGTGGGAGGGGCCAGCCAATCCTTGCAACTACTGGTTCGGCGAACCAGATATAAAATTAGCTTCTGATTCACCCGAATCAGTCTGAACCGGCTGAATCCCACCCTGCTTATGGGCCATGCTAAAATCAGGACTTTTTAAAGCCATTAAGAATCCAAAACCAAACAATATAATCTGAGGAATGTGCATTTCTTTCCACAACTTCTATGAGATTTAGGTACCAGATCTGGAGTTTCAATGAAACACTCCCAGTCTCCAAAATAGCTAAGAGTTTTCCCCTGCCTGCTCTAGTGATTTAAGTGCATTTTCACATCCTCTAAAGCCCTTAGGCTTGGTGCTTGGTTGGCTCAACTCCCAAAAGCACAACTTCAAAAATCCACTTGACTCGACCGTCTTTGTCCATTCATGGTACCCTAGAGAGGTTTGAATTGTCCCACAGACTGATGGAAGTGAAGCCAATGTCATGAGCTGAGCAGATCATGTGAAGTGTTAATACCACTTTATAATGCCTTGATATGACCACACTTGGAATACTGCATCCAGTTTTGGTCACCGCCATATAAAAAAAGATGTTGAGACTCTAGAAAGAGTGCAGAGAAGAGCAACAAAGAGGGTTAGGGAACTGGAGGATAAAACATGTGAAGAACGGTTGCAGGAACTGGATAGTTTAATGAAAAGAAGGAAAAGAAGGACTAGGGATAACACAATAGCAGTCTTCCAATATCTAAAGGGCTGCCACAAAAAAGAGGGGGTCAAGTCAACCTATTCTCCAAAGCACTTAAACACAGGACAAGAAGCAATGGATGGAAATTAACCAAAGAGAGAACAAACCTAGAACTAAGGAGAAACTTCCTGACAGTCAGAACAATTAATCAGTGGAACAATTAATTCCTCCAGAAGTTGTGAGTGCTCCATTACTGGAGGTTTTTAAGAATAGACTAGACAACCATTTGTCTGAAATGGTAGAGGGTCTTCTGTCTGAGCAGGGGGTTGGACTAGAAGACCTCCAAGGTCCCTTCCAACTCTGTTATCTGTCTGTACCCTATAAGGAAAATATTTATAAAATGTTCTACAGGTGGCACCTCCCTCCCGCACGCCTGGCAAAGATGTTCCCTAACACTACACAGGATTGTTGGAAATGCAGATCACACAAAGGGACATATTATCATATGTGGTGGTCATGCCCAAAGGCAAAAAAAATTCGGAAAATGATTCAAAAACATTTAGAAGAAATTACTACCCAGAGAGTTCCACTGAAACCAGAAACATACCTATTAGGAATATTAACAAATCATTATGAAAAAGAAATACAATATTTGATAATCCATATCCTGACAGCAGCAAGAATCACATTCGCGCAAATGTGGAAATCAGAAGATACGCCATTGGAAGATAAAATAATACTAAAAGTAATGGAATGTGCAGAGATGGACAGACTCACCAAAGAAATACAAGAAAAGGAAAATACAGAGTACTACCTAGTTTGGCAACGATGGTACAACTGGTTAGAGAAAAGGAAAATGAAATAAAAAATAATTAGTAAGATAGAAAGGGAATACCAACTAAGGAAATAAAAATCAAAGAAATAAACTTAAATATCGTTATATAATGAAAGATGTAGATATCCATATAGAGAAATATAGAATACCGAAGTAATTTTCTTTTTTCTTAAGGCTCAAGTTGCAAGACTTGATCTAAATGTATAGTTTGTTTATGTTGTGTATTGTCATAACTGTATTTGTATGTGTGTTTTTGTTAGTCTATTTTTAATTATATATATGTATGTAGGTCGTTGGTTATTCGGGTTTTCTCCCGCGTAAAATTGGAAGTGTCTTGGCAACGTTTCAACGAAGTCTCATTCGTCATCTTCAGGCTGGTGTTCTCGGCTTCATGCTTCCAGAAGCAATGTGTGATCGCAGCTGTTTCTTCCTTTTAACTGCCAGTGGGGGTGGGAGCTGATTGGGTGGGAGCATGGCTGTGTTCTGATTGGGTGGAGGTGTGCTTTGATTGGTTGGGGGCCTGGCTGTGCTGTGATTGGATGGGGGGTTGGCTGTGCTCTGATTGGATGGGGATGTGCTCTGTTTGGGTGGGGGCTTGGCTGTGCTCGGGTTAGTCTGAGTTGCAGGGGGATTTGAGCTGGTGAGCTGCATTGCTGTTGTTTGGCTTCGCGTTCGTGGTCGTGCCACATCTTCATGGTGGGTGTCAGTTTGCTTCATGTATGGATTGGAGGGGTTTAAAGTGGCCAGTGATGCAGCTGTGGTCTGGCTTCTGGTCTGTGGTCGGGCCTCATCATTGGTGTGGGTCTGGGTTTGCTTTTTGAGTGGAAGTGTGGTGGTGATATCCTGTGTGGTTTTCGTGAGTGTGGGTCTGGTGTCATTCTTTGTGTTAGGGACTCATTTGTCAATAAGGGAGGGTTTCCAAATGGCTGGTAGGCGGGAAGTGTCATTTCGTTTATTCATGCTGTGTGGGCGTTTTCTATCTCGATGGCTTCTCTGATTATTCTGTTGTTAAAGTGTTCAGTTTTGGCGATAGTTCTGGTCTTTTTAAAATCAATTTCATGTCCTGTGGCTTTAAGGTGTTGGATGAGGGAAGAAGTTGGTTCCTCTTTTCTGACTGAGTTCTTATAAGTGCAGGCATTGAAGAACACAAGAAGTTTTCTTATTCCAGATCATCACTTCTGGTTGTGGGAAATAGTAAGGTATCAGTTACACCATTAGCCACATCAGACCGACCTTTAGGAATGCACAACTCAGAAACTGATGTAGCTAAACGTACACAGGAAAGGGTGAAATGATAAATTGACAGGAAGCTTTGGTAGTTCGTGCAAAGCTTAACCACAGTAGCTTATAGAAAAAGGTATACAGAGTAGGAGCATTATCTGGTAACCTTATTTTCTTAGGTTTGTACAAATAGCTGACAGGAAGTTTTAGCCAAAGCAACCAAAGCTAGACTTGTGGTCAAAAGGTGTTATAGTAGCCAAAGGTTCATCAGAGGGCTATGCTAAAAAAGGGAATGAATACATAAATAAGGGGAAGGGGGGCTTAAAGCATAGTAGTGGGAGGTATAAACAGGGACTGAGATTCACGTGGGGCTATTAGGCGTCTCAGATAGGTTGTAAACCTTGTAATACTCAGCCAATGTGGAGGAAAGGGAGTGTTGGAAGAAATATCCATCTGTTGTGGTCTGCCAGCAGCCTGCGGAGCTGGCAGTGGAGTCGGACAATGAGGAGGCTGGGGAGGACAATGGGCCAGTCCTGGAGTCAGGGGAAGGCCCAGATGAGGGCGCTGCGTCGGAGGCAGAGATGGGGCCAGGGCCATCTGGGAGCGATGTGCGGACTTCAGACCTTCCGGAGGCTGACAGCAGACAGACAGAGGAACAGGAGGAGCCTGTTCCTAGTCCACGCATGCAAAGAGCTGCCAGAAGGCAAGAGCAGCTAAAGCAAAAAGGACGACTTGGGAGTAAGGCCCGGAGATGATCGACCCCTCCTAGAAGGCTTAAAAGAGCAGCAATGGCTCTTGGGATCTTTGTAGGAAAGCAACGTTGCTACATTTGTTTCTTGTCTGAACTTGCTCTTGTCTCTTGCTTCTGAACTTTTGCCAAGAAAAGCCTTTGGCAGGGTGCCAAAGAAGACAAAGGTTGGTGATAAGGCCGAAGGACTGTTTATAAAGAACCATCTGGCTCAGTTCCAAGTGGGGAGAAAGACACCGGAAACGTAAGAGGCTGATTGGAAAGATGGTTTATTGATGAAAAGGACCACATGGGTCTGAGTTCCTGGTGCAGCTGACCACATGGAGCTTCCTGTTTACCGACCTCAGAAGGATGGAAGGCTGAGTCAACCTTGAGCCTGGTGAGATTCGAACTGCCAAATTGCAGGCCGTCGGCAGAAGTAGCCTGCACTACACTGCATGCTAATCACTGCACCACCAATTATGATTGCAAGATATTGCAAATGGTTGTAAATGCAGCTCAAATGTTAAGCTCCCATGACTGTGGGGGTGGCCCAAACATTGAAAGCTTTAATCTGGGTTGTAAGTCCCTTTTTTTCCGGGTCCATTGTAAGTTTGAATGGTCACTAAGCAATCGGTCGTAAATAAAGGACTACTTGTTTTTGTTTCTCAAGTTGTGCAGTAAGAAAAGGCATGGTGGGGGGGGGGGAGGGGAGAGAATGAAAGATGGAATTGGAAAGATGTGGGGCAACGAAAAACTCTAGCATTGTCCTGCCAACTAACTGGAAGGAAAAAAAGGTGATTTTTAAAAATGTCTTTGGTTATTTGTTAACTGCCTAAGCAAGTTTCTTTTTTTTAAAAAAAAGTTTTTATTTTTTTAAAACAAAAACAACATAAAAACATCATCCTTTCCAAACAATTACAGACAGTGTTTCGATCGGTTAAAATCCTTTCGTGCTCTCAAAATCTTCAAAGTATCAATATATGACCAATGTTCTTTTCCCCTAAAAGAAAACAAGTGTTTGCAAATTTTATCTTAATTTCATTCCATATATCATATTTCATCTCCATATTTTATTATCTCCCAAGTAAGTTTCTTAACCTCACATGACTTCCCATTTGGTTGCCCACTGATATCCCAGCCTGAAAAGAATATCAAATGCAAAAGGAAGTCGGTCAGAACACCGTCAAGAAACCAGATTAAAAGAAACACTGCAATTCACTTACTCTTTTTAAAAAGCACCGACCCAAAAGCTCAGGTTTTTCTATGCAGTTTTCCAACTCTTTGAGGAAGATTCTGGAATGGAACACAAAATGAAAGCAAAAGTTTAAAAGTGGCTTTTCAAGTGAGGTTTCCCCCTGAATTTAAGCTACAAGGTCCCCTAGCAAGTAAGATTAACGGAAGTCTGCGGAGTATAATTTCAATAATTTTTGCACCGCTTTGGATATTATAGGCAGTCCTTGTTTAGCAAACACAATCGCTTCCAGCGAAATGGCCAAAGTCACGTGGCTGAGAAAGACAGTTTAAGATTGCTGGTTGCTGCTGTCTCATTTAGTTAAAGTTCTACCAAGGGGTCCTTGGTTATTTTCCTGCAGATGTTTCACTACCAAACTAGATAGCATCATCAGTGCACTTGAGCTACAAATACTCTTTTCTGCAGGTCAGGTTCGCAAGCGCAGCAATACCAATCCTTGTTCTCACTCCAGAGTACATTGCAGGGGGGAAATCTAAAATTTGTTACTACCGGTTCTGTGGGCGTGGCTTGTGACTGGTTGGGCATGGCCAACTTTTTTTTTAAAAACTTTTAAAAGCATTTTTTTCTACAATTAAGAGGTTGCAGGAAAAAATGCTTTGAAAAGCCTCTGACGATCCCAGCTGAGCCGCACGATCATCAGAGGCTTTTTTAAAAAAAGCTTTTAAAAGCATTTTTTCGGCCGAAGAGGTTGTAGAAAAAATGCTTTTAAAAGTAAAAAAAAAACAGCCTCTGATGATCGCGTGGCTCAGCTGGGCATGGGGGGGCGCGCAGGGATTTTTGCTACCGGTTCTCCGAACCACCTGCTGCCATCGCTACCGGATCGGGTGATCCAGTCCCAACCGGGAGCATTTCACCCCTGGTACATTGTTGGCAGCAGGCCCAGAAATTTAGTCCTGGATGTGCACATTGGTTGTAAAATGATGTATTATTTTATATTTTAATTCAGTTGTAAAGGAAAACACAGCTTGTCTGGACCTCTCACAAAAATTATCTGGCGAAATTTAGCTCCGTGCAAAAAAGCTTTGTTGGATGACCCTCACGTCTATATGGTTGCAGAAGGGAACCTAAGAACTAAAAGTTTGAAAGTCATAATGACCGTATGTAAGAGATGTTACGTACAATCCATGTGAGCTTTGAAATATCCAGATATATTATTTCCTTATATTAAAAATATTGCAGGCTGCCAGTTGTTGCAGTCCATGGATTGCAGTTAGTGTAGTTATTTAGGACTGATGTTTTATGGCAGGGGTGTCAAACTCAAGGCCTGGGGGCCGGATTTGGCCCGCGGGGTGCTTAGATCTGACCCACGGGCCAACCTGGAAACAGTGAAGGACCAGCCTGCAGTACCTCTGCCAGCGAAAACGGAGCTTGGGAGGGCCACATGTGGCCTTCCTGAGCTCTGTTTTTGCTGGCAGAGACAATTGCAGGATGCTGTCGCAGCCAAAAACGGAGCTTGGGAGCCCATTTTTGCTGACAGAGTGCTCGGGCAACCACAGGTGCCCCCACATGAGTAACATCGAGCTCGCCACACCCACCCTGGCCCCCTCCCCACACATACCCAAGGTCAAACACAACCCTGATGCGGCCCTCAATGAGATCGAGTTTGACACCCTTGTTTTATGACCTCTAAAAGACACATCCTTCAAAGGAACACTTTACAGCTGCATTTGGAGTCCCACCACAAACCTGTTGTGAAAGTCATAGATTTCTGAGAGGTTTCCAAAAAGAACTTCTTTCTTGTTCAAAACTACAGCTGGGATCAAGTGAATTAAATCAGGGTTGTCCATTTCTGATGCATAGCCCTATTTAAGAGAAAGAAAGAGAACAGTGAGAGGGGAACAAAACTATGAGTAATGAGTAAAATATCAGAAGCAGAGAAATATCTTCTTCCCGCCCCTCCGGTTATTTTTTCCATTCTAAAAGAGCCGAGGTGGCGCAGTGGTTAGAGTGCAGTATTGCAGCTACTTCAGCTGACTGCTAGTTCAGCAGATCAGCGGATCAAATCTCACCGGCTCAAGGTTGACTCAGCCTTCCATCCTTCCGAGGTGGGTAAAATGAGGACCCAGATTGTTGGGGGCAATGTGCTATTTAGTATACTGTCTTTGGTGTAAGCCTCCCAGAGTCCTCGGAGAGTGGGCGGCATAGAAATATAGATAGATAGATAGATAGATAGATAGATAGATAGATAGATAGATAGATA
>WNWU01000019.1:413204-423874 GCA_012654045.1 Ptyas mucosa | reverse complement strand
ATTCCATTCCATTCCATTCCATTCCATTCCATTCCATTCCATTCCATAAGTCTAAGTGCTATTGCTATTGCTATTGCTATTCCCGGCCTCCTTGCTCTGGTGGGATAGGTAGATGTAATTGGGAAAAGACGATCTTTCAAATAGGCCATGTAGGGATTTAAAGACAATGAAGTGCAACCCAAAAGGCATTGTTATGAATTAGTGTAACATTATAATATAAGCAAACGATAAAGCTCAGAGGCCACACATTCTAAATTTAAAAAGTGCGGTTCGTGCAGTAGAACAAGAGTAAGCTGAAGAAGTGTAAAATGTAAAAACATATTATTATTATTTTTGGTATTTATGTGAATGTTTTTCTAACATTCAGTTAAATCCATTATTCTAGGTTCCTGCATTCCGGTACGGAGAAAACCTCCTTTTACAGATAGTTGAAAACAAAAAAAAACAAAAAACAAAAACCACACCCCAAAATAAGCTCAAAGGGCAGACTCGATAGTCTTTTTTCTGTGGTCAGTTTTCTGTGTTTCTCTCTTTGTAAAGTGTGCAAATATTGTTGTGTTTTTCTAAGCTTCTAGGCAATCTTGTGAACTCTTGGCTCATCCTTTAAGAGAAAGAAGGTGAATCTGATGTGACCAAAAGGAATGTTAAATTTTACACTGACTATAGTTGTCACAGCAGTGCTGACGGTCTGTGATCTACGAAGAGTATGTATATCATAAATAGAAAAATAATTCCAGTGGCAAAGGAATTTCAATAATTAAGTCAGTAATTACTTACTTAAACAGATAATAGAATGACCACTGGCAGTAAAAAAAAAAAACCACAACAAAAAGTGTGGGAGTGATGTGACCTGTCAGAACCTGCTGATTTCACCCCTGATTGCATCATTGAGTCTATCTAATGTTCCTTATAAATCATTCTGGAATGCGTTAAACCATGACATTTTCTGTATACAATAGTTACAAATACATCCATGTTCTATTTTGGTAGACCTTTAACTTCCCCACAAATTCCTGTAGGAAGTTAGCACCCACCCCTTTCCTAGAAGAATGAAATATTTTGGGAAATATTAAAAAGGCAGAATATTATGTTTCCCTGGATGAGAAATGGAGAAGCATGTTTTAAAGACGAAGCAGCTCCCATCTTCCTGCCCCCACCCTTTGTCACTGGGCCAGAGGCAGAAACTCAATCTTTGTCAATGGACCATCATCTGCAACACAGTAGGACCCATCTAGCAACAAACTCATCACATGGCAAGACTCAAGCAAGCTTGAGAGACAACCTACAAAGTTAGCTAAGACCCCTAGACCACCTGAGAGTCTGACAAGCAATCAGGATACTCTTCCTGTGCTCCAGGAAGTTCAAAGCACAGAGAGTGC
Source organism: Ptyas mucosa (assembly GCA_012654045.1). Taxonomy (NCBI): domain Eukaryota; kingdom Metazoa; phylum Chordata; class Lepidosauria; order Squamata; family Colubridae; genus Ptyas; species Ptyas mucosa. The sequence goes on along the minus strand of WNWU01000019.1, from coordinate 422,495 downwards.
ATAAAACCAAGGCACGCTCAGCATCTCAGCTTTTTCTGTTCAGGAACTCAAACCATGTGATCCTGTCCACCATTAAACCATCTTTCCAAGCAGTCTCCATGTTTCTAGTGTCTTTTCCCCCACTTGGAGCTGAACCCAGAAAGATATTTCTTCCTACATTCCTTTGTAGCTTTGTCCATAAATTTATTTAAACAACCCTGGGAACATCACACCCCTTGCTCGATTTTGAAAATTCTGCGTAGCATGCCATTTATTCTCACATAAAAATCATATACTGCTGTTATCCCATTCAGTAACAAGTTCAGCATATGGTAGCTGAAATTCTTTGTGAATAACTACCTATTCACTGTCTCTAAATCAACAATAATCAACATTATTTTTTTCTTTCCCACATTTGTTTTGCTGGAAAGCAAAAATCTAGACCAGACACTCCCTGCCCACATACACAGAATACAAAATGCCAATACACTGGGTTTTTTCCCCCTATAGCAATGTTTCTCAACCTTTGCCACTTTAAGGTAGATGCACTTTAATTATCAGAATTTCCTAGCCAGAATGCTATTTGTGGGAATTCTGGGATTTCTTTATTTATTTATTGTTGATTTTATCAAATTTATATGCCGCCCTTCTCCCGTAGGATTCGGGGCGGCTCACGGAATAAAAACAAGATAACGATAAAAGAGTGCTAAAACAAACCAATTTAAAATCGCCAGACAATTAAAACCTCGCAGCAGATCAGGGAATTTGCTGAAAAAGCCATGTTTTCAGGTCGGCGCGGAAAGTGTGGAGGTTGGGGGCCGTCCAGAGCACAGTGGGTAACCCTTTCCAGAGGGTCAGTGCGACCACAGAGAATGCCCTCATTGTCTGGCGACGGCACCCGAAGGAGGGCAGTCCTATGTGAGCGCACTGGGCGGTGGGAATTATAGTCTACACATCTTAAAGTTGTCAAGATTACGAAACACTAACTATAGAAACCACAATTCAAAATGTCATGTTAATTTTGGATAGTTACAAATAGACGGATGACTTTCGAAATAAGTTTCATGTAATGTAATCCTTCTTTCCCAGGGGAAAATGCTGTTGTTTTGAATTTTTAAAAAGAAAAGCCATTCATTTCTTTCCCACACAGAACTAATGCTTAGAGGGGAGAAGCACTGAGGTAACTAGGAAAATAACTATATGAGGCATATAAGTGTACAATGGGAGTCGTGTTTTGCCATAGATGCTTTTCTAATTTGCAGGGATTATACGTTGCTTGCATGGACCTCAGAGTCTTTGAAAATCTAAAATTAAACTCAGTGGCTTTATGAATACAGGTAGTCCTTGACTTACGACCATAATTGAGCCCAAAATTTCGATTGTTAAGTGAGGCAATTGAATTTTGCCTCATTTCACAACCTCTTTTTTGCCAAGTTGTTAAGTGAATCAGTGCAATTGTTAAATTAGTAACATGGTTGTGAAGTGAATCTGGCTTCCCCATTGACTTTGCTTGTCAGAAGGTCACAAAAGGGATCGTACAATCCCCCCAACCAGTCTGCATAGGACTGCAACCGTCATAAATATGAGTCAGTTGCCAAGTGTCCGAATTTTGATCATGTGACCATGAGGGTGGTGCAATGGTCTTAAATGTGAAAAATGTTCGTCCCTTTTTTCAGGGTTGTTGTAATTTTGAACGGTCAGTAAACAATGATTGTAAATCGATGACTACCTATAGATGTAATGGGAGAATCTAGATAGAAACAGCTAATGAGGGGGGAAAATGGAAGGGCTTTAAGAAAAAATATTTTATTCTGGTGACACCCAGTTCTGGTCAGACCCACATGAGGCATATTGTGGTGCAGTGGTTAGAATGCAGCACGACAGGCTACTTCTGCTGCCTGCCTGCAATTTGGCAGTTCAAATCTCACCAGGCTCAAGGTTGACTTTTACCCGAGGTGGGTAAAATGAGGACCCAGATTGTTGGGGACAATATGCTGACTCTGTAAACCGCTTAGAGAGGGCTGTAAAGCCCTGTGAAGAGGTATATAAGTCTAAGTGCTATTGCAAATTAGGAAAATCTTTCGTCCCTTTATTTTCACCAAGAAGCTGGATGGAAGGTATCAATAGAATAAAAGGTAAAGATTCCCCTTGCACATACGTGCTAGTCATTCCCGACTCTAGAGGACGGTGCTCATCTCCGTTTCAAAGCCGAAGAGCGGGCGCTGTCCAAAGACGTCTTCATGGTCATGTGGCCAGCATGACTAAACGCCAAAGGCACACGGAACGCTGTTATCTTCCCACCATAGGTGGTTCCTATTTTTCTACTTGCATTTTTTACGTGCTTTCAAACTGCTAGGTTGGCAGAAGCTGGGACAAGTAACAGGAGCTCACCCCGTTACGCGGCACTAGGGATTCGAACCGCTGAACTGACAACTTTTCGATTGACAGGCTCAGCGTCTGTGCCACTGAGCCACCGTGTCCCCTATAAATAGAATAGGTGAAGTTAAATATTATTTTTAGGGGGGAGGGGAACAAAGGAAATCACCACAGGCAATTTTTCACTCAGAGTTCCGTTGCAGAATCCAATGCAAAACAAACCAAGACAATTGCAAAACAGGTAACGAGAGAAGGTAGATCTTGCAGGACCTGCTCTTTGAGGGAACAAGGCCTCGAGGGGAATAGCTTTGAGCAGAGGCAGAAAAAATACGTGAGATGGAACACTGGCCTCTACAAAACACTGCTACAATAACAACAAACAATCCAGCAAAAGGTGTACAAAAAATTCACGCCTGCAGGTGAAACAATAACAGCGCTCCCACCAAGGAGGCAAATGTGGAAATAGTGAGATCTGAACCTGATGCAGAAATGAGTCAGGGGTGAAATTCACTTACCTTCCCTACTGTTTTGCAAATCTGCGCATGCGCAAAGGCTGAAAATCATTGCAAAAAAGGGACGTGATGACATCTGCGCGGGTGGGCAAGGCTTAGAATAGTCAGCCCTACCGTATCGCGCGATCCGGATAGAACCGGCTGAATTTCACCCCGAAACGAGTGTAATATTAGCACTAAGGCGCACGGAATTCTGTGCTTAGAAGGCCACCCTGCATCTTACAGAAATTACAGATCCTGGGGACCACAAGATTCATGCCTGAGAGCAGAGATGCCTACGGGGATCGATCAGCATCTACAAAATGGGGGCAGGGCTTCAGTTGTGGAATTCCTCTCCTCTCCTCCTCCCCACCTTTTTCTACACATAAAATTCCCAAGTGTGCAACAAAAGAGGAGCTTTCGACAGCAATGTAGTACCTAATACCTTTCAGGTGTTGGTTGTTGATCTTTCTACAAACTCTGTTGCCTGGAAGGGTTAGGGCAATTTTTTTTTAGATCCTTTTGCACATTTTGTTTTCCAGATGTGTCCTGCACCTGCTTTTTAACAATCTTTTGGGGAAAATCTGACCGATCTTGCTGCCCGGGATAGAGTTTTCATTATTCTTGGGGTACTTTTCAAAAGGGAGATGGGATGGCTCAGCGATTAAAGATGCTGAGCAGCTGAGAGCCCATGTTGGAGACCCAAGTGCCGTGCAACGGAGCAAGCGCCCGTTCCTTGCTCCAGCTCCTGCCCACCTAGCAGTTTGAAAGCCTGCAAATGTGAGTAGATAAATAGGTACACTTTGGTGAGAAAGTAACGGCGTTCCATGCATCTCGGCGTATAGTTATGCTGGCCACATGACCACGAAAAAGTTTTCTCCGGTTGAGAAACGGAGATAAACACCCCCCCCTTTAGAGTTGGACACAATTGGAAAGGAGAAATCTTTATTTTTACTTTTTGAAGATGGCCGTGTTTAAGACATCTAGCAATTTTTCCTAAGTTCGTCTCTCCTTGCTAATTTTCATTAGCCAAGGCCAGCAAAAATCAAGACTGGGACTGTAAGGAGTGGGATTGTGATTCAAGAAATCGGTCCACTTACTCAAACTCTACCACTTGAACTTAATTTCAAAAAATCATGGTATCATGATGCTATAGATAACTTATGGAATGGAATATCCTTCTTTGGGGCATCAGATGTCATTGATAACCATTTGTTTCCTCAGAAGGACTTCATCTCGCATCTGATCAAACAGACAATTTCCTGTTGCAACCAACATTACTAAACCTCTGGAATTCGTCCTAAACCAGGGGTGGGTTCTAAAATTTTTTACTACCGGTTCTGTGGGCATGGCTTATTTTATGGGCATGGCTTGATGGTCATGTGACAATTCTTTAGAATTTAGCAGAGATACTGGTCTACCAGGCTTTTAACTGCTTGCAGAGCTGTACTAGTCTACTCATTTATTTTTGCAGGCACTGGTCTACTCATGTATGTTTGCAGGTACTGGTCTACTCATGTATTTTTGCAGGCACCGGTCAACTCATTTGTTTTTGGAGGCACCAGTCTACCACCAAACTGCCTTTTACCACTGATCAGCTGTAGAGCGGCCCTTTGAAGCCCAACGGCAAGAGTTTAAACAGTTTTTTTCCTTCTAGCCCATCAGCTGGGACTCAGGAGGCAGCAATAGATTGGGGGTGGGGCCAAATAAAAGGTAAGAATAATGTGCGGGGGGGGGCGGGGAAGGCGGGGTGGTGGTGGCAGAACCAGTTCGGAGACATCATATCGTCACTGCTACTGGCTCGGCAGAACCGGGCCGAACCGGGAGGAACCCACCCACCTATAAGTGGAGGCTATGCCACATAAAATGTTCTGGCAAACATCCAAGATATGGATGAAGATAGCAAATGGAGACTTCAAGAAGACAAGAGAGCCTTATAGAACATTGGCTGGATCAGAAAACTTCCAGCATGGGCAAAGACAGGACAGGAACAGATATTTGATGCGAGGTTACTAAATGACACAAATATTTGGAGAGACACAATATAAATCATATTGAATGTTACTGAAGTCGAAACTCGATGGGCTGATTTATTATTTTTTTTACTTGTTTTCTTTAGTTTGTGCTGTATTTTGGCAAGAAAGGCTTTGTGACTTGAACTCCTGCAGTGAGTTCCAGATCTTGTTCCTGCTGATTGAATAGAGCTTCTCCATTTCTGCTTGCAGACAGATTGTCAGCACTCCAAGCTACGTTCACTCCAGTGCTGACATAAAGAGAAGAAGAAGACGCTTGACTTTTCACCTACTTATTTTCCCTGTAGATAATATCCCCTAGGACCGTGATGGCGAACCTATGGCATGCGTGCCACAGGTGGCACGCAGAGCCCTTTCTGCCGGCACGCCAGCCGTTGGCCCACCCCAGGTCCATCACACATGCGCGCACCTCCAATCGGCCAGCTGGTCTTCTGGTCTCTGCCGCGGATGAATAGAAGCAGGGCCTTCCCCGATCTCTGCAGGTTCTGCCTCTCCGTGGCAGGAAAGCAGGAGAAAGCTAGCACGCGATGGGGGGAGAAACTGCAAAAATCTGAGGAGGCACGGAAGGCAGGAGGCACTCAATCAGGGGAGGAACTTTGGAGATCCTGGAAGGCAGGAAAACGCTAGGATTCCATGGGGGGAGGAACTTTGGAGATCGTGGAAGGCAGGAAAACGCTAGGATTCCATGGGGGGGAGGAACTTTGGAGATCGTGGAAGGCAGGAAAACGCTAGGATTCCATGGGGAGAGGAACTTTGGAGATCGTGGAAGGCAGGAAAACGCTAGGATTCCATGGGGAGAGGAACTTTGGAGATTGTGGAAGGCAGGAGGCAGCTCTTTAGCACAGCTAAAGCACAGCTCTTTAGCCAGATCTCTCCCCCCTACAAGCGCGGCTCTTTTAAACAGGGAAAGAAGAATGAACACGTTTAGCAGGAAACTTTGGAGTTGCCTGATCATTAGCCAAGCCATCTTGGCAGCGCCATGCACCAGGCGGGGAATAGCTGTCTCACCAGGGAACGGCTGGTACCTAGTTGTCCCCTGGTAAGAGGTATGTCGGCCCACTTGGAAAAAGTGGGAGGGGCGCATTGGGGGGGCATGCGTGCACAGTGTGGGCGCATGTATAGAGGGAGCATGGGAGTTGTCATGCACACATGCGTAAATGGGGGCGCGCATTGCATTATGGGTTCCGGCACGCGGGAGAGCGACAGCACACGTGCGCTTAGACTTTTGGCACGCAATGCCAAAAAGGTTCGCCATCACTGCCCTAGGAGATGGGATGGGAGGGGGGACATTCCTGTGAGCTGAAGTAGTAGAGATGGGGAGAGTGACTTGGAAGATGGCCAATGAGACGCTGAGAATTGGGGAACGGAAAGGGAAGGGTTTGGGGTCAGAGGATCAGTGTCGGCTACGATGGAATCGGGGACAGATCGTTGTACTCAATAAATGAAAAATTTCATCAAAGACTATTTGTTTGGAAATGCAATTTATTTGAGATGACATTGTAATCTGACACAGAGCATATAGTCAATTTAATGTCAGGGTTGCCTATCTACTGGGGTATGTGCATAGAGGCTTCCTTTAGGCCCGTGATGGCGAACCTATGGCACGGGTGCCACAGGTGGCACGCGGAGCCATATCGGTGGGCACGCGAGCTCAGCTCCGACACTTGTGTGTGTGCTGATTTTCGGGCCTTCTGGGCCCACCAGAAGTCAGGAAACATAGTTTCCGGCCTCCGGAGGGCCTCTGGGGGAGGTGGGGCAGGCTGTTTTTGCCCTCCTCAGGCTCCTAGAAAGGCTCTGGAGCCTGGGGAGAGCAAAAAACGGGCCTACCAGACCATCACATGCCAAAAGTGGTTGGGAGGAACACCGGGGGGGGGGGGCGCATAGAATTATGGATGTGGGCATGCGTGCATGTGACCCCACCGCGCTCCCACCGCTTTTGGCACGCGATGGCAAAAAGGTTAGCCATCACTGCTTTAGGCCATTGAGAAAAAAGCACTTCCTATAAACATTAAAATGTATTAGGTGTATACTATTAGTCCTGCTTCATTCATACACAGACTGAGACCAACTTTTCCTATTACTCCAGATTCTATTTTACTTTCAACTTTAGCATTTCAGTCTCATATAATTAAAATGATAATTGGTTTTAGCACTGTGTCAACAGGTTGCTACAGATCTATTCACCTTTCACTTCCTCTGTCTGTTGAAACACAGACTCAAAGCACATTAAAATTGATAAGCTTACTTTGGATTCAAATGGGAATCATTCTATATTTTGAGCGGGGCGGGGCGGGATAGAGATTGTATCCAAGTTAAGGACTTGCTAATAACTACGGTTACTCCATTTTCTCTAAGATGTTCTTGACTTCAGTAGAAGATTGATGCATACATAAACATATATGTATATTTGCAACACTAAACCTCCCTTTTGCCTTTGAGTGCATCGGAGGTCATATGTCAGTGAAGGCTAACGGTTCTTTATAGCACCGCGTGCCAAAATTGGACCACATGTGCGTGCATATGCACATGCACATGCCCGGAGCGCCGGAGCCAGAAGAGAGCAGCTGGCAAGTGCGCATGTGTACGGTGGCCAGCTGCTCTTCTGGGTTCCGTCACACGCATGCGCCAGTGGTGGCTTTCACATTTTTTTACTACTGGTTCTGTGGGTGTGGTATGGCTTGGTGGCAGGAGAAGGATACTGTAAAATCTCCATTCCCTCCTCACTCCAGGGGAAGGATACTGCAAAATCTCCATTCCCTCCTCACTCCAGGGGAAGGATACTGTAAAATCTCCATTCCCAACCCACTCCAGGGGAAGGATACTGTAAAATCTCCATTCCCAACCCACTCCAGGGGAAGGATACTGCAAAATCCCCATTTCGTCCTGATCAGCTGGGACTTGGGAGGCAGAAAATAGATGGGGGCGGGGCCAATCAGAATTTTTACTACCGGTTCTCTGAACTACTCAAAATTTCCACTACCGGTTCTCCAGAACTGGTCAGAACCTGCTGAAACACATCTCTGGCATGCACGCCAGACAGCTAGTCTGGCACGCATGCGCATTGGCCAGCTGCTCTCTTCCAGGTTCCCTGTGCATGCATGTGCACCAGCACACGGGAACCCAGAAGAGAGCAGCTGGCCAATGCACATGTGCACCGAGCCAGCTGTCTGGTGCGCATGCGCGTGACAGAACTCAGAAGAGCACCTGGCGATGGCGCGCATGCCCACAGAGAGGGCTCAGTGTGTCACCTCTGGCACGCGTGCTATAAATTCGCCATCACGGTCATATGTCCTTTCAGCTTTAATCCAGCCACATCATAAGCACTGTTACTACTTGTACTCACCCTGAGTACAGAGTTCAGACTGGATAGCTTCTAAGCTGAGAACTTCAAATTCGGTTATCAAGTTGACATTGTCCACGTTATAAATGTCCATTAGGGTAGGCGTCCCCAACTCCCAGGCCATGGCCTCTTCGCAACCAGGCCATGCAAGTGGCAGGCAAGCATGCGTGCACCGCTCCATTTCCGCTCACACGGAACCGTTCCCTCTCCCCTTTCCGCCGGTCCACCAAACTGGAAAGGTTGGGGACGACCGCATTAGGTTTCTTGTTAGAATACCATTGTGGGTAGATATTTTCCTTTCCAGTAGACTAGAATTAGACTGATCCCTCCTGTATGACATGTCCCATTTTGAGGGCGTACACTTCCAAAGGAATAACTCATAACATTATTGGTATGTTCAATCCCCTTGAACCCGAGAGTCACTTAGGTGAGTAGAGTGGCAATAAAAATTAGATAGATTAGCTAGATGATAGATAGAATAGATAGGTAGGTAGGTAGGTAGATAGATAGATAGAAATAGATGAGAGAGAGAGAAGCAGAGAGAGAGCGGGAGGGAGAGAGACAGACAGGCCAAATGGAGCCTTGGAGGCCAGATTCAGCCCTGGAAGCTCCATTTCAGCTGAAAGCTGCAACGGGCTGGGGGAGGCCTCTGGATGCCAGAGCACAGTTTTCGGGGGGGCGGATCCGCCCCTCGGAAGCTCCATTTTGGCTGGCAACGTGCAGGATGAATGTTGCAGAGCCTCTGTGGTTGTTGGTAATAACGAACAACTGCTGTGGTGCTGCAAGATTCTTAGTTTCGGGACTTGTTGAGAAATGCTAGAGGGTGCTTATTGTGTCACTTCCAACGTTCACTAAGGGAATGCTTGTAATCCGGGGATTACCTGTACAGATATAGATATAGATTAGATATAGATATAGATATAGATATAGATATAGATATAGATATAGACTAGATATAGATATAGATATAGATATAGATATAGATATATAGATATAGATATGCTTGCTCCTAGAAGCACGAAGCCGAGAACACCAGCCTGAAGATGACGAATGAGACTTCGTCGAAACGTCG
>WNWU01000019.1:389912-405564 GCA_012654045.1 Ptyas mucosa | reverse complement strand
AGAATAGAATAGAATAGAATAGAATAGAATAGAATAGAATAGAATAGTATTGGAAGTGACCTTGGAGGTCTTTTAGTCCAGCCTCTGCTCAAGCAGGAGAACCTATACCATTTCAGATAAGTGACTGCCTAGATTCGGGGTGTCAAACTCAAGGCCCACAGGCCAGATTCGGCCAGTGAGGTGCTTAGAACTGGCCCGTGGAGCCACCCTGAAAACAGCGAAGGACTGGCCCGTGGTGTCCCTGCCAGTTGAAACTCTATTTGCACTGGCAGAGGGTTGCAGGGGGCTGTGGGAGCCGAAAACAGAGCTTGGGAGTCCATTTTCGCTGGCAGAGCGCTCAGGCCACTCCAAGCGCCCCCCCCCGCCTGACACGAGTGACATTGAGCTGGCCACGCCCACCTGGCCCCCCAAGGTCAAACACAACCTTGATATGGCCCTCAATGAAATCAAGTTTGACACCCGTGGTCTAGATTTTTCTTAAAAGACATCCAGTGATTGTGTCAGGCATGCCTCCTTTCAACACTCAAGAAAGAAAAATCCCGACTCCATTTTCATAGAGAAAGGTACTTTTACTGAGTGAGAACTGAATGCAGTCAAAGAAAAGCAAGGTCTGAAGCAAAGGCGTGAAAATCACATACAGAAAGCATCACCCCCCCAACTGTCCAGCGTAAATCATCCAATTCACAATTTATCCAGGGGTCATGTGGGTGCAAACGTCTGGTAGTGTCATCCTCTTGCTATGCCACGACCGTTGACCTTGAGATGTTATCAGCTTCAAAGAAAACGGTGCAGCAAAGTTTTCTCTCTTCCTTCTCCTCCAGCTCACTTCCCCCCCTCCCAAGAATTCCAATAGCTCCCCCCACCCACCCCCGTAAGCAATGAAAGAGCTGAGGCTGACAGATGGATCGCCTACAATTTCTGGATGGCTAGGAAGAACCTAATGTGATTACACTTAAAAAAACAACAACACAGACGCGATTGGTAAGATATATACCAGTAATCCTCCACTTACAACAGGTTGTTTAGTGACCAAAGTCACACCGCCACTGAAAAAAATAACTTACAACTGTTTTTCCCACACTTGCAACCATTGCAGCATCCCCATGTTCATGGGATCAAACTTTGGATGCTTGGCAACTGACTCATCTTTATGACGGTGGCAGAATCCGGGGTCATTTGATCCCTTTTTGCGACCTCCTGACAAGCAAAGTCAATAGGAGAGCCAGATTCGTTTTACAATCATGTTATTAACTTAACAACTGAGAAGATTGGGGGAAACTCTGCCTTAATTTTTGTTGTTGTCCAGTTGCTAAGTAGTGTCTGATTCTTTGTGACCCCATGGACCGTAGCATGCCAGGCCCTTCTGTCCTACATTATCTCCTGCAGTTTGCCCAAATCCATGTTCATTGTGTCTATGACACCATCCTCTGCCTCCCCTTCCGTTTTCGGCCTTCAATTTTTCCCAACATCAGGGTCTTCTTCAGTGAGTCCTCTCTTCTCATTAGGGTGGCCAAAGTATTTGAGCATCAACTTCAGTGTCTCTCCTTCCAAAGGACAATTAGGTAGTGGTGAAATCCAATTTTTTTTTTACTACTGGTTCTGTGGGCGTAGCTTGGTGGGAGTGGTGTGGTTTGGTGGGTGTGGCTTGGTGAGTGTGGCAGAGGAAGGATACTGCAAAATCCCCATTCCCACCCCACTCCAGGGGAAGGATACTGCAAAATCCCCATTCCCTCCCCATTCCTGGGGGAAGGATATTGCAAAGTCTCCATTCCCACTCCACTCTGGGACCAGCCAGAGGTGGTATTTGCCGGTTCTCCAAACTACTCAAGATTTCTGCTACAGGTTCTCCAGAACCTGTCAGAACCTGCTGGATTTTACCCCTGCAATCAGGGTTGATTTCTTTTAGGATTGACTGATTTGATCTCCTTGCAGTCCAAGGGACTCTCAAAAGTCTTCTCCAACATCACAATTCGAAACCTCAGGGCTCGGCCAACGCTCACAGCCATACATTACTAATTACCTTAATTACACTAGGTATACATTGTGTTGGAGAACTGGCTTTGGTAGCCTTTCACGATTCTGTAGCTTTACCGTACTAGAAATCCAAGTGGTCCTTGTTTGTTGACCTTGCCAGCCTCACTGGGATCATGCACAAAGGGTATCGCAAGACTCCATAGAGGTTGGAATGCGCTAAGAAGCTACAGAAGGCTTTTTGTAAGGAAGTTGGAGACGGGAAAACAAAGAAGGAAGATGACTATTTATGATCGAATTAGGCGGCTGTCAGCTAAATTCTGCTTGCTCAGTTATCAGATTGGAATATTAACCTTTCAAAGAAGGAGATATCTTTCCATGCTTGTTAGGATAAGAAGACAGGAAGGAGTTGATACGGTTCACAAGGTCTTTGTGTGCTGTGTCTTGCCTGAGTAAACCAGACAACTCACAACTTGTACCTAACAAAGGCAAGAAGCTGGGGGCCGACTAATTCTGACATTTTCAGTCTTTGCAAAATATACAAAGCCCAGTTCCCAATATCACCTATCCCAGCTCTAATAAATATTATTCCATTGCAGGGGCATTCATTGGGCAGGGGGAAGGGGCAATTGAAATATCAAGACGATGGCCGTGATCATAGGATTGAAATCCCAGCCAATATGAAAGAATCTTGGGGGGTTTTGGCAACATTTTTGGGAGAGGTTTGCCATTGTCTGTCCTACAGCTGAGTGTGTACACCTGGCAGAACTTGATCTACCTGGCTTGGTGCCTAAGGCAGGTTTAGAACTCCCAAACCTAGCCTACATCCTTCAACCATGAGATGAAACTAGCTCTCAAGATTATCAGGATCAATCATGGAAGGGACCTTGGAGGTCCTCTAGTCAAGCCCCCAGCCCAAGCAGGAGACCCTACACCATTCCAGACAAATGGCCGTCCAGTCTCTTTTTAAAAACCTCCAGTGATGAAGCTCCTACAACTTCTGAAGGCAAGCTGTTCCACTGGTTAATTGTCCTCACCATTAGGAAATTTCTCCTTAATTCCAGGTTGCTTCTCTCCTTGATTAGTTTTCCATCCATTGTCTTGCCTTCTGGTGATTTGGAAAATAAATTGACCGCCCTCCTCTTTGTGGAGTAAAATATTAAAAGCTGCTACTTAGAACTATCTCCCAAGAAATGTTGGATTCTCCTACAAGGTTTCATCCAAATTTAAGGACTGTAGACATCTCTTCAGGCTGTGGTGGACTAAAAACCAGCACAGCATAATGGTGAAGATGTGGGCTGGTTCCCTGAGGAGACTTGGGTTATAATCTCTTCTCAGCCTAGAAGCTGCTGTAGAAAGTTAGCACCCACCCCTCTCCTAGAAGAATGAAATATTTTAGGAAATATTAAAAAGGCAGAATATTATAGTTCCCTAAAGGGAGAAATATGCTCCGGGAGACAGAAAGCAGCCCCCACCTTTCTTAATAGCCCTCAGCAGATTGCAGGACTTAAAAGATAAAGAGATAGATAGCTCTATTCATAAGCAAACACCCTCACCCAAGATCCAACAAAGGTAGGATTAGCCCTCAGCCACAATAGGAATTGCCCAACACAAGCCTTCATTGCATCACCCTAAGAAACTTCAACCAAACCTGGGAGCTCAGACAACCTACAGAGCCAGCTATGGCCCCTACATAACCCCTACATGGCCCCATGGGAGTCTGACAACAGACAATAGAACACATGTTCTTGCACAGGAACAGGACGTTCAAGAGCAAAGCCCACGAGAAGGTATAAAAGCCACCCACTCTCAACTCCATGTGGTCAGCTGCACCAGAGAACCATGTGCTTGGTGGTTCTGCTTCATCAATAAACCCATCTTTCCAATCAGCCTCCATGTTTCCAGTGCTTTTCTCCCGGCTTGGAAGCAAACCGGATGGATACTTCCTACCCCCACTGCCTATGTGACTTTGGATCATCAGTCCCTCCCTCTTAACCCTCTTAACTAACTCAATACTATCCCAATAGGTCTGCAGAAGCTCTGCTCTTCTCCGTGCATCCCTACACCCATATTTCCACGCATGCGCAATTAATGATTAATAGGCTTGCTTTGGGGGTATCTATGATTCATACATGTATCGAAGCAAGCATTCCAGTGTTGTCCGGCAAAGAACAAAAGTTCTGTTCTTTCTAGGTGTTGTAACCCAGAACAAGTAACAAATGTTTGAATACCTCAGAAACCGGCTACCTTTGTAGACTCATTCCACACAGTCAGTAAGGATCTGGGGTCCCTTACAATGTAGGCTGATTTGGAAGATGACGTGAGAAAATGGTGAGCAGAGACAGGAAGAGTTTAGAAGTTCTTCTGAGTATAGATCTTTTTTTCATTTCATCCCCATGTATCCCTAAATAAATATAATTGTCCTCGACTTACAACAGTCCCCTCAGTGACTGTTTGAAGTTACAAAGGCACTGAAAAAGTGACTTACGATCATTTTTCACACTTACAACCGTCAAAGCCTTTGCTCAGGGTTGCATGATTAACTTTTTTTAAAAAAAAATTTGATTTATATGCCGCCCTTCTCTGGAGACTCAGGATGGCTTACAATGCGTTAAGCAATAGCCTTTATACTTTTGTATATTTATACAAAGTCAGCTTATTGCCCCCACAAACTGGGTCCTCAATTTACCTACCTTAGAAAGGATGGAAGGCTGGGGAAAGGCTGAGTCAACCTTGAGCCTGGTGAGATTCGAACCTGCAATAATTGCAGGCAGCTGGTGTTAATAACAGGGTGCTTTAGACCACTGTATTACCAAGGCTCCAAACCAAAATTCAAGATATCTGGCAACTGACTTCTATTTATGACGGTTGCGGTGTCCCGGGGTCATGTGATCATCTTTTGCGACCTTCTAACCAGCAAAGTCAATGCGGAAGGCAGATTCATTTAACAACCGAGTGACCAATTTACCAACTGCAGTGATTCACTTAACAACTGTGGCTAGGAAAGGTCGTAAAATGGGGCAATACTCACTTAACATCTTTCTTGCTTAGCAACAGAAAGTTTGGGCTCAATTGTGGCCATAAGTTGAGGACTGTAATTCATAGAATCATAAAAGGGACTTGACCTAGCAAAAATCTGAAGTTCATTTTTGTTTATTTTATTTATTTTATTAATAAATAAAATATTAGTCATATTTCTATGCCGCCCACTCTCCGAGAACTCTGGGCAGCTTACACCAATAGACAATATACTGAATAGCATATTGCCCCCAACAATCTGGGTCCTCATTTTACCCACCTCGGAAGGATGGAAGGCTGAGTCAACCTTGAGCCGGTGAGATTTGATCCGCTGATCTGCTGAACTAGCAGTCAGCTGAAGTAGCTGCAGTACAGCACTCTAACCACTGCACCACCTCAACTCATTAGGAATCCATCTCATTTTCTTGTGGAAGTTTGGGTTATTATTTAAGATCAAATACACAAAGATTGAAACACCCAGAATCATGGATCTTATCAACTCCTGCCCAGTTGCACACTTTCAATACAATGGACACACTTATCAACAAATCAAAAATATACCTATGGGATCACCGCTTTCAGGATCATAGTGGAGGTTGTAATACAATGTCTGGAATTGATAGCATTCCTACACATACAATCTGAAGTATGGATCAGGTATGTAGACAACGCCTTCACTATAATAATAAAGGACCAAGTAGAGAAGACACACATCAACAACGTCTTCAAAGGAATCCAATTCACAAGGGAAGAAGTAGATAACAATATGCTACCCTTTCTGGATATCCTTATCAGCTGAGACTGTGATGGCAAACTAGAAATACAAGTGTAGTGAAAAACCATCCACAGCAACCAGGTGCTCCACTATCAAGGTAACAACCCAACTTCCCACAAAAGAAGCTGTGTAAGAACACTATTTATATGAGCACAATCACATTACAGCAACCGTGAACAGCAGAAAAAGGAAACAGATCATGTATACAAAATCTTCCAACGAAACGGATATTTATGCAACTTCATGAAAAAGTGCCTGACAACTCAACCCAATATATAGCACAATCAACAGAAGCTTTAAAAAGGATAACACTGCCGTACATTTAAAACAACTCAGAAACCAACCAGCGGATTACTTCAATCACGTGGCATCAAACCAACTCTGCAAAGCTCTGCAAAATATCCTACGTAAACCAAAAGACCCATCAAAATGGAGTCATCTACAACATATAGTCTAAAGATTGCAAGGGCCGCTATGTAGGACAAACAGGCAAAAGACTAGTAGAATGAATCCATGAACACCAACTAGCAGTCAGAAGACCTGATGAAAACTCTTCAGTTTCACAACATGTAGACAGATGTGTAGGGTCATGTAGGGACGCGGTGGCTCAGTGGCTAAGACGCTGAGCTTGTCGATCGAAAGGTCGGCAGTTCAGCAGTTCGAATCCATAACGGGGTGAGCTCCCGTTACTTGTCCCAGCTTTTGCCAATCTAGCAGTTCGAAAGCACGTAAAAAATACAAGTAGAAAAATAGGAACCACCTTTGGTGGGAAGGTAACAGCGTTCCATGCTGGTTTCACAGAACATTCTCAGCAAAACAACAACAACTAATCAAGATTTGCATTAACCAACTTTACTTTTTTGGGTAAATGCATCTGCCACATAGTTACATAGCCCCAGTTTTGTGTAACTACTCAAGGCAATGATTCAGCACTAAAGTTTCTGATTCATTGTCTTGAAAGCGATCAAACGGTAACATGAGAATGAGAGAGTCAAGAAAGGAAAATGTGATTGTTGCATTTTCCACGAAATATCTTCTCCTTTTATTGTGCTTTAATAGAAAGTGCAAAAAAAAATGTTCCTTCCAATATTCGAGGGGCTGCCACAGAGAGGAAGGGGTCAGGTCAAGCTATTTTCCAAAGCACCTGAAGGCCAGACAAGGAATAATGGATGGAAACTGAAGGAGAGATTCAACCTGGAAATAAGGAGACATTTTCTGACAGTGAGAACAATCAACCAGTGGAACAGAAGTTGCCTTCGGAAGTTGTGGGAGCTTCATCACTGGAAGCTTTCAAGAAGAGACTGGACTGCCATCTGTCAGAAATGGTGTAGGGTCTCCTACTTGGGAGTGGGGTTGGACTAGATGACCTACAAGATCCCTTCCAACTCCGTTAATCTAATCTAATCAAATGAACAATGAAAAGCAGAATCATTTAGATTGCTGGGACTTCTCAAGTATAGCTTTCTTTACCATTGACGGGGGTTGATGTAACTCAACAACTGGGTAGACTGAGTGCTGCCACATGTTTATTGGACCCGTGTCCCTCCTGGTTGGTGCTGGTCTCTCGGGAGGTGACACGAGACTGGCTCCAGGGAATTATAAATGCTTTGAGTGAGGGTGTCTTTCCCGCCACCTTGGAAGAGGCAGTGGTGAGACCGCTCCTCAAGAAGCCTTCCCTGGATCCGGCAGTGTTGTCTAATTATCGTCCAGTCTCCAACCTTCGCTTTATTGTGAAGATTGTTGAGAGTGTGGTTGCGCGACAGCTCCCTCAGTACCTGGAGGAATTGGCTTATCTAGATCTGTTCCAGTCTGGCTTCAGGCCTTGGTCGTGTTGGTTGATGATCTCTGGAGGGCTCAGAACAGGGGCTGTTCCTCTGTCCTGGTCCTATTAGATCTCTCAGTGGCTTTTGATACCATCGACCATAGTATCATGCTGCACCGGTTAGGAGTGGGAGGCACCGTGTTACAGTAGTTCTCCTCCTTTCTCTCCGACCGGTCGCAGTCTGTGTTGACAGGGGGGCTGAGGTCGACCCCGAGGCCCCTTATATGTGGGGTGCCACAAGGGTCGATCCTCTCGCCCCTTTTGTTCAACATTTATGTGTGAAGCCACTGGGCGAGATCATCTGTGGTTTTGGGGTGAAGTAGTACCATCTGTACGCTGACACCCAGCTGTACATCTCCACCCCGGATCACCCCAATGATGCCCTTGAAGTGATGTCCCGGTGCCTGGAGGCTGTGCGGATCTGGATGGGGAGGAACAGACTCAGGCTCAACCCATCCAAGACCGAGTGGCTGTGGTTTCCGACATCCCGGTATAGTCAGTTGGCGCCATCACTGACTATTGGGGGCGAGTCATTGGCCCCCACAGAGAGGGCTCGCAACTTGGGTGTCCTCCTGGATTCACAGCTGTCTTTAGAAGAGCACTTGACGGCTGTGGCCAGGAGGGCCTTTTATCAGGTCCGCCTGATTCGTCAGTTGCGTCCCTTTCTGGATCGGGACTCGTTAAACACGGTCACTCATGCCCTCGTCACTTCCCGCCTAGACTACTGCAATGCTCTCTACATGGGGCTCCCCTTGAGGAGCATCCGGAGGCTCCAGCTGGTCCAGAATGTGGCCGCGCGGGTGGTTATGGGAGCAATGTGGCGCTCCCATGTGACACCACTCCTGTGCGAGCTGCACTGGCTTCCGGTGGTCTTCCGGGTGCGCTTCAAGGTCTTGGTTACCACCTTTAGAGTGCTCCATGGCTTAGGGCCAGGGTATCTACGAGACCATCTTCTGCCACCAGTAGCCTCTCACAGACCAGTACGCTCCCATAGAAAGGGACTTCTCAGAGTGCCGTCAGCCAAACAATGTCGGCTGGCGGCCCTCAGGGGGAGAGCCTTCTCTGTGGGGGCACCTACCATTTGGAACGAGCTCCCCCCGGAGATACGGAACATCCCAGATCTGCGTGCATTCCGCCGTGCCCTTAAAACGTTCTTTTTCCAGCAGGCTGGCCTGGCCTAACCTCTTTTAAATTGTTTTAAATTTTAAATTGGGTTTTAAAATTGGTTTTAATTTGTTTTGGGGGGCCATAATATTTAATATATTTTAAATGTTTTTAATATTTATAGTACATGTATTTTATTTTGGCTGTTCACGGCCCTGAGTCCCTCGGGAGTAGGGCGGTATATAAATTAAATTAAATTAAATTAAATTAAATTAAATTAAAGAAATAAAGAAATAAAGAAATAAACAAACAAGGTTCTGCAAATGTTGACAGATCAGCTGCAATGATTAAGCAACCATTCTGAAAGTTGGTAGTCTTTCAACAGGAAATTCCGTTATGGCATTTACTTTCTTATGTGCAAGCTGGGAACATAATAGCCTACTTTATGGCATTCTTAGGAGAATAGATGGTGTTGGAGAAGATTCTTGAGGGACTTCTTGAGAGTCCCTTGGATTGCAAGGAGATCAAATCAGTCAATCCTGAAGGACATCAACCTTGACTCTTCTTTGGAAGGCCAGATGCTAAAGCTGAAGCTCAAATACTTTGGCCACCTAATGAGAAGAGAGGATTCCTTGGAAAAGACCCTGATGTTGGGAAAGATGGAAGACAAAAGGAGAAGGGGATGGCAGAGGATGAGATGGTCAGAGCCATGGTGGCGCAGTGGTCAGAATACAGCATTGCAGGCTAATTTTGCCGACTGCCAGCAGTTCAATTCTCACTGGCTCAAAGTTGACTCAGCGTTCCATCCTTCTGAGATTGGTAAAATGAGGACCCAAATTGTTGGGGGCAATATGCTGACTCCATAAATATGCTGACTCCATAAACCGCTGAGAGCAGGAGTCTCCAACCTGGGCAACTTTATGACTTGTGGACTTCAACTCCCAGAATTCCTCAGCCAGCACACGCTGGCTGAGGAATTTTGGGAGTTGAAGTCCACAAGTCGTAAAGTTGCCCAGGTTGGAGACCGCTGGCTTAGAGAGGGCTGCATTATGAAGCAGTATATACCATATATACTCGAATATAAGCCGAGTTTTTCAGCATGTTTTTCAGGCTGAAAAAGCCCCCCTCAGCTTATATTCGAGTCACAAAAAAAATGCCTTTTTAAAAGAAAACAAATGAGTAGACTCGTATCTGCAAAAATAGAAAAAACAACCCCTTTCAGCTTCAGTATAGGTTAATTATCATAAGCTGATTTGAACAGCCTCCCGACTCTCAGCTGATTTGCTCTCAGCTGTTTTGGGCAGGAGTCTTTTTCTAGCTGCAAAGAGTCCTGCTGGAGCACATTTTTTGTCTCCTTGTGCAATTCAAGCTGAAAACGAAACTGAAACTAAAGCAGGTTGTTGCCTTTGCTGTTTGCTTGCCATGTTGGAAAGGCAGATTTCTTTTCTTTTTCCTCATCAAAAAAGGTAGGTGCAAACAATGGGAAATTTATGGCAGATGGCAAAAGAGGAGAGTTCAAGATTTTAAAACACAAAAGAAAAAAAGCTCTATTTAACTAGGGAATTGTAATAATTGAGATACTATTAATTGTATATTGTGTTGAAAGCAGAAATGGTTAAGTTGTGGTTTGGAAGAATATATGGGGGAAATTATTTGGTTTATTATTATTGGTAAATATAATTACCAGTAATTGATTTGTAAGAAATTGGATTGCATGGAAATAATTGGAATATTCATGTTCATATTGATTAATATAGGCATATAACTAATTGATTTATATTAAAATGTTGGATTTGTATTGAACAACTGTAATATTACATAATTAACCCATGTGAGGATTGATATAAAAATAGATGACAATGGGAAGGGGTATAATATAGAATAGAAGTGAAAAATTGAATTTGATTAAGATTAGAGATGAGGATGAAGGGTAATATTGGTTTTTTAAAAAAATAGATGAGGAATAAATATGGCAAAAAGGAAATATAGAAATTGTAAATTTAAGTGAAATGACTAAACACTGTTTAAATTTGTGAACTGGCCAAATACTCTGCTCAAAGAAAATACATTGTATGTTTGTATGTGTGTTTCTAATTATTGCTATTTATTCATATTTGTTCTCTTTTATTCTTTAAAGTTTAACAATTCATTCTTTATCTTGATATCTTTATATTTGTTTGGGGTTGGTTTTCCTCCCTTTCATCTTTTTTATTGTACAGCAATCTTTCTCCTCAAACCTACCACCTCTCTCTTTGAGAAAGGGGGGAGAAAGAGAATGAGAGAGAGAGTGGGGGAGAGAGAGAGAGAAAGAGGGGGAGAGAGAAAGAATGAGAAAGAGAGGGGAAGAGAGAAATGGTGATAAGATAGGGCAAAAATGTAAAATGTGAGGACAGTCGTAAGTTTGAGGACTGGTCCCAAGTGCGAGGACAAGTCAAAAATTACTTTTTCAGCCCTCTGAGTAGTCCATATGCTCAAAAGGATTACCCAGAGGGCTGAAAAAAGTGATTTCTGACAGGTCCTTGCACTTTTGACCAGTCTTTTTTTATTTTGAATTTTACCAGTAGCTGCTGCATTTCCCACCCCCGGCTTATACTCGAGTCACTAAGTTTTCCCAGTTTTCTGTGGTAAAATTGGGGGCCTCGGCTTATATTCGGGTCGGCTTATACTCGAATATATACGGTAAGTCTAAGTGCTATTGCGAAGTGCTAGATAATGCCATCAACACAGTGAACATGAGTTTGGGCAAACTCTGGAAGACAGAGTGCTATGGTCAATGGCAGGACTGGGCTTCAAAAAATTTAGCAAGGGGGGGACACTTCCGGTTGAGCCGCCGGCATCGCCAGACGCTTCTTTGCGAAGCGCCAGCCCCAGACTCCGTAGAATCGCAAGAACAGCGAAAATCGGCTGTCTTGCGGTTTGGAATCCTTCCCCCCAGGAAGAAGGGGGGAAGGAGAGCAGACGGGTGGGGTAGAGCTCCCTAAGAGCACGAGATTTTGCTAATAATCTGGTGCTCGAAGATGAGAGCTCCCCGTGAAGCCTGTCAAAGCTCCGGACCTGGGATGCCTCTGACGGGGAAGTTTTTCCCTGTCAGAACTAGATGCCGCGGCCACCCCATTAAACAACTTTAAACAAATACTTCTTGAACCAAGTTGGCAGAGCACAAGTTGCACGAAGGAAACAGCAAGTATTTTTTTTCTTTTTTTTAACTCCAGGGATTTACTTTCTTAAAAGATTTCTCCTAAGTGGAAAGTGAAAGCAAGATGGCGTTTGAGTTTCAACGGGGCGTGAAGAAGTGAAAGTTAAAAGCAATTATTGATAAGCCCCTGTTTGAAATGTAAAACTCCTTTTTGAAAAGTGGATGAAATAAGAAAGGATGTAATAATAATAACTAAAGCAGCAATATAAATTAAAAAGTCTTTTTTTTCCTTTTTTCTTCTTGAAATTCTTTTTTTTCTTTCTTTTTTTTCTCTTTTTCCCGTCCTTCTGGAGGGGAAGGAAGAAGGGGGGCAAGATGGCTGGGCTTTTTGAAAACAAAGAAAGGAAAGGAGGGTTATTTAACCCTCAATGGTCTGACTTTGAGGAAGCTTTGAGCTCAATTACCTCTGCTTTATTGAAAAGAATTGATACTATATTTCAAGCTTCTCAAGCTGGAAACAATAAAATACATGGAAATACTGAGTTGCAATCTAGCAGTGGGGGATTGAATGAAGAGCTGGGAAAGGAAAAAAAAACAACAACAGACCATAGCAGATTTTACAAAAGAGAGAAAGATGAAGGCTGAGCAGGAGCAAGAAACTCTGGAAGTTGATGAGCTGTTTCCAGAAGAAGCTACATTCCTGCAAAAAGTTTATAATATCCAATCCCAAAAACCGCAAAATTTTACTGGAGTTAAAAAAGGCAGAGGGATTAAAGTTAAGAAGAAAGTTCGTAAAAAGGAAAAGAAGAAAGCCTGGAGAAATGGAAAATAACCCTGCTTGACGAGATGATGGTCCTTAAAAAGCATTGTTTAAATGTTTAAAGATTTTGAATTTTTTTGGGGGGGGGGAAGTAGACAGCAGTTTAATGCCAGTTAACCAAGTGATGAACGATGAGGAGGCAATCTATAGCTGGATTGGAATATTTTGAGAAGAATAAACAGATCACAGCAATGCTGGTGTGTTGGGCTGTGAAATATGCCCTGACTTGAAGGATTTGGAATATTTTATTAAGGACTGTGATAAATCTGGATCTAACTGTAAACGTAGAGGTTTTATTGAATATACTAAACTGGAGCTTCCTGTTTGATGTGTTTTAACTATAACTGGACCTTGATGGTTTAAAAATGGAGGACGGAAGACTTTATATAGTATTCTATTTTAAATTTGGGGGGTTTTTTTGATTGAGGGTCTCTTTATTTTTCTTTGTTGTTGGGTTTTTTTTTTCTGTTTTAAATGAAAGAAGTTATAAAATATCTTGTTAGATCGTATAGACTTAATAATTTGCTAAGTATTAATCAGTTATATTGAGTAATGATAGGTGTGATTACGTAATACTTAATTGTTTTATTAACTGCTGTAACTATAAATGGAGACATGGAGATTAATTCTGTCGAATTAGATGGAATAAGAAGAAAAAAGACTTGCTTTCCTTTTATCTATTTGTTTAATGATTAGGATTATGATAAGTGTGAAATGGAGTTTAACTTAGAGAATTTGAGCTGTATTTTATCTTGTACTTGTATTTGCTCTGGGAAGTCGGGGGGGGTGGTTGGGGAGGGGGGAGAAAATGTATGTAAAATTTTTTAAAATTTTTTCAATTAAAAAAAAAATTAGCAAGGGGTTCTCTGCCTGGCTGCTGGGTGGGCATGGCCATGGTGGGTGTGGCCTAGTTGGCCTCCTGCACTATGGGGGTGGGGTGGGATGCTTTTGCCCTCCCCAGGCTCCAGAGGCTTTTGTTGAGCCTCCGGGAGGGTGAAAACGGCCTCCCCAGGCTCCAGGACCCCTCTGTAGGCTGGAAACTCCAGTTCGCCCGCTTTTCACCCTCTCTGAGCTTCCACACGTACCCTGCACTTATCTACTTCCAAATCGGGCCGTGTGGGGACTCCTAAGAGGGGTGGGGCAGGGTGAGTGGGGCCGGCCAGGAGTGGGATTTTCTCCGAACTGTACAGAATCTTAGCTAGAGGTTCTCCCAAACCCCTGCGAACCCCCAGCAGCCCACCCCTGGTCAATAGGGTAATGAGAGTCGGACACGACTTAGGAACTGAACGACAACAAATATGAGAATAGAGCATCCAAAAGCACTGAACAAAGAAGCAGGAGTTGTTTTAAAGATGCAGCTGTGAAGATTGTCATGCCCACAGCAAGGCATGAAGCCAAATCCCATGTTATAGATTCCATCGTTGGCTTTCATAATGCTTCGTTTCTGTATTTTAACTGAGCCCCCTTCTCTTTTTGAGCCAAAACTTTTAAAACTGATCTAACCCTTTAGCTGATTTAGCCTGACTTGACTCAAAAGTAACCCAATGTAAGAACTGGAATTTAATTTAAAACAACCATATCATTAAAGGAAGGAAGTGGCATTCTAACCGATCCGACAACCAAGAATTTTCAACTGAAATCCTTTAAATATTTATTTGGAATACACTGTAGCACTGCCATGAAGTTGTGTTGTTATCACCGCCATCAATTGCAATAACATCATGATGTACGAAATATCCTTGCTACTCCCACCATGGATGCCTATGAAATTCTCTATACAGGTAGTCCTCGACTTACAACAATTCATTCAGTGACCATTACAATGGACTGGCAAAAGTGACTTGTGACCAGTTTTCACACTTATGACCATTTCCGCATCCCTAGGGTCACGTGATCAGAATTCAAACACTTGGCAACTGACTCATATTTATGACGGTTGCAGTGTCCCAGGGTCATGTGATCCCTCTTTGTGACCTTCTGACAAGCAAAATCAATGGGGAAACCAGATTCACTTAACAACCACGTTACTAACTTAACAACCGCAGTGATTCACTTAACAACTCTGGCAAGAAAGATCGTAAAATGGGGCAAAACTCACTAAACACATGTCTCACTTAACCACAGAAATTCTGGGCTCAATGGTTGTAGGTTGTAGGTTGTAGGTTGAGGACTACCTTACAACAATTCATTTTGTGACTATTACAATGGAACTGGAAAAGTGACTTCGGATCATTTTTTCCCATTTACGACCGTTGCAGAATCCCCATGGACACACGATCAAAATTCAGGCACTTGGTAACTGCCTCATATTTATGGCGGTTGCAGTGTGTTGGAGTCAGTTTTGTGACCTCCTGACGAGTGAAATCAATGGCAAATCCAGATTCACTTAATAACCATGTTACTAATTTAATAAGGGCAGTGATTCACTTAACAACTGTGGCAAGAAAGGTCATAAAATGGGGCAAAACTCGCTTATCAACTATCTCACTAAGCAACAGAAATTTTGGGCTCAATTGTGGTCGTAAGTCCTACCTGTGCATATGGAGAGAAATATAGCTCCACCTGTAGCTCCACCTATGATACAGTTTAATATTTTAAATGATCAGGTAGATTTGTATTGCTCCCTTGAGGCAGTAAAAGCTAATCTGTTAAAATATAATGCCAAGAGTTATTTCAGTGTTTCAGGTTTTCCCCAAAATTCTTGATTATTGGGCCACTGACTTCAATGGTAAGAAAGGAGGAGGATTCAAGAAGAAAATGAGAGAGAAAATCAACATTATATTATTATTATTGTTATTATTATTATTGTTGTTGTTGTTGTTATTATTATTATTAATTAAATTTATATTCCCACTAGGCTCTTGATTTTATATTGCACATCTGTCTCAAACGTAAAAACATAGCACTGTTCTTTTTTCTCCTTTCCCGTTAATATTTTAAAATAGGAGAACAGACTGGGGAAAGAAAGAAAGAAAGAAAGAAAGAAAGAAAGAAAGAAAGAAAGAA
>WNWU01000019.1:372936-389902 GCA_012654045.1 Ptyas mucosa | reverse complement strand
GAAGGAAGGAAGGAAAGAAAGAGAGAAAGAAAGAAGGAAGGAAGGAAAGAAAGAGAGAAAGAAAGAAGGAAGAAAAGAAAGAAAGAAAGAAAGAAAGAAAGAAAGAAAGAAAGAAAGAAAAAAATTATTTGTGGGGATGGGAGGGGAGAAAATCAGGGGTGAAATCCAGCAAGTTCTGACAAGTTCTGGAGAACCGGTAGTGGAAATTTTGAGTAGTTAATAGAACTGGCAAATACCACCTCTGGCTGGCCCCAAAGTGGGGTGGGAATGGAGATTTTGCAATATCCTTCCCCTAGAGTGGGGTGGAAATGGAGATTTTGCAGTATCCTTCCCCTGCCACGCCCACCAAGTCACGCCCACAGAACCGGTAGTAAAAAAAAAATTGGATTTCACCACTGGAGAAAATGTTTTAAGCACGTTTAATTCATTAAATGTTAATGAGCAAATCAGGAAATGTGATACAAATGTATGAAGTGGAAAAGTGGCAATATTTGCTTGCTGAACTTTCTTTTAAAAGTTGCTTTTAAAATTTTTGTCCACTCCACAGCCCATAAGGTCACAAGCAATCCTGGACAATAAGTACAGGTAGTTCTCAATTTACAACATTTAGTGACCATTCAAAGTTACAATAGCACTGAAAAAAGTAACTTATGACCATTTTTCACACTTACACCCATTGCAGCATCCTTATGATCGTGTGATCAAAACTCAGATGCTTGGCAACTGACTCATATTATGGTGGCTTATCAAGTAAACTATAATGACTGGGTTAGCAAAACAACATAAATCCAAACAAACTACAATAGGACTAAAAGGAGTATGTTCCTGACAGCAAGGTGTCTTTACTCTTGGGAGACTTTTTTCACACTATGAAAGTGTCTTATTCTTAAATCTATTCCAGTGGTGAAATCCATTTTTTAAAAAAATACTGGTTCTGTGGGCGTGGCTTGGTGGGCATGGTGTGGCTTGGTGGGTGTGGCGGGGAAAGATACTGCAAAATCTCTATTCCCACCCCACTCCAGGGGAAGAATACTGCAAAATCCCCATTCCCTCCCTACTCTTGGGGGAAGAATATTGCAAAATCTCCATTCCCATCTACTCTGGGGCCAGCCAGAGGTGGTATTTGCAGGTTCTCCGAACTGCTCAAAATTTCCGCTACCGGTTCTCCAGAACCTGTCAGAACCTGCTCGATTTCACCCCTGATCTATTCCCATCGCTATTCAAATGGACATAAGGACAGCATTCACATGTTATGGCACAATTAACTGAGTTGTGTACTCTGTGCTAAGTTGCTAAGTGTATGGAAAGGATTGTTTTTAAAAATGAAAAAATAAACTATCTTCCGGGATGAAAAGCCTGGTAAAATTGTATTTCTCTTCAAATTTCTTGCCCAGATAACTTGACTGTTGGAAGTTAGACTGCCAAACCATACAACACACAAAAGATTAGCCAACCTCATTTTAGTTTGGCAAAGGTTGAGCAAACAGCATATATATTTGGTTAAACAGTCTGGGTCCTGTGCAAACTCAGAAAATAGGGGTTATCTTAAGTAAGCCATAGTTTATGGTTTAGTCTAGCTCATCGTGGCTAAGAATGCTGCATAAAATTCAGTCAAGCATCTCATCATGAATTTTAATTGCCAGGTATCCCTTTCCTTTTTCTAGAGTAACTAGTGTTTCTCAACCAAATGGGTGGACCTCAATTCCTGAAATTTTAGGAGTTGAAGTCTACCCATCTTAAAGCGGCTGAGGTTGAGAAACACAAGCCAGAATTGAAGCTTCTTGGATGAGAAGAAAAACGTTTTCAAGGGGGGAAAAACCCTAAGAAAGTCTAATTGCTTTTGAAAAGCAACCTTGGGTCAACCATGACCTGCATAATTGAGAATCTCCACAGACTTTGAGAAACACTATATACTCTAGAAAATATTCTCCAAATCATGAGTACGACGTGGCTTATCTAAAAGTAGCTTACCATGATATTCGGGGAGAAAATACATGCAGTTGCCAAGAGTCAGAAAACACCGGATGGCACGCAATCAGTTGTACTGCATGCAAACCGGGTTAAGAGCAGAAAACTGGATTCATACAACCGCATGCAACTGGTCAGATTTATATTTTCACAGGGCTCCACACAACGCATAGGGTTATCCAGCTTGGGTATCCAGTCCAATATTCTGGAAATCCAGGCATTGCCCATCATGCGAGTCAAGGTATTAAGTGAAGTCATCACACACTTCATTTGCATGCCAGTCAAACTCTGGTTGTTCATCGGGATTTATAAATTCTCCAGGGGTGTGACCCGCCTCTAATAGTTAAATCTACCCTTGCCGGGTTTGTGACACACGGGTTGAGATGCAGCACCGGTCTTTCTGGTTGAGGAGCATTCCAGAGGTGCCCAACTACACCCCTCCCCCCCCCCCCCCCCCCCAATCATTCTCCTCACTCCACTCCACCCCGCAGGCTGGAAAAAGAAGGCGGGATGCAAAGGTAAGCTAGCCCGGGGCTGGGATGCAAATGAAGCGCTCTCCGTCTAAGCCAATCAGCGCCCTCCGAAGCCGCTCAGCCAAAACGGACGAAGCCATCCGGCAAGCGGAACCTCCGCCGTTTATTCCTGGGGCGACTCGGGCTTCCCCGGTTCGCCTGCCCGGGTTTTAAGGGGGCGCTTGTCTTTGCCCTGGAAGCCAATCGGGCCAACTCAACGTCCGGGACGAGGCTCGACTAGAAGATCCCCAGAGACTCCGGACAGAGGTCAGCAGCTGGGTTGGGCTGCCAGAGGAGGAAGATGCGTTCAATTCTCGGCGTGCGTTCGCAAGGATGGGGAGGCAAAGCAGCAGGTCGGAAGGCGGAGATGCCGTCCAACCCCGGCAAAGAAGAAGAAGAAGAAAGCTTCCACCAAGCTCTCTCTCTCTTCTCTTTCTCCCAAGGAAAAAAGTTCCTTCCCCTTGTCGGCTTCAGCTGCTTTGAGGCAGTGAAAGTTTTAACTGCCTTGATGAAGCCGACCACGGCTTTGCAACGCGCCGATTTATCGGGGTTCCCCTAGACTTTTAGTTTCTGAAATCTCGCCCGTCCCTCCCTCCCTCTTTCCTTCTTTATCTTTCTTTCTTTCCTTCCTTCCTTCCTCTTCCTTCATTTTTCTTTCTTTCTTTCCTTTCTCTTTCCTTCCTTTCTTCCTCTTTCCTTCCTTTTTTCCTCTTCCTCTTTCCTTCTTTTTTCTTTCCTTCCTTCCTTTCTTCTTTCCTTCCTTCCTTTCCTTCCTTCCTTCCTCTTTCTTCTTTCCTTCCTTTCTTCTTTTCTTTTCCTTTCCTTCCTTCTTCTTTCTTTTTTCTCTTTCCTTCCTTCCTCTTTTTCTTTCTTTCTGTCTGTCTGTCTGTCTTTCTTTCTTTCTTTCTTTCTTTCTTTCCTCTTTCCTTCCGTCTCTTTGGAAAAAAGCCGAGCCGGCTCTCCACCAGTCCCGCCTGGAGGAATGTGGTTTTCCATTGCCCATAAGCCCCCGCCGCCACCGACCCTCCCTGGCAGATTCTCCAGCCGGGTTTCCTCCCGGGAGAACGAGCTCATCTCGCTTCGCTTCGGCATTTGCCACCGGCAGCATTGCAACATCGCCTTTGAAGCCGGAGTAGAGGTGGGTGGAAGCCGGAGGAGCTTTCTCGCCCAACCTGGATTGCTTTCGGCCAATTCCCAAGGACTCCCTTGCCTTCCCATCCGCGAAGGCTATATAAAGGGGGGCGGGCGGGAGAGGGAGAGGCCGCCCGCGGGAGGCGAGACCCCGTTTCCCCCTCCCCTCCATCGATTTAAAGCCGCGAACGCGCCTCCTCCGCCTTGGAAATCGGTCCGCTTCAAGTCGCTTAGGGTTACACCCGGGTAAGTCTGAATCTTTGCCGCCCACAGCGTCTCCATTTCCCCATTTTATTTCTTTTTCTTTTTTTAAAAAAATTATATTTTATTTATTTATATTTCGTTGCTGCCGCGAACCGCCTGGGTTCCTTTCCCCTTCAGGTGCGCGTTTCTTTTCTTCCGGGACTTAATTCCTGCCTTCTTTATTTTATTTTATTTGTCAAACACGCCTAAGATAACAGATGTAAGTATAAACAGGATTATGAATACAGGATACGGATACGAGTAAATGGGGACCTTAGGACAGGGATGGAAGGTACACTGGGGTGCTTATGCACGCCCCTTAGAGACCTCTTAGGAATGAGGTGAGGTCAACAACAGACGGTCTAAGGTTAAAGTTTTGGGGATTTGGAGAAGAAACCACAGAGTCAGGTAGGGCATTCCAGGCATTGACCACTCTGTTGCTGAAGTCCTATTTTCTGCAATCGAGTTTGGAGCGGTTTACCTTGAGTTTGTAACTATTGTGCGCTCCTATATTATTGTGGTTGAAGCTGAAGTAGTCGTTGATCTTTCCTTCCCTCTGCATTCTCCCCCCCCTCCCACGAATTTCCTCGATATACCTATCCTTGCGTGCACTCTTTCCTTGCAAATTGCAAAGGTGGTTTGTTTGTTTGGCAATTCTGCTGAGCTGAAAAGGAGAACTGAATGAGGGTGGATGGAAGTTCGTTGTTCCCCTTTTGTTACCAGGCTAAGGAACATCTTCAGCTTAGGGGAGTTTAGGGGATGTCAGAGTATGTGTTCTCCGGTTTATAAAGGCTTCAGGTGTAGGAACTGAATTCCCATCTTTCCATTCCTCTGCAGAGGGGACCAGACTTCAAATAGAAATAAATACAGGTATTCCTTCGACTTACTACCACAACTGAGTCCAAAATTTCTGCTGTTAAGTGAGACGTTTATTAAGTCAGCTTTGCCCCCATTTTTTTATGACATTTTCTGCCACGGTTTTTAAGGAAATCACTTGCCTGACGTTGATAAAATTAGTAACCCAGTTGAGTGAATCTTGCTTCCCCATTGACTCTCCTTGTCAGAAGATTGCAAAAGGCTGACATAACGCCAGGGACGCTGCAGCGGTCGTATGAACCAATTACCCAGCATTTTAATTTTGATCATATGAGCATGGGGATGCGGCAAAGGTTGTAACTGTGAAAAAACGGTTGTAGGTCACTTTTTTTCAATGCTGTTGTAACTTTGAACCGTCACTAAATGAATTGTTGAAGGTCGAGGATTACTTGTACATAATCAGCCACTCGGAGCTTTACAGATAGAAGATTTGTAGTTTAGGATTGAATTGTGGGGTTCCTTGGGGCTCTCTGAGTTTGGTGGTTTTCTTGCAGACGTTTCATTACCATCATCAGTGCATGGCTGTTTTAAAGCTGTCCTTGTTTTCATTTGGCCTTCCATGGTGGAAGAAATGGTAATTGGATTAGTAGTTTCCTCTTCTAGTAAAAAGGGTTGGGTACTGTAGTTAATTTGTCCCTCTGTCCAGCTGGAATATAGTTCAGTTGAATCTAGTCTCTATTGGCCCTTCCAGATGGGATTCCAAAGACATTGGAGATTTTAATGAGATATATGAGATTTAAAAAAAACAAAACTTCTTTCCCCTATCCTGAAAAATAATAGCTTGGATTTCTAAAGTTGAACTTGATATTGGAGAATAGAGGTAGCAGGCAGCCTGCAGTACAACATAGGTTGCTCTTGACTCACGACTCACTTAGCAACCATTTGAAGTTAGATGGAGGTTACTTATAACTTAGTTTTGGTGACCATCCCCCTATGGTCACATGACCATATTTTGAGTGCTCAGCAATCAACCCACATTTATTAGGTTTTGCAGTGTCCTGTGGTCGCATAGCTGCAATTTACATTTTTGCCAGAAACCAGCATTTACTTCCAGTTTTGCTAAAAATGCTCCATGGTGAAGAATGGGTTTACTTAACACAATAACAGAACAGAATAACAGAGTTGGAAGGGACCTTGGAGGTCTTCTAGTCCAACCCCTGCTCAAGCAGGAAACCTTATACCACTTCAGACAAATGGTTGTCCAATCTCTTCTTAAAAACTTCCAGTGTTGGAGCATTCACAACTTCTGGAGGCGAGTTGTTCCACTAGTTAATTGTTCTAACTGTCAGGAAATTTCTCCTTAGTTCTAGGTTGCTCCTCTCCTTGATTTGTTTCCATCCACTGCTTCTTGTCCTGCCCTCAGGTGCTTGACTCCCTCCTCTCTATGGCAGCCCCTGAGATATTGTAACACTGCTATCTTGTCACCCGTGGTCCTTCTTTTCATTAAACTAGTCATACCCAGTTCCTGCAACCGTTCTTCATATGTTTTAGCCTCCAGTCCCCTCATCATCTTTGTTGCTCTTCTCTGCACTCTTTCTAGAGTCTCCACATCTTTTTTACATTGTGGCAACTAAAACTGGATGCAGTATTCCAAGTGTGGCTTTACCAAGGCATTATAAAGTGGTATTAACCACCTTATTGTACAGTTGTAGTGTTTTTAATGGCCGCTAAAAAAAAAGTAAAATTGAGTTGCTCACATGATGTTCCACTTTATGACCGCCACGACTGTAATAAGCAGGCTCCATTATGGTTGTAAGTTGAGAACCACGAATATTTTTCAGGTAGAAGTCTCGTTCAGTCATCAAGTTGTGTCTGACTCCATGACTCCATGGGCCCCCTGTCCTCTGTCTCCCATCCTCTGTCCCAAATTACATTTATTGCGTTGATGGCACTATCTATCTATCTCATCCTCTGTTGTTCCCTTTTCCTTTTGCCTTCAATGTTTCCCAACATCAGGGTATTGGAGTGCGTTACAGCAGATATGTCACTAGAAAGCAAAATCACAAAACTGCATCTCACTTACTTTGGCCACATCACACAGGGGATTTCATTGAAGAAAGCAATTATGTTGGGGAAGAGTTCACAGTAAAAGGAAATCAAAGAACACGATGGCTGGACACCATCAAAGCTAATACCAGCCAGAGCATAGAACAACTCAAAGAAGTGGTGCAAGATCGGAAAATGTGGACAGACCTGGCCCACAGAATTGTTAAGAGTCAGAAACCACGGAACGGATAATGCCAGAGCTGTAGTGGCGCAGTGGTTAGAATGCAGTACTGCAGGCTACTTCTCCTGACTGCAATTTGGCAGTTCGAATCTCACCGGGCTCAAGGTTGACTCAACCTTCCATCCTTCCGAAGTCGGTAAAATGAGGACCCAGATTGTTGGGTGCAATATGCAAACTGCTTAGAGAGGGCTGTAAAACACTGTGAAGCGGTATATAAGTCTAAATGCTATTGATATTGCTGTCAACATGAGAACAAGGCTCCTGCTGTTCTCCCAAGTTGTGTGTCCTATTCTTGGGGGAAGACCAGTTTCCAATGGGATCTTGCAGGAGATAAGGGACAGCTGCTTGAGAAGCTAAGGGAAGCCCAGTTACAGAGGAAAAAGGGAAGCCCATTTTCAGAAGCAAAGGAAGGCCTGCTCTTGGAGGGAAAGGAACACCGGTTTGGAGAATAGCACGAGATAGTGGAGTCACCTGGGCAATGAAGGGGCAATTGAAGATGCCACTGCTGAGTGGTGCTGTGCAGATCGCCCTAGATGGGTGAGGAGATAGGTGGGGGAAAAATAGCAATAGCTCTTACACTTATATACTGCTTTACAGCAGGGGTGAAATCCAGCAGGTTCTGACAGGTTATGGAGAACCGGTAGCGGACATTTTGAGTAGTTTGGAGAACCGGCAAATACCACCTCTGGCTGGCCCCAGAGTGGGGTGGGAATGGAGATTTTGCAATATCCTTCCCCCAGGAGTGGGGTGGGAATGGAGATTTTGCAGTATCCTTCCCCTAGATGGAATGGAAATGGAGATTTTGCAATATCCTTCCCCTGCTATGCCCACCAAGCCACACCATGCCCACCAAGCCATGCCCACAAAATCGGTAGTAAAAAAAAATTGGATTTCACCACTGCTGTACAGCCCCTCTCTAAGCGATTTACAAAATCAGCATATTGCCCCCAACAATCTGGGTCCTCATTTTGCTGACCTCAGAAAGATGATTCAATCTTGAGCCAGTCAGGATCGAACTGCTGGCAGTCGACAGAGTTAGCTTGCAATGCTGCATTCTAACCACTGCACCACCCCGGCTCTTGCACGCCACCATGACTGTAAGGAAAGATGCACATCCATGTGCCTGAATTTTATCACATGACTGTGATGGCCATAACTTCCAGTAGAGATCATAAATCCCTCCATTGAGGCCATTGTAATTTCGAAAGATCACTGAAAGAATGGCCATAAATTGAAGGCTACTTGTAGAACCAAACAATGTGGAGTAAATGTTCTACTGCTAGTGCACATAAGTTCCGTAGATGGAACACGGGAAGCTAAGAAACATTAAAGAGAAGGGAGAGAAAGTGACAGATAATTGGAGAACATACATAGTTCCTGCTTTCAAAACAGGGAGATAAAGAAAATTCAGTGAACTACAATTTAGCCTTTACCTAGTAAGATTCTGGAGCAGATCAAAAAGACATTGATATATAAACATCTTGAAAAGTAAGTGATAATTACCAGTGTGGGTGTGTCAAGAACTAGTCTTGCTAATTTAACTTTGTTTGTTTTTTTTAAAATTTGGTAACTTTCTTAGTCAATTGTGGGAATGTAATGGACATAATATATCTTGATTTCTATGAAATGGTTGACAAAACACACCACGCCCACCAAGCCACACCCACAGAACTGGTATTAAAAAAAATTTGAATTTCACCCCTGGAGTTGGTTGGAGCCTGAAGCATTTACTCTTCTTTATTCCATAGTCCAGAGAGCAAACCTTGGTTTTTCATATATGCCTTAACACATTCTTATAAATAAACAGATGAAAATGACATGGACATAATAATTGGTACCCTAAATGTCTATGGAGATACTCAGTCATCCAGGTCATGGTTGTCCCAAAGGTGCTTTTTCAAGAGGCAGCTGGACTTTCAAGAGCTTAAGAAGCTTCTTGGACGAGTCAGGCATGCCTCCTTTCAGATTTCAAGAAAGAATAACCCTGACTCCATTTTCATAGATAAAGGTACTTTTACTGAAATTGAACTGAATGCAGCCAAGGAAAAGCAAGATCTGAGGCACAGGCGCGAAAATCACATATAGAAAGCATCCCCTCCCCACTGCCCAGCGTAAACCATCCAATCCAAAGGTCCTCCAGGGGTCATGTGGAAGCACACGTCTGGCAGTGTCATCAGTCTGGAATGCCACGACCGTTGACCTGATATCCACTTCAAAGGAAAAAACTGCAGCTAAGATTCACTTTTGTTTCTCTTCCAGCACGCTTCCCCCTCCCCGTTACCATGGCAGCTGAGCAAGCAAGTATTGAAAGAGCAGAGGCTGACAAACATCTTCAAAGAAAAAACAGAAAGTCCAGTTGCCTCTTCAAAAAGCACTTTTGGGAGTGGTACCCTAACTTAATATTTTGTAGCACACCTTTTTTGAGCCAGTAACTGCACTCTCTGAATAATACTTAAACTCTTCTCAACTGGCAATTTCTCCCACTCTTCTTCAGCAAATTGCTCCATTTTGGCTCAGTTTTGGTAGATTTCTTTTCCCAACTGTGATCTTCAGCTCTTTCTGTAGATGTATTTTTTCTCCATTCAATCATCTACAGATACGTTTCTGTAGATTCAATTACCCAGTAGAACAGCTTGTCGTCAGAAGTTGTTGATGCTTCATCACTGGAGATTTTTCAGAAGAGACTGGACAGTCCCTTCGTCTGAAATGGTGTAGGGTTTCCTGCTTGAGCAGCAGGTTGGACTAGAAGATCTCCAAGGGCTCTTCCAGCTCTATTCTGATTGATGTGTTGGTTTCAGATTGGGACACATAGCAGGACACATTACAATCCCAAGTTTGCTTTTCAAACATTCTTCTCTTAAATGTACGTTTTGGGCTTGCTGATGGACCCATGACATAGACAGAGACAGAGTTTTCAAACATTGGGCATTAAATATCATTTTAGAATCTACGTCCATTGTGCCCTGACCAAATTCAAGGCACCCAGTACCAGCAGCAGTAAATCAACCGTATAGCATTATCCTTCATGTTCACAGCAGCATAATTTTTTCATCTGTCCGAAGGACATTCTCCCAGAAAGATTATGGCTTGTACACATTCATTTTAGTAAACACAAGTCTGGCTTTTTGATGGCTGTCTTTCAGGAATGGGGTCTTTTACCCTGGAGGCCAGTTCCAGTCAGAGAGCAACAGATGGTCTGACTTGATACTGCTATACCTTGAATCTGGGGGTCAGCTAGGATGTGTTTTGAAGTTCTCTTGGTTCTAACTCTTCTTCTGTTTCTATCTTCTACGGTGGAAGAAGAGCTCAGGGTTGAACTGTGGAGTTCTTGATGTTCTCGGAGCTTGGTTGTTTCCTTCCAGATGTTTCATGACCCAACTAGGTAACATCAGTGCTTGAAGGGAGTGGGTTTGCTCCAGTGGTGAAATCTAAAATTTGTTACTACCGGTTCTGTGGGCGTGGCTTGGTGTGGGGGTGTAATGTGACTGGGTGGGCGTGGCCATTTTTTTCCCTTTTAAAACCATTTTTTCTACAACCTCTTTGGCGAAGAGGTTGTAAAAAAATGCTTTCAAAAGGCTCTGACAATCCCAGCTGAGTTCCCTGATCGGCAGAGGCTTTTAAAAGAAAAAAAACCTCTGCCGATCAGGCAACTCAGCTGAGATTATCAGCTGACGATCCCTTTGACGATCCCAGCTGAGCCGCGCGATCATCAGAGGCTTTTTTTTTACTTTTAAAAGCATTTTTTCCGCCGAAGAGGTTGTAAAAAAAATGCTTTTAATAATTAAAAGAAAAAGCCTCTGATGATTGTGAGGCTCAGCTGGTCATGGGGGAAGGGGGGCCAGGGATTTTTGCTACCAGTTCTCCGAACCACCCGTCTCCATCGCTACCGGATCAGGCGATCCGGTCTAAACCAGGAGCATTTCACCCCTGGTTTGCTCTCTGTTTGTATACAGTGGCTTGTTCAGTCAGTTTGGGTGGGAGTGTTGTTTTCTTCTCGGAAGTCCCTTGAACAGACTGCTGTTTACTGCTTGATTGTTGGTCTAGTATTAAACCTGGTGTTAACTCCTGCTTATCTGGGTGTTGACTGCTGGCGAGGAGTTATTTTGGTTTGTGTTTGTTTTCTCGTTTTTTTCTCTCCACCATTCAAACAATTCTTCTAGTCAACCTGGGTTCAATTTTCCTCTTGGGACCATGTCCAGGGAGGTTTGCTATGGATCTTAACCTTCTTGATAATACTAGCATCCATGGTCCCAGGAACATGAAACTCTTTGTAGCCTTTTAATTCTTGCCCTGAGCCGTAGTGGTGCAGCGATTATAATGCAATACTGCAGGCTATTTCTGCTGACTGCCAGCTGCTTGCAGTTGGGCAGTTCGATATTTACCGGCTCAAGGTTGACTCAGCCTTCCATCCTTCCAAGGGTGGTAAAACGAGGACCCAGATTATTGGAGGCAATATGCTGACTATAAACCACTTAAGAGAAGGCTGTAAAGCACTGTAAAGCGCTATATAAGTTTAAGTGCTATTGCTATTGTCCTCCCTGGCTATTGCCTTCTTTTCCTCCGCAGGTAACACTCTGCTTTTCTTTTTCTTCTGCTTATTAATTGTGCTGCATGCAATGATACAAAATACTTGGTATGAGGGGTTCTTGGTGCTCTCTAAGCTTGGATCTTTTCTTGCAGACGTTTCATTACTCAAACTAGATAACATCATCAGTGCTGGTAGGGAGTAGAGTTTGCTCCCGGTGTATATTTCAGTGGCTTGCCTATCAGTGTTGGTGGAAGTTGGGCCTAGGTTGGGCTGTTTACTGTTAACTTGGTTGGCAGTTCCTTGACTGGGATATTGTTTACTGCTTGATTGTTAGTCTGATATTAATCTTGGTATTAATAGATAGATAACCTTTATTGTCATTTTTTTACTGTGGGCACACTGGCGCACATCAAAAATGAAATTTTGTTGCCTGCTCTCAAAACTATACACATACATAGCACACATATATATGCTACATGCATATATACACCCACACTCACACATAAATACATACAGGGGTGAAATTCAAAATTTTCCCTACTGGTTCTGTGGGCATGGCTTGGTGGGCGTGGCAGGGGGAGGATATTGCAAAATCTCCATTCCCACCCCACTCTGGGACCAAGCAGAGGTGGTATTTGCCGGTTCTTTGAACTACTCAAAATTTCCACTACTGGTTCTCCAGAACCAGTTAGAACCTGCTGGATTTCACCCCTGCATACATACATACATACATATATACATGCATGCATACAGGTAAATGTTCCCCTCACACATATGTGCTAGTTGTTCCCGACTCTAAGGGGCAGTGCTCATCTCTGTTTCAAAGCCAAAGAGCCAGCACTGTCTGAAGACGTCTCCGTGGTCATGTGGCCAGCATGACTAAAAGCCAAAGATGCACGGAACGCTGTTACCTTCCCACCAAAGATGGTCTCTATTTTTCTACTTGCATTTTTTATGTGCTTTCGAACTGCTAGGTTGGCAGAAGCTGGGACAAATAACGAGAGCTCACCCCGTTACGCAGCACTAGGGATTCGAACTGCTGACCTTGCTGATGGAAGGTGTTTAGGTCTTTTTGTTCTTTTGGCTTGTTGATTGTTTCTTTTGAATGATAGTAAATGCTGTTTATGTCTATGTGCTTATTGATGACTAATTTGTCAGAGTGCCGGGTTTCCAGGAATTCCTATCAACACTGACAGGGCAAACCACTAGAATATAAATGAGAACAAACCCTACCTCCTACTGGCACTGATGATGTTACCTAGTTTGGGTAATGAAACATGCAAGAAAACAAGAAGCTCAAAAAGCACCAAGGATGCCTCATTTCAATTCTGAGCTACAAATACTTTCCTCTATTAATACTTGAATATTTTTCTCCATTCAAGTAGGCTGAGTATGTGATTATGAGATTGGAAATACCTGTGATAGCAATTAAAGTAAATAGTCTGCTTGAGAATTCATTAAAGTCCAATAATGTCCTTTAATTTCTAAGGGTAGCAATAAATATGCCCATGCCATATTTCACTAATATTATTATTTACAAGAATATGTTAAGTCATACATGCAGAGTCTGGATTATGGAATAAAGAATGGTTGAAACCATTCACCTGGGTCAATTTCAACTTATTTCAAGGCAAATTGGAACAAATACTTTTGGCTATGCCTACACACTAACGGAGTGAAAGCTGACATGCTTAATTTGCATCTAATTCACACAAGTACTTACACAGCTGTGTGTCATCAAAGGGTTTTTACCTGCAGGATCCAAGCATATTGCTGCTAATGATATAAATATGTTAATATAGTTTAAATGGATTAGTTCTTCCCTGACACTTCAAAAAACAGCAGCATAACATTTTGGATTCCTAATTTGGGTAGGAAGTGAGTGGGTAAATGAAAAATGGCATATAATTGATTTGTTGATATTTTATTTCCTGCATTGTTACCTAGGCAAGACATTGTTTGGATACAACAGAAAATATTCAGTCACTGAAAATACTAGTAGAGATGGAGGTGGAGGTTCTCAAATATTTCTATCCTTTTAGTGGTTAATTAAATCGTTAGTTTATATAGTTGCAATAGAAATCAAATCAATAGATTGAATGAAATAATACCATTTTATCTGTCAGCAACAGAAGAAATCTCTAGTATTTTCCTTGCTGAGTTGTTTCATTCATTTGATATGTGTTGTGTAATTTTTGTAGCCAAAATAATAGAGCATGACTTGTGTTGTAAAATGTGCTGATTTCAGTTGTGCCAAACTGCTTGTACAGCTCATTTTATGTTGCACATGACAGGTTCCAAACCTGGGATGTGTTGGTCTGTGCTAGAAATAGTAATTTGGACAATCTAGTGAAATAAAATGACTTGCCCTTCAGTTTATATTAAACGGTTCTTTATTTTCACATGAAAAACTCAAGATTTCCTTTCTTCTCCTGAATGGTGTTTAGCTGCAGTTTAAAAAAAAGCCTCCTTTGCTTTTTATTTTAAATCTGAATTTTAAGTTTTATGAAATTATAAATTATTTATATTTATGTCACAATTTTCATGGTCACAAACAAAAGCTTATGCTAATGTAATTTTCTCTTTTGCTGGAAGAGCAACAGTGGTGCTGCAATTGGCAGAACAGCAATAATCTATTGACGTATTGATAGATAGATATAGATATAAAAAAAGACTTCATAAACTAGGAAATTGAACTCTTCTGGTTTTGTTGGGTTAATTTCCACATAACACTCAAATGTAAAGTTTCTCCCATTTGTGAATGAATTTAATATATAAATAATTCATTTGCATTATGGACAATAGCAAGTATATAAATGGCATAATGTTTGAAAACGCCTTTCAAGCCTTCAGTTGGCTTTGCGAAACTGAATGTGGTCAGGCTTTGTGCAGCATTAAAAAAAATGCAGATTTTCTGTATCGGTTCCATCCTCCAGAGTGATTTATATTGATGTCAAAGATTTCGGATGGTTTCCTATCCTCATTTAGCTTGTAATACTCCAAACATCTTTGTTTGGGACGTAGGAGGAATAACTACAAGACTGTTCTGTGTTTTTCTGACATATTTAAAATAGTTGTTTTGTGTTGTTTCATATACTGTAGATATTGAAGGGAAATAATCATCCCTCACCTTGCATGCAATAGGCTGCTGTCTGCTGTAAATGAGGGCAGATGTTCAGATTGGATTTGGCATTTTTGTCTGCCTATCGAGTCCTTCATGAGGACCTGGGATAGGTAGACATAGATGTCTGATGGTGTTACAGGTATCATTGCAGAATGTAAGCTGTTCCAAATAAAGCTGCCTTTTGCAATTGACCAGTGGTGAATTTGTCAATGCCTATGGTATTCAAATGATGGTCCAGATATTTTGGGATTGCATCCAAAGCGCCTATTACTATTATTATTATTGGTGTCTTGTGCTGCCAGATGTTTAGACTGGATTTGGAATTTTTGTTCATCTATCAAGTTTATTATTGTTGTTGTTGTTATTATTATCCCCCCAAGAGTCACTAACAAGGTTTGTATGAAGAATAGCTTTTTGGTGATTCGGAATTTGCTAGACTTGCAAAAAACATTAAGAAAAGTACATGTAAAGGCTTAGCAGATGCATCCACGCAATTTAAATTGGGTTAATGTTAAACTTCATTTATTTCCTAACTTAGCATATTGAGAAAACATGGCTTGATTGGTTATTTATGGTTTAACATATTGTGTGAAGCCAAAAAATGGGTGATTTCAGAAGTTGTGTGAATGGACTCTGGAATGGGACGTTGTGTGAAGTAGTGTAATTCCCTTTCCAGTGATTTCAAAGCTTCTCAAGCTAAATTTTTTTAATGTTATTTACTTTTTATGTTTTAAAATGTTAATTGTACACTATCCGAAGTCCCTCTGTCAGGGAGATGGGCAATTTCTAAATGTGATAAATAAATTAAAATAAATGAAACACATTAATTAATTGTAGCAGAGGATGGAAAGTGAGTTTCTAATTTGGTCAAAGCAATAACTGTACAAATGATGGTCAGGCATTTGGCACACTTTGTACTAGCAGCCAAGTTGGAACAAAACCAAAACGAAGGATGCCCAAAACTGGAAATTAAAGTTTGCTCTGTGCAGAGCTCACAATGTGGCAGATGAAGAAATAAAATGTGTCATTGGGAGCCCCTGAAATCTTCCTTATAGGGTGGCTTTTCCATTAATTTTGCACTCTCATAAAAAGAAAATAGGGATAGCCAAGAAGCAAGACCTAAGGGGTGGGAGTGGGGGGGGGATGCCTTCTTCCTATCAACCGCTCCCAATCTGATGCCCTTTAGATGTATGGGACTTCATTGCCCATAATCCTCAGCACAGGAAGCTATGCCAGGCGAAATTGCCTCAACATCTCACTGCTGCAAGCAACAAGAGGCCTGGACTGAGGCCCTATTCATTGCGGATGGTGCTTTTTGTCAGTCAGGGGGCGGCCCCTGCTTAGGCCCTGCAAGGATGGGAGACCACCAGGAGACCCTGGGGGCAACTATCGAAGAGTTGTTATCTCAGGAGCGATGTGGCCTTCTAGTCCTCTAAGCATGGTTGGGCCCATATAATAGCGATCACCTCAACTACAAATGCTGAAAAAAAGGCAGAAGACAAAGACACTTTCCATATTTCTGCTGAGGAAACTGACTCTCATTTCCTCTTTAGTTTGCCCCTGAAAGTGAAACCAAGTTTTAGGGAGAAACCCTAAAACCAAAGATGGCCAAAACAGGCAACAAAAGAGAACTGGTGGCCAAGAAGAGGTGTGGGGGAGGGAGGGAAAGAGAATCAAGATGGCTGCGGGAGGACATGTTGGATTTTAAACAGGGAAATCCAACGAAGAATTCTCTTGGAAAACCATTCTCGGCTGGCCATCCCACGTGCAACATTGTGCCCTGTCCAAAATTGGTGGTTTTCTTGGATAAAGGGTTCATGTTTTGATTCGATCTAACGC
This sequence comes from Ptyas mucosa, assembly GCA_012654045.1. NCBI lineage: Eukaryota > Metazoa > Chordata > Lepidosauria > Squamata > Colubridae > Ptyas > Ptyas mucosa. The sequence goes on along the minus strand of WNWU01000019.1, from coordinate 373,454 downwards.
TTCCAGATTTGGCTGAACAAAATGGCCAAAAAAGGTCAAGATGGCGGCCATGATGGGCCAATCAAAGCTCTGCCTTCCCCAGTACATTTTTTTTGAAAAAAAGGGCGGGGGTTTTATGACCGTTATGGCTGCCATCTTGACTTTTTTTTTTTTAACCACAGCCTGCAGACACCCGTTTACTTAATGTGTGTGTATGTGTGTGTATTTTAAAAAACATACTTCACCTTGAAGTTCATTTGGGTTTTGCTGAGAAAATAGGCAGAGGAATCTTAACACATTGTCAGCCTGGACAGCCTGCCTGTTTGTCTATATGTATATTTATTTATTTGGTTGGTTGGTTGGTTGTGCAGCCCTCGTTGTCACCTAAGTGACTCTGAGAAGCTACGAGAATTAAAAAGCATAGCAAAATATAGTGATAGCTAGCTAGCTAATATATATAGCATAAAAAATAGGTGGTTAGGTTAGGTTAGGTTAGGTTAGGTTAGGTTAGATGGATGGATGGATGGATGGATAGATAG
>WNWU01000019.1:361233-372926 GCA_012654045.1 Ptyas mucosa | reverse complement strand
AGATAGATAGATAGATAGATAGATAGATAGATAGATAGATAGATAGAAAGAATTAAAAGGATTCTGGCGTGTTTTTAAAACCCTGTACTTTACTCCTTGTCCTCCATTTTTCTACTATTTTGCAAAGAGTGTAAGAAAGCAATTGTATGATTGCTTTCTTACACTCTTTGCAAAATTAAAAAGAAGGGAGAACAGCTTATTTTCTAAGACCATCTGCCATCCCCCTTTTCTGCTTTCCTTCAACATCCTGACACTTAAAGGGGAGGCGGGGGGTGAAGGGATGATTTTAGCAGAGGAGAGTAAAAAAAAAAAAGTTTTCTCAGCCTGGAAGGTATGCATGACCACATACCTGTTATGTATATACTTGTATGTACACACATCCTCCAGTATGGGGCTCTCTTTGCCTTTGGAGTTTATGCCTTGCTTTCCCCCCAAGAGTCCCCAGGACTGGAGAAATGGCCTGCCCTGAGGACAGATCTTGTTTTGTTTTGTAAATCTTAGTTTTGGAGGATGATGGTCTTCTGCGAGTGAACCTTTCTTTTCTATTGCAGATAAGCCAGGACTGGTCTCTGAAAGGCTCTGAAAACAGGAGTAACATTAGGAGAGAAAAAGCCATCGGAGGCCAGGCTTGGGAAAGTGGATGCCTTTTAATACAATTGGTTAGCCAGAAAAGGTGCTACCAGGTTCCTCCCGAGTGTTGACTATTATAGACCAGGAGTGGGCAACTGTGACAACTTTACAATCTTTGTGGACTTCAACTCCCAGAATTGGATGTCTCAAAGGTGCTTTTTCAAAAGGCAACTGGACTTTCTTTGTTTTTCCTTGAAGATGTTTGCTTCTATTCCAAGAAGTTTCTTGAATGAGAAGCAAAATATCTTCAAGGAAAAACAAAGTCCAGTTGCCTTTTGAAAAAGCATCTTTGAGACAACCATGACCTGGATGACGGAGAATCTCCATAGACATTCCCAGGATTTGAGTTAGAGAGTTAATGACCAAGCCTCAGAATGCTAATAACCAGACAACTGCAAAGAATATAAATCCTTTCATTTCCCACCAGTCAGTTAGAACTGAAGAAGCTTCTTGGATGAGGAAAGAAATGTTTTCAAAGAAAAAACAATTAAAAAGTCCAGTTGCCTTTTAGAAAAAGCATCTTTGGGACTACCATGACCAGAATGATTGAGAATCTTCATATTGGGCAAGACCAATTCTCAGACTGCTTGAGACTGTGAAGTAATTATCCCTGTTACCATATCATATAGAAATTATGAACTATACTTAAGATGAATTTTGTTTTTCTTGTGTTTTGCAGATGATGGTGCTGTAACTATTCAGTTTTGAGCTGATATTACATCAGGTGAAGAGGCAACGAGAATCTTTGTATGTTGTCAAACTCCTCCTACATTCACCAAATTTCTTTGGAAACAAGATGACTTTTAAAAGTGAATATATTGGATTTCATTGAGGTGACTCTCCAGTAACTCAGATGCATCTAAAATGAACACTTTTCCTGAAAAAGAAATGTTGAAGCCTCATATGAGAACTTATTTAAAAACCCAAATCTTTCATTGGAATCATATATAAAGAAGTGAACCAGAATGTATGTTAATTCTAGAAGAGTTAGAAAATATCAGTTTGTGCACATTTTTGCCACTTGTTTTGTCCTGTGCTTCATGTTTTTTTGGGTAGAAATTGATCGCCCTAGCTTTGTGCACTCTTTGAAATCTCTCTCCTACAAATACTTCATAAATAGCTATGCTTTTGTGAACGACAACCTAACTACTAGCAGATATAACAGGGTAGCAAGGCATCGATATCTGATCAATCACGAGGAGAAATGTCAAGGGCAAGATGTTCTCCTCTTGATCTTTGTAAAGACCTCACCTGAAAACTACCACAGGAGAGATGCAATTCGACAAACATGGGGTAATGAAGACTACGTTCATCACTATCTGAATGCCAACATAAAAACCTTATTTGTTTTAGGACAATCAAGAAATTTTTTACTGGGAAGTCAAATACAAAGGAGGCTGGAAAAGGAAGACGAGGGGCATGGTGATCTGATTCAACAAGACTTTTTGGATACTTTTTACAATCTTACCTACAAATTACTGTTGCAGTTCAGCTGGGCAAACAAGTTCTGCCCTCATGCCAAGTTTGTCATGTCAGTCGATGATGACATGTTTATCCACATGCCAAATCTTATTGCATACCTCCAAAAACTAGCACAAATTGGGGCTCAGGATGTTTGGGTTGGGCACGTTCATCATGCAGCACCTCCCATGAGGAATAAGAAAAGCAAATATTATGTTTCCTATGAAATGTACCCATGGCCTGTCTACCCTGACTACACAGCTGGAGCTGCATTTCTTCTATCCAGAGACGTAGCCGCTAAAGTATACCGAGCCTCACAGACTCTTAATTCAAGTTTTTACATAGATGATGTTTTCATGGGATTTTGTGCCAACAAAGTGGGAATTGTACCACAGAATCACCCCTTCTTTTCTGGGGGAGGAAAGGCTCCATATCATCCTTGCATTTATGACAAAATGATTACTTCTCATGGACATGTAAAAGACCTTCAGTATTTTTGGCAACAGATTACAGATCTAAAAATGAAAAACATTTCTTCTGGAGTTTGGGGTAGTATATATTGTAGAATAGTTAATATTATGCTGCTTTGCAGATTTTATAATCACGATACATATCTTTGTTCAGCTGCATTTTCCTGATGCTTGAATATCAGAATAGATTTACTGAGCCAGAAATGAAGTAGGAAATCACTTGCTTTCTCCATAACAAATTAAAATGAACATAGCAAAAGTTCAATAAAAGCTTGCCTGCAGATTGCACAGTTCTCCAAAGGTACATTATAATTATAAAAACAATTTTCCCATTATAGTAAAGTTTCCCACCAGATAACTTTAAGAACTAGATAGATCTTAAAGTTAACATTTATACTTCTCAATCTGGAACTATGAAATTACCAAATGGAAATGGAATTGTTGATTAGTTGAAAAACACACATTTTCTGATATGTTAATATTTGCAGGTCACATGAAGAAAGATAAAGTACTTGCTGTGACAGTTTACTAATGCAAGAGCACTTTTCCCACACACATACATAGTTCTATCACTTCTAAGCACGTTATTACATTTTGATCTAATGTTTTTACAACTGAATAGCTTTACGTGTTTTATTATGTGATCACTCAAGATGAATTTAAAAAAAAACAACCTAATCCTATGCAAGTGGTGCTATTGTTGACATTAAATACTTCTAATGTATTTTGCAAAGCTGTTATCTTACATTTCATAGTTTTAAGTTGCACACTAAAACAAACAGCATAAAATTGATGGCCCTGCCTCAGTGGTCCAATCTACAAAGCCCCATTTGATTTATTCAGCTGGTGTTCACAGCAATTGTATTATCTCCCCAATGATTCCCATTAAGCAAGAAATATTTTTAAGAGATTAATACTGAAGGTACACTCCAGGAACACAAATATGAGCCCTGCAGAGCACTCTTTTAAAATGTTACGTATTTAATTCCATTTTTTTTCTTTCAAAAACTATGAAATCAGCATATACATGATTAGGCAGCATAAATATATTTTAAAAGAAATTAATTCTTTACATCCAATCTGTGCCAGTTTCATAAAGTAGTTTTCTCTTAATCAGAGTTCCAGGGATTTTACCATTTGTACTCGTTCAATTGAAAACTTCTCCCATTCTGCATTTCTTAGTGTGAGTAAAATAACCACATCTTCCACTTCCAGAATGGGAATGAAACAGGGTTGTGTTGTTTGCATGCCTCTAGGCATTCTTTTCTGTCAAAACGTTTCCTTTACTGGTTTCTCTCCTCCCTATTTACTGAGTTTTGATGTTGAAATTTAAGACAAATGTAATATCGATTTTATTGGGGTGAGAATTCTGTTTATCTTTAAAAAATTTTAAGAGGAAATTCTTAGGTTTACTTGTGTTTCAGATGCAGGGCTGTAATACTATTTTTTTCTTGACTTCACAAGTACTTGCATCAGCCTGAATTGTCACTCAAGCTATGTATTGTTACATGATTGTTATACTAGTTTTTACCTGTTTGGTTTGCAGCTATTTGATTTAAAAAAAAATATCTAAGGGCAGCAATTATTTATTCACGACACTTTGTTCTGAACAGTGTTTTATAAAATATCTATTTTCAATAAACATGTTGTGCATTTTGTAAATGTTCTCCTGTAATTTTTCCACAATAACATTTGCTTCTTGTAAAATAGAACATTTGGAATAGATTACCTGTTTTTCTTTGAGGTTGCAATTCCAATAATTGTCAATAAGATTTTGCCTCCTGTCTTAGGTGGGGCATTTAAACTGTGTGCACATGAGATGCTAAATTAAAAACACCAGATAACAAGTACACACTGTGATTTAACCTCCATTGCAGGCAATTTTAACTGTGTTTCTTGGCACATTTCAGCCACAAATTTGGTTTCTGGAAACCAGGACATATCTTTGAAAACAGCCTGATTTTATCAAAAGGCCTGATTTAATCTCAATAGCCTGAAATATTGATAGGAATTACTGATAGCAATTTTGCATGTATTAAGTATTTTACTTCTTTTGTAGCAGTAATAGAAATCTGTATTCTCTACAGGATAATAACCTTTCCACAGTTATTCAAATACTGAATGTTAATGTATTTTTTTAAGGTGCACCTTAAACATGCCTGTGCTCATGAAAAACAGATTATAATTGGAAGGAATATGCTTTGCCAAAGAAACACATTTTAAGAATCTTGTATTTTAAACCTCTCCCTAAGCATTATGCAAAGCCTTGGGTTTGGTGAATGGTTCAACCCCCCAACCTTCAAAAAAACACAATAGAGGGGTCTTCAAATTCAGCAACTTTAAGACTTGTGGGCTTCAACTCCGTAGGAGTTGAAATTCACAAGTCTTAAAGTTGCCAAAGTTGGGCACCTCTGGTTCTCCTACCCTCAAAATGGCCTAAAAATCTTTAAAAATGTGTTTGTTCTCCCAGTCCTTGTGTAGTGTATATAGGGAAGCTTATTGGTAATTTCTCATTAAAGGGAGTATGTTTGGCAGGACACATGGGATTACATTTACAGTATTTATTTTTCTAGCATGGTGCCTTAATGACTACACTGAACTGGCTTATAGATTTTAATATATAGTACTATTTTTATTATTATTCTTGACATAAGCCACCCAGAGTCATTTTGGAGTTGTGGGGCTGTAACTCTCATAAATAAAATAAAATAAAAAATTCTGGAGATTTTCCTCTGGAATAAATATGCTTCCATATTACAAAACATGCCAAAGTGTGAATATTTATCTATAGGAATAAAGAGGCATAAGAGTGTGCTTATATAGTAGCCCAGTTCTATAATCTAATACTTAATATATCTGGAAAGAAGATCATACAGTTCCTTATCAATCACATTACACCTAGGGCACTCAGAAATGCCATTTTTGCCAGGTCTGAATCCTCCTTCCTCATAAATGAATATAAAAACAGATTTTTAGCCTTTTCTATAATTGTATCAGTAATTCTATCCAAGCCTACCGTCTAACGTAGCTTAGTTGTCGTACATATTTATTTTGCAGCATTCTGTCTTTTTAAAAAGACAGTTTCAACGAGTTGTTGATTATTTAGATGAGTTAGATACATCTGTTAGTCTTGGGAGCTTATGAAATAGTCATGAATTAAGTCCATTGTATTCAAAAATCAGTATGTATGTAGGATTCTCTTCCATGTATGAAGTTACAAACAGACACAAATTCTTCAAGATATAAATTTTAGAGACCTCTAAGATGGCAACAAAATAATGTGGAAATTGGATTAAAAGCATTTAAAAATAGTTCCCGTTACAATAAGGAAGTGATTTATCAATGACAAAATTCATTAACGGGGTTTGGGAGTAGTACTGGAGGATCCTTCGAATGGGAAAAATATATTAATAACCATAATGTTGCAAAAGTTTTCACTTATATCACATTAACAAATATATATGCATTCATATATACATATTGTAAAATGCCATTCCCACTCAGTTATGCATAACATGATTTTCCCCTTAAAAAATAAGGAAGTAGTTTTAAAGTATTATATACATCTTGGTTTCAGAAAAAATATTCCCCTCCATAAAGATAAGTGTTTAATAAAGATAAACAGGGATTTATAAATACATATTTATGAATAAATATTCCTAAGTATAAAATACATATTGATTTCTAAACACATCATAAAGTAAAAATATGTATTTTATACAAACATAAATAAAATAGAAAATAAATTATATCTAATAAATAAAATATTAATAAATGGTTTTTAGTCCATGCAAATATTTGTGAGAGGAGATACTTCTGAATTTCCATATTATTCTGGAAAAAGCCTTTTTCTCTATATTTTGCAAGCCAAGCATCTTGTCAATCCTTCATGCTAGGTGAAAAAAACTCCAGTCATGTGAGATCTGATTATTACATTTTGATTATTCTTCTCTGCATCTTTTTTTTTTTGCTCCGTATTATTTTTTTGAGATAGGTCCATGTTCTGGGTTCATACAAGGTCAATGAACCCTAGTTCATCCTTTTACAAATAAAGTATAACACAGCATTATCTTCAAATCTTGTGCTAGAGACCCAAGGAACTAGTCATGGAATACAGGTAGTCCTTGACTTACGACCATAACTGGGACCAGAGCATCTGTTGTTAAGCAAGGCGGGTTATTAAGTGAGTCGCGCCCAATTTTCTGACCTTTTTGCTACAGTGGTTAATTGAATCACTGAGTTGTTAAAGTGAATCAGACGGTCATTAAGCGAATGTACCTTCCCCCATTGACTATGCTTGCCAGAGATAGCTAGGAAGCCCATAAATTGCAATCACTGATGCTGCCACATGCCCATTGCCAAGTGCCCAAATTTTGATCACGTGACCATAGAGATGCTGCAGCAGTTATAAATGTGAGGACCAGTTTTATGTCACTATTTTCAGCACCATTAGAACTTTGAATGGTCACTAAACGAATGGTTGTAGGTTGAGGACTACCTATATATTTGGAACGTAAGAGCTTCCTTTTTTCCAATCCCACCCATGGTCCTGAAATTGCACACATTTCTGACACAACAGTAACACACTACTTCCTTGATCAGAACAACAGACAGATCCATTTTTTAAAAAATAATAATAATAACCACTTTTCTGAGAACAAGGAATTTCCTACCTTCTCCTAGTGGAAAGATTTTCTTCACTTTCACTTATTACCAAGACTCTGCTGGAACCTCCCTGACTCGCTTCATGCATCACTTCAATCTGGATATTAGTTTTTTAAAAACACAGGAACAAAACACAAAACAAAACAAAAAAGTTTTGAGATTCAGGGCTCCTTTATCTGCCTAGAAGACAACTTCTAAATTTCCTATAAAAACTGCCGTCACCTGGAAACTCGCATCTTAAAGAAATGAAAATGGCACAATCATCCTGGTTTGGCTCTCAATTTTGTTTTGACTCTAAAACTGGTCATTTTACAATCACCTTTATGCTGCCCAGTTCTTACTTGGCCGGGAACCTTATATGAAAAAAATAACAGGAATTCATTTATGTATAATTAACTTTGAAGTCCAATGACTCTTGAGAAAATTTCAGTGTCTGAACTTTCATGTGGCTGCCTATTCCAGTATTTACTCCTTGCCCTCCGTTACTTCCTGTGCCTTGATGGTTTTGTCTGGGAGTATCAGAAACTGACATTAGAAACTACCTAGGATTAGGCACACCTGAACAACAACAAAAGATTTAGTAAATCAAGCCATTTTTGACTGGAGATCGATTTAATCTCCAGTGAGCCTGAGTGGCGTAGGAGGCTAATGCCTCTACTAAGGCAGCATTTAACTTCCAGCTGCCTGCAATTACTGCGAGTTCAATTCTCACCAGGCTCAAGGTTGACTCAGCCTTCCATCCTTTCTAAGGTAGGTAAAATGAGGACCCGGTTTGTGGGGGCAATAAGCTGACTTTGTATAAAATATACAAAAGGATGAAGGCTATTGCTTAATGCATTGTAAGCCGCCCTGAGTCTCCGGAGAAGGGCAGCATATAAATATAAATAAAATAAAAATAAATAAAATAAATAATTATTATTATTTGATTCCTTTTGTCAGATCTGTTTCCAAGGATTGCAGGAAACAAAACTGGTGACTCAATCATGTTCTATAACAGTGATGGCACCGAGTGCCGAAAAGGTTGAAAGGAAACGTTGCACGTATGCGCACACGCTCGTTGGGGCCTCGCTCCGGAAAACCCGAACTTCCGGGTTCTAGCATGCATGCACACCTGAGGATCAGCTGGCCCGCACGCATGCGCAGACCAGTTTTCGACACTGCCACACGTGTGAAGGAATTGTGCTCTGGAAAAGCTGAACTTCCAGGTTCTGGCACGCATGTGTACCTGACAATCAGCTGGGCGGCATGTATGCGCACACTGGTTTTGGGCACTGCCGTGCGCGCAAAGGACAGCTGATTGTCGCACGCACATGTGTACCAGAAACCTGGAAGACAAACAGGCAAGGCTGCGCTTGTCAGGCGATATGGCTTCGTGTGCCACTTTGGACCCGCATGCCATAGGTTGTAAAAGATGGTCCTAGCCTTCTGGATATGTCTGTATTTTGGAAAGTGGAAAACAGGTATATCAAATTTTGCAATGATTTGACCTGCCAGTTTTACTTCCAGCACACTTCCACCAAAACCTTCTGAAACATGGCGCCACCAAAAATGGATGCTGTTACGTATTTACAGGTAGTCCTCAATTTACGACTGGTTGTTTTAACTACCGTTCAAAGTTATGACGAACCTCCCCAAGTTCTACTTACAACTCTGTTTTGAAGTTCCAATGTCTGCTTTCCCTCCCCACAGTCCCATCATCACATTTTGGGCCTTTGGAATTGGCCCACCTTTATGGCCGTTTGCAGCTTCTTGTAGTCACATTTCTGGCAAAAAAACAGCCATCGGGTACAATGGGTTCAATTAACAACCACTGCAAAAAATGTTGCGAAATCCGGCGTGGTCATATGACGACGCACTTAATAACTGGCATGGCTTATGACCATAATTCTGGGCTCAATTATGGTCATAACTTGAGGACTACCTGTATTACTACAATTTTATGTGCATTGTTGGCAATAAAATCTTGCAAGGCAAGGGAGCAAAGTCTAGAAATCGGAAAAAAGAAGGCTGATTCCAAACTTCTCTAAATTGCTAAGGTTGAGAAATATTGCTGAAATTTCTCTCCTGAAAACTTAATTTGCAAATATCACAACTCTCTTACCTTAATGCCACCTTTAGCCTTCTTTACACTTTTCTTTTTTGACAAATCTGCATCAGAAATGGATTTTGGAGGGCTAGGAATTTCTACTGATCTTCTATTGGGAGCTGGAAAAAAAAAAGACCAGATAAACAGAACTCTCAAAAGATCAGAAAATGCCACACCATAAGCACATCACAAAGACGAGAACTGGCAGCTCACTGGATTAAGCAGCATCTCAGGTTGTGTTATCAGATGTCTGAGATAAAATTTATTCAACTTAATTGTGCTGCTTATACAATAGAATTTTTAAAAACTTGGAATTTTTTCCTCTCCCCCCCCCTTTTTACTTACCATTAGTTGCGTTTATGCAATGCAAACAATGTTTTAACTGTTTTGCAAGAACCCCACCTGCGTTATTTGAGGGTTCAGTCAGGGGTGAAATGCTCCCGGTTCGGACCGGATCACTTGATCCGGTAGCGATGGAGGTGGGTGGTTCGGAGAACCAGTAGCAAAAATCCCTGCCTCCCCCCCCCCCCCACGCCCAGCTGAGCCGCACAATCATCAGAGGCTTTTTTTTTAATTTTTAAAAGCATTTTTTCTACAACCTCTTCGGCCGAAAAAATGCTTTTAAAAGTAAAAAAAAAAAAGCCTCTGATGATCGCGTGGCTCATCTGGGATCATCAAAGGCTTTTAAAAGAAAAAAACCCTTTGCCTCTGACGATCCAAGCTGAGTTACCTGATCGTCAGAGACATTTAAAAGAAAAAAGCCTCTGCCGATCAGGCAACTCAGCTTGGATCATCAGAGCCTTTTGAAAGCATTTTTTTACAACCTCAAGAGGTTGCAGAAAAAATGGTTTTAAAAGTAAAAAAAGAAAATGGCCACACCCACCCAGTTACATTACCCACCACCACCAAGCCACGCCCACAGAACCAGTAGTAACAAATTTTAGATTTCACCACTGGGTTCAGTGTACAGATAGTCCTGGACTTACAACCATTCATTTAACAATTGTTCAAAATTACAGAAGCTTTAGGAAAAGGTGACTTATGACTCATCCTTAAAAGCTATAACCAACACACCACCCCTGAAGGTCATGTGATTACGAGTTGGGTGCTTGACCACCATCTTGCACAGCAGATCCTCTATCCTTATCACTTTCTATAGAGGGGCGATTGAAAGCACCCTATTGTATCCACCGTGTGGTTTGGTGTCATCACTGTTTCAAAGAGGAAGGCTGGGCACAGAGTGGTGAGCACAGTAGAAAAGATTATTGGAAGTTCACTTCCTTCTATCCAGGACATGGCAGAAAAGCGATGTTTGACCAGGGCATGCGGTATTGTCAGGGATCCTCTCCGTGACCCGTTTTCTTTGTTACCTTCTGGGTGGAGTCTTTGTAGTATCCAAAGCAGAACAACTAGATTTTGTAATAGTTTTATATCAGTGGTGGGTTTCAAATTTTTTTACTACAGGTTCTGTGGGTGTGGCTTGGTTGGCATGGCTTGATGGGCGTGGCAGAGGAAGGATACTGTAAAATCTCCATTCCCTTCCCACTCCAGGGGAAGGTTATGTTGTGACTCCGACCCCCGAGCCCCTCCTCTTCGGAGGAAGAAGGCTCCGAACATGAAGGAGAGGAGCCGGCCAGGTCTCCCTCCCCCGGCCCCTCCTCTCTGACAATTCCTCAGGTGTCGGCCGAAGGAGAGGAGATTGGCCAGGAGCCAGGTGTCTCCGATTGGTCGGAGTGATGAGGAAGACAAGTTGTGGCTGGATCCACGTCAGCGTCGGCTTGCGAAACGATCACAGCAGAAGAGGAGGCATGCCAGGGATTAAGCTGAGTCACTGGACCACACCCCACAGGCTATATAAAGGAGGGGTGTGGCCGTTTAGATTCTGTGACGGACAAAATTATTCCAAAAAGTGCTGCTTTTGATGCTTCAACAAGACTGACACTGGGCGGGTGAGATGTTGGATTCAGTAATTTATTTAACCCTCAAATGACTGTGTGGGTTTGTGCGTGTGGGGAACGGGGACAGAACAGGTTACTGCAAAATCCCCATTTCCTCCCGATCAGCTGGGACTTGGGAGGCAGAGAATAGATGGGGGCAGGCCCAGTCAGAATTTTTTTTGCTATGTATTCTAAATGGTCTGTAATATATATATATATATATTTGTATAATATAATATAATATAATATTGTATTATATTACATTATGTAATTAATTACATTAATTATACTATACTATAATTATGTTGTATATCGTATCATATTGTATTATTGTAGTGTATTGTGTTGTATTATATTGTATTATATTACATTAATTATACTGCACTATAATTATATATTATGTTATGTTATGTTATGTTATGTTATGTTATGTTATGTTATGTT
>WNWU01000019.1:334067-345776 GCA_012654045.1 Ptyas mucosa | reverse complement strand
CTATTCTATTCTATTCTATTCTATTCTATTCTATTCTATTCTATTCTATTCTATTCTATTCTATTCTATTCTATTCTATTCTTATTCTAACTCTACAGTAAAGTTAGAAGTAGCAATCCTAGTTGTATTTCTTGTCTGGGCTACTTCACGTCATCTAGGCCACATCCAATAGATGATCTTTGCATTTCCTGAAGTATCATTTTTGCCATGGTCTCAAAAATTGGTACAACATATACGAAATCCTCCTAGCATTTTTGGGATATGTATCCTCTTCTCCCATTTTGATATTAGTTACACTTCTTGCCTATTCTTATCACACGGTTTTTAAAACTTTGCAAGCACTTTTCTGAGGCACAGAGACGAAATGCTTAGATGGGAACGACACTAAAATTGATCATAATTAATTTAAATTGCAATCCCAGTCATGTAAACCCAGAATTGGTATTCAAGTCAATGGTCATAAAGCATGAAAAATGATACTAAGTTGTTTCTTCTTCTTCTTCTTCTTCTTCTTCTTCTTCTTCTTCTTCTCCTTCTTCTCCTTCTCCTTCTTTCTTTTTCTTCCCTTCCTCCTTCTTCTTTGCACCAAGAAAAAATCCTTCTTTATTGATGTTGTCTTGCCATTTTTGTTTTGGGTGCCTGCAAGGTTGCCGGCCATTGACTTCTAGTTGGTAGACAGTCTTGGCCACTGTGGAGGGTGCTGCTCTCTGGACATGTCCATATCAGTGGAGCCGGCCTTCTCTCATCTACTCTATAATTGATGCCACACCAAAATGTTGTTGAATGGTGTCATTTGTGATGTAGACAAGAAGGGAGATGACCAATATCCAACGGAGCATTTGCATTTCCATGGCATGGAGATAGCGTTTGGTCCCTGTTGTTGCTGCCCAGCATTCAGTGCCATACAGTGCAACAGGGAGGATGGTTGTCCTGTAAATCTTAGATTTAAGACGGGTTGGCATTCATCTGTCACATAACACACCTGTTGTGGCCCGTACGCGGCCTGTGTGACTGGTGGCTGATTCGGACAGCGAGGAGGCTGGTGTGGTGCTGCGCCAGCAGCCTGTGCAGCTGGCACTTGAGTCGGATAATGAGGCTGGAGAAGATGTGGTGCCAGAGGCGGGGATTCAGCCAGGGCCTTCAGAACCTCCAAAAGCTCCCTTAAGTGAAGAGGACGAAGAGGAGGAGCCTCTTCTCGATGCACAGGTGCGCAGAGCTGCCAAAAGGCAGGAGTGGCTCCTCAGGAGGAGGTCTCTTTGAGAGTAAGGCTTGGGGCTAATTGGCCACTCCCTTAGCCTATTTAAGAAGGAACACCAACTGAAGCAATTTGCAGGGAACAACTTCGTTCACTCTCCTTTGTGCTGTGATCTTAGTTCTCTGCAAATTGCTTCCGGGCTTTCTGCCAACCATAGTAAGATTAAGATTATTTATTCTTTGGATTCCTGCAGGCTGTTAAGAAAGTTAATTAACAGCCTTTGTTTGAAGAAAAAACTGATTTTATTTTCGTAAACTAAGGTTTGTACAGACTTTGTGTGTGCTGCGTTCTTTGGGGTCTGTAGCTGGGGCAGAACAACACCGGTGAGTTCTTGCCAACGCAATCAGGCTGCATTCACGAACGGTCACTAAACAAATAGTTGTAACTCGAGGACTACCTGAACTACAAAACAAATTACTTCACTGTTGAGGTCTTTACCTTTCCACCGTTGCCACGTTTTCTAGTTCATCAGGACTGAGTCTGCTGGTGGCACTTCGTGAGACAGGTTCTCGGATACAAGTCAGTAGCATGGCTCCTTGCTTTACTGCTAGCTTCAGCTCGTCCTGTAGGACATTGGGAAACAGGGAGGGGTGGGGGGGGGAAGTTCTCATTTAATCTTAAAGTCCTGCAACATCTGTCACATATTGCTAGAATCGAACCCCGAGGAACATAAGTGCATTGAGTTATAATCAAATTCCCTTCTTCTCTAGCCCCAAAGGCCCATCCTGGATAGCAATTTGGCTCCATGGTTTAAGCCAAACTTCATGACATGGTTTGGAGCCTGAGAAAGATAAGTTTGGTTCTGCAACCCGACAAGACAGACACAGACTTCAGAGGATAATTAGAACTGCAGAAAAAACAATGGCTACCAACCTGCCTTCCATTGAGGACCTGTATAATGTACGAGTCAAAAAGAGGGCTGTGAAAATATTTACAGACCCTCACATCCTGGACATAAACTGTTTCAACTCCTACCCTCAAAACGACGCTATAGAGCACTGCACACCAGAACAACTAGACACAAGGACAGTTTTTCCCTGAACGCCATCACTCTGCTAAACAAATAATTCCCTCAACACTGCCAAACTATTCACTAAGTCTGCATTACTATTACTATTAGTCTTCTCATTGTTCCCATCACCCATCTCCTCCCACTTATGACTGCATGACTGTAACTTGTTGCTGTATCCTTACGATTTATATTGATTGTTTCCCAGTATGATTTGATTGCTTATTTGTACCCCATGACTATCATTAAGTGTTGTACCTTATGATTCTTAACAGATGTATCTTGTCTTTTTATGTACACTGAGAGCATATGCACCAAATCAAATTCCTTGTGTGTCCAATCACACTTATCCAATAAAGAATTCTAATCTAATAAAAAGAACATGCCAAAAAGAACTGATAAAGTGACTGATGGCCAGTTTTTGCTCTTATGAACACTGCAGTATCCCCATGGTCACGTGATAAATATTTGGGTGCTTGACAACTTGAGTGTATTTATGGCAGTTGCAGTATCCCAGGATCATGTGATCATAATTTTTAAACTTCTCACCTGGCTTTCAACAAGCAAAGTCAGTGAAAGAAGCCAGATTCATTTAACAACTGGACAATTCATTTAACAATGGCAGTGATTCGTCTAACTCAGGGGTCTGCAACCTTAAATGCTCAAAGAGCCATTTGGACCCGTTTCCCACAGAAAAGAAAACACCGGGAGCCACAAAACCTGGGTGGGCGTGGCCAACTGGATGTCACTCATTTCCACCAGTCACATGACACCCCCCTAGCTCCGCCTACCCAGCCAGTCATTAGGTCAGAGAACCAGTTGTTAAAAAACACCAGGAACCATAAAATCCTTTTGACATCTCTCTCTCCCTCCCTCCCTCCCTCTCTCCCCCTCTCTCTGTATCTCTCTGTCTCTGTCCTGGCTGCTTCTCCATCCCCCACCATCACCCTTACCTTCTCAGGCCAGGCGAGGAATGACTGGGAGGGGAAGGCAAGGGGTGGGGTGGGGCCAGCCAATGGTTGGCTGACAGGGAGCCACAGCTGAGGGCCCAAAGAGCCGCATAAGGCTCTGGAGCCACAGTTCGCTGACCCCTCGTCTAACTGAAGCAAAACAGTTAAAAACTGTCTTGCTTAAGTCAATTTTAGGCTCCACTGTAGCCTTCAATGGAAGACCCGTGATGGCAAACCTATGGCACGTGTGCCACAGGTGGCACGCAGTGCCCTCTCTGTGGGCACGCAAGCCATTGCCCCAGTTCAGTTCTGCCGTGCATGTGCGTGCACCTCCCACTGGCCAGCTGATCGTCAGGTCTCTGCCACGCATGCGCAAGAGGTGGGACACATGCAGGGAGCACACGCATATGGGCATGGTGTGTACGGGGGACATGCGTGCATTCACGGGGGTGTGGCGCATGCATGGCGCAGCGCGCACATTGCATTTTGGGAGTTCGGTCGCGCTTTGGCCACTCGATCCGAAAAAAAGGTTAACCATCACTGGTATATACCATATTGAATTCTTGTAAGGGGAAATAAGCCAAACGGATAAATAATATCCGTTTGAAATAATTAAAAATTGACTTCTGACCTCCGTCTCAGGAAACCTTTGTTTGGATGGACAGGGAGACCCTGAGCAAAATCCCCTGCAGAGTTGTGAAATCACACAGGCTCACCTTCAATTTGGTGTGTTGTTCCGTGTGGGAACACAAAAGTTCTTCCGTGCACTGGACGTTGTTGGGAAGTTCGGTCTCCGCCAGGTTTGTTCCAAAGGCCTGTAACATCTGTGCTGTGGTTTTCACAGTCATGGCAAAATTTTCAATGGCCTGGGCGGAGGGTGCAAATTAAAAAGAAGACGCATGAGCTACACCCTGATTCACAAAGACAAGGAAGTATTCATGCAAAGCCCAAAATAATACAAATTATTCATTTATTTGGAACGAAATCCCTCTGGGTTCAAGGAAGCGCACTATACGGTCAGTAGAATTATATTCTCAGATACAGGTTGTCCTTGATTTACGACCATACATTTAAGTAAGTGTTTGAAGTTACAATGGCGTTAGAATGAGACTTATGACCTGTACTTGCATTTTCAACTGTCCCAGCATCTCTATAGTCACGTGATCAAAATTCGGACATTTGACCACCAGCATGTATTTATGATTTATGACGGACGGCTGCACTGTCCGTCCAAGGGTCATGTGATCCCCATTTTCAACCTTCCCAGGCAAAGCCAATGGGAGAAGTCAAATTCACTTAACCATCTCTGCGAAATAGGTCACAAAATTCGGTGTCATTCACTTAATGACTGCCTCACTTAGCGATGGTGGAAGTTCTGGCTCCCAATTCAGGGGTGAAATGCTCCCAGTTCGGACCGGATCGCCTGATCTGGTAGCGATGGCGGCGGGTGGTTCAGAGAACCGGTAGCAAAAATCCCTGCCCCCCCCCATGCCCAGGATCCTGAGCCGCAGGATCATCAGAGGCTTTAAAAAAAAAACTTTTAAAAGCATTTTTTCTACAACTTCTTCAGCTGAAAAAATGCTTTTAAAAGTAAAAAAAAACCCTCTGATGATCGCGCGGCTCAGCTGGGATCGTTAGAGGCTTTTCAAAGCATTTTTTTCTGCAACCTCTTGGCCGAAGAGGTGGTAAAAAAAATGCTTTTAAAAGTCTCTGACGATCCCAGTTGAGTTGCCTGATCGGCAGAGGCTTTTCAAAGCATTAGAAAAAAATGCTTTGAAAAGTTAAAAAAAAAAAAAGTTGGCCACGCCCACCCAGTCACATTACCCCCCCCAGCAAGCCACGCCCACAGAACCGGTAGTAACGAATTTTACATTTCACCCCTGCCCCAACTGTAGTCGTAAGTTAAGAACTGCCCGCAATTTCATAAAAGCCATGGGGGAAAAAAATCACTGATATATTCACGCGCGCCCACAAAACAGTATTATATCTCTTTATTGATTATTTTTTTTTCTCAGTTTGTCCCGCCAGGTCCTTACCTAAGCAATGGGTTTATTCAGTTCAAAGGAAGACCCAGCGAGGAAGATTTATGGATAATCTTTTTATTTACAAAGATGAAGGTTGTGAAGTTACTAAGGGACAAAACACCCTGAACAGTAGTGGTTTTCACTTACCTTCGCTACCGGTTCGGAATTGTAAGTGTGCACATGCGTGTGCTCACTTCGCTCACGCGTGGCACTTCTGCGCATGCGCAGAACCTTCTGCGCATGCGCAGAGCATCCGTGATGATGTCCAGGCAGGTGGGTGGAGCTTCCCACCGCCGCTACCGGTTTGCCCGAACTGGGGCGAACCAATAGAAACCCACCACTGATCCTGAATCATATATAATGTTTAATGCTGTGATTCATATTTATGATGGTTGCAATATCCAGGGGTCATGTAATCACCTTGTGTGAGAAGCAAAGTCAGTGGGGAAGCCTGATTCACTTAACAACCATGTTACTAATTTAAGAACCGCAGTGTTTCACTTAAGTGTGGCACGGAAGATTGTAAAATGGGACAAAACTCATTTAAGAACTGTCTTGCTTAACCACATAAATGTTGGGTTCAACTCAGCGGTGAAATCCACTTACCTTCGCTACCGGTTCAGGAACGGGAGCATGCGGGAGCACAAGCGCGCATATGCAGAGCCTTCTCTGCATGCGCAGAGGGTCAAAAACAGGACGTCATGACGTCCCGGCGGGTGGGTGGAGCTTCCCGCTACCGGCGCTACCGGTTCGTGTGAGCCGGATAGATCCGGCTGGATTTCACTGCTGGTTCAACTGTGGTTGTAAGTCGAGGATTACCTGTATTGACTTCCCTCCATTTCTTTAAATGTCCAGCAATGGAATGCATTGCAAAAGATGTTTTTAATGTGTGTATTCCATTTGCAAACAAAGACACACAAAGAACAAAAGACTTTGACAGCCGCTGTCACCATCTTGACACACAAACCCAGGGGTGAAATGCTCCCGGTTCAGACTGGATTGCCCGATCCAGTAGCGATGGCGGTGGGTGGTTCGGAGAACCAGTAGCAAAAATCCCTGCGCCCCCCAGCTGAGCCACACGATCATCAGAGGCTTTTTTTTTTACTTTTAAAAGCATTTTTTTTACAACTTCTTCCGCCGAAAAAATGCTTTTAAAGGTAAAAAAAAGCCTCTGATGATCGCACGGCTCAGCTGGGATCTCAGAGGCTTTTCAAAGCATTTTTTTAACCACCTCTTCCGCTGAAGAGGTTGCAGAAAAAAATGCTTTAAAAGTCTCTCTGACGATCCCAGCTGAGTTGCCTGATCGTCAGAGAGACTTTTCAAAGCATTTTTTAAAATCACCAGGCAACTCAGCTGGGATCATCAGAGAGACTTTTAAAGCATTTTTTTCTGCAACCTCTTCAGCAGAAGAGGTGGTTAAAAAATTGCTTTGAAAAGGCTCTGACGATCCCAGCTGTGTTTCTGATCGGCAGGAGGCTTTTCAAAGAATTTTTTTTGCATTTGCAGAAAAAATGCTTTAAAAAGTTAAAATAGAAAAAAAAGGTGGCCATGCCCACTGTCACATTTCCCCCCCAGCCACACCCACAGAACTGGTAGTAACAAATTTTACATTTCACCCCTGCACAAACCCATACAACAGATGTCCCTGAACTGCCACTTATTGAAATGGATGCGATCCATATTTTCCAGTGTTTGGTTCATCCTTCTTTGGAGTTCGACATACTGAACTGCTAAAGCGTTTGACCATTTCTGTTCAGCCATGCGTTCACTAATGGCCCCGAGCCACCATAGCGATGAGGGACTTCAGGGGGACAAATATAATTTCAAACTATTGCAAACTTCTCCAACTGCAAATCAGAAAGTCTATGCGGTATTCTGCTTCTCAGGCTGTGTACGATTTCTAATTTAACAGAATAACTTATAAATTTAATAATTGTAATTGCTATCTGAGGAGCAGACAGCAATGAAATGCAAAAGGGGATCAGCAAACCCCGTTGTGTTTTATTCTTTGGATTTTTTTTAATATTTGCCTTTTTTTACTTAATATTGTGGACCATCCAAAGTCATGTATTCGAGAAGTTAAGCCACATAAATTGAACACATAAAAATTAGATTAATCTATCCATAAGTTATAGTAAAATACATGTGTCACCTTCTGCTCCTTGTTTAAACTTCCTATTTAAAAATCAAATTATTATTTAATTACTAGTGTAATTCCCATTTTTCAGTCAAATGTGTCTCCAGATACAGAAACAGCAGGTTAGAACTTCTGTCTTATTCTATTACTTTTAGAGGCTCGGAGAGAATCTAACAGTTACTACGACTTTACTTACGGTTCGATGGTGTATCCACTGACTGTGTCCATATTCTAAGGTTCCTCCTAACTCCCGAGTAAGCTGACTTGTATCAATGTAACCATGTAAGTCAGACACTGAATTTAACATGATGATCTGCACGGGGGAAAAAAACACAACAGAAGGGTCTAAAAACAAAATCTTTCCACCAATCTATCTTGATTCCTGAAAGATATAAGGGTACATCCATATAATTTATATTATATAGTTTAATGAAAAGAAGGACTTAGGAGTGACATGATAGCAGTGTTCCAATATTTGAGGGGCTGCCATAAAGAGGAGAGGGTCATCTTATTTTCCAAAGCACCAGAAGGCAAGACAAGAAACAATGGGTAGAAACTAATCAAGGAGAGGAGCAACCTAGAACTAAGGAGAAATATCCTGACAGTTAGAATAATTAATCAGTGGAACAACTTGCCTCCAGAAGTTGTGAATGCTCCAACACTAGAAGTTTTTAAGAAGAGATTGGACAACCATTTGTCTGAAAGGGTACAGGGTTTCCTGCCTGATCAGGAGGTTGGACGAGAAGACCTCCAAGGTCCCTTCCAACTCCTGTTCTGTTCTGTTCTGTTCTGTTCTGTTCTGTTCTGTTCTGTTCTGTTCTGTTCTGTTCTATTCTATTCTATTCTATTCTATTCGTATGACTTTCCTTGCAGGCTTCCCCATTGACTTTGCTTGTTGGAAACCGCCTGGGGAGGTCACATGTGGAGAGCACGTCACTGTGGGATGCTACTAATGGTCATAAGCGCGAGGATCAGTTGTAACTCGCTTTTTTTTCAGCACTCTCACAACTTCAAATGGTCGCTAAACAAATAATCGTAAGTCAAGGACTACCTGTAATGATACTCAATAATCAAGTGCCTATAGAAAATTAGCACATTGGTGAATCAGTGTTACTGAGAACGTTTTACTGAGATGCTTTGGCTTATTCTGTATACAGGGTGTATACTACTGTACATACAGGTAGTTCTCAGCTTATGACTATAATGGAGTCTGTCCATTATAGTAGTAATGGTTGTAAAACAAATCAGTCATGCGACCCACCAGATTATACAATCTTTTTTTTGCAGTGGTCGTTAAGCAAACTCATGGTTCGCTACAGGCACAGACAAAACCATCGTAAAATGTGGTCACATCAGGGGTGAAATGCTCCCGGTTCGGACTGGATCATCCGATCCGGTAGCGATGGAGACGGATGGTTCGGAGAACCGGTAGCAAAAATCCCTGCCCCCCCCCCCCATGCCCAGCTGAGCCGCACAATCATCAGAGGCTTTTTTTTTACTTTTAAAAGCATTTTTTCTACAACCTCTTCGGCCAAAAAAATACTTTTAAAAGTAAAAAAAAAAAGCCTCTGATGATCACGTGGCTCATCTGGGATTATCAAAGGCTTTTAAAGGAAAAAAAAAACCCTTTCTTCCTTTTAAATGCCTCTGACGATCCAAGCTGAATTGCTTGATCGGCAGAGGCATTTAAAAGAAAAAAAGTCTTTGCCTATCAGGCAACTCAGCTGGGATCGTCAGAGCCTTTTGAAAGCATTTTTTATAACCTCTTTGCCGAAGAGGTTGTAGAAAAAATGGTTTTAAAAGTTTAAAAAAAATGGCCACACCCACCCAGTCACATTACCCCCCACCACCAAGCCACGCCCACAGAAGCGGTAGTAACAAATTTTAGATTTCACCACTGGGTCACATGACCAAAGGATGCTGCAAACAGCTTTAAACATAGCTGCGATGTTGAAGGTCCAAAGTTCAGTCACATGACCACAGAGGGAGACCGACCATCATAATTTTGAATCCAGGTTCATAAGCAGCCCCAAAATAGGTCTGTCATAACTTCGAATGGCTGCTCAGTCACCTGTCATAGGTCGAGGATTATTTTACAGGGAGTAGATTCAAAAATGTCACCCATACTCAACTACAATTCAACTTTTAGTCCCTTTCAATTCTTTTTTTTCCCCCACCCAAACTCTTAAGGTGGAGAAAAAAAAAGTTAGGAGGTGTAGCAGATAGTTTGATCAGAGGACTGCTGTTTGCAGGTAGTCCTTGACTTACAACAGTTCGTTTAGTGACCATTTGACCTTACGACAGCACGGATGAAAGTGATTTATGGCCATTTTTCACACTTACGACCATGACCAGCATCCCCATGATCACGTGATCAAAATTCGGATGCTTGGTTAATTGATTCATATTTACGACGGTTGCAAAGTCCCCGGGTCATGTGATCCCCTTTTGCGACCTTCCGACAAGCAAAGTCAATGGGGAAGCCAGATTCACTTAACAACCGTGTTCCTAACTTAACAGCCACAGTGATTCACTTAACGAATGTGGCAAGAAAAGGTCGTAAAACTGGCCAAAATTCACTTAATAACTGTCTCGCTTAGCAATGGAAGTTTTGGGCTCCATTGTGGTCGTAAGCCGAGGACTATCTGCAGTTCTGCTGGACAGATCCTGAAGAGGGAAGAAGAGAAGGAGAGACGTTTCCTGGAGGTCAGAGAGATGCAGAATCAGAAGGAGAAAAGTGCTTACCGGTACCTTCATTTTAAAGTCATCGCGATACAGTTTGATGCCGATGTCAGCGATCGCCCTTTGGATGAAACGGGATGGCCGGAGGACAAAGACTAACTGCAAATTCCCGGGAAATGCTCCCTAAAAAAGACAGGAAAAAAGAAAAGGGATCTGTTCTAAATCCGTAGTGATCCAACCCTTCAACCCTTTGAAGAAGAGGAAAAGCTCTGAAGGCCAAATCCACCAACATGCCAAAACCACAAAGCTGGACACTTTAAGACTTGTGGCCTTCAACTCCCAGAATTCCTCAGCCAGCAAAACTTTAAGGCTTGTGGACTTCAACTCCCAGAATTCCTCAGCCAGCAAAGCTTTAAGACTTATGGCCTTCAACTCCCAGAATTCCTCAGCCAGCAAAGCTTTAAGACTTGTGGCCTTCAACTCCCAGAATTCCTCAGCCAGCAAAGCTTTAAGGCTTGTGTCCTTCAACTCCCAGAATTCCTCAGCCAGCAAAGCTTTAAGACTTGAGGACTTCAACTCCCAGAATTCCTCAGCCAGCAAAGCTTTTAAGACTTGTGGACTTCAACTCCCAGAATTCCTCAGCCAGCAAAGCTTTAAGGCTTGTGGACTTCAACTCCCAGAATTCCTCAGCCAGCAAAGCTTTAAGACTTGTGGACTTCAACTCCCAGAATTCCTCAGCCAGCAAAGCTTTAAGACTTGTAGACTTCAACTCCCAGAATTCCTCAGACAGCTTTGCTTTGCTGGCTGAGGAATTCAGCTTTGCTGGCTGAGGAATTCTGGGAGTTAATATCCACAAGTCTTAAAGTGACCAAGGTTGGAGACCCGTGCACTAGAGCCCCAATTTAATGCTATTAGCACAATTACTTTTATCCTAATATAGCAGTTTTTAATATTTTCTGTTGTGACTCTTGGTTGGCCACCAAGTAAGAGATTTTAAAGCTGAGCGTTAAAATGGATCTTCTTCACCCACTCACTATTCAGACATTTAATTGTTTATTTTATACAGGACTCACGAACCTGTATTTCCCATCAGTTATTGGGAACAGTTTTCATTAGAACATCAAAACCATAAAACCAACCAAAACTGAATCAACCACTGTGAGATTAAAGGAATAAGAGAGGCAGCAGAAGGTCGATCTCTGGTGTTCCTGAGAGTTGTAATGAAATTGTTATAGTACTGTAATAAAAGGAGAAGTAATAAAAGGGGGAAAAAACCAGAATCAGGCAGTTAAAGCTACAAGGGCCTGAGCTGAAATTAATCTTCAGGAGAAACTTCTTGACTTTACAAGCTGTCACTCAGTGGAACAGATTGTCACATGAAGTGGTGAGGTCTTCTGGCATAGGCCAGAGAGTAAATTGTCAGAGATGTAGTAGTAGGTCGTGTATTGATTAGAGGAGCGAGAAGGGGAAGGGGAAACAGGGAGGTAGGAGGGGTGAGAAAAGAGGAAAGGAGAAAGGAGAGAGGGAGGTGGGAAAGGGAGAAAGAGAGAGGACAGGGGCAGAGAAGGTGTGGAGGGAAGGAGAAAGGAAGAGAGAAGGAAGTAAAGGGGGAGAGGGGGGAGGGAAGGAGAGAGAGGGAATGAGGAAGAAGG
>WNWU01000019.1:286990-334057 GCA_012654045.1 Ptyas mucosa | reverse complement strand
AAAGAGGAGATGGAGGGGAGGAAGGGAGAGACAGGGAGGGGGAGAGGAGGAGGGGACAGAAGGCAAGAGGGGGGACAGAGATGAAGGAGAAGGGGAGAGAGAGGGGTGATGGAAAAGGAGCAAAGGAAAGAGACAGGTGAAGGGGAGATGGAGAAGGAGAAAAGAGTGTGCCGTGTAGAGGGGGAGAAGAGATGGAGAGAAGGAAAAAAAGAGAGGGTGGAGGAAGAGTGGGAGGTGGAGAAACAGAGAGCGTGGTTGTAGTGAGCTTTGGTGCTGTTTCAAAAACAGAACTTATTTAGGTCAGCCTGCATTTTTATTCATTGTTCTGAGATTCCTAACCATATTTGACATTGCGTTACAAAATCACCATAGACTTCCTGCCTGCTTCCAGGAATGCTCTCTTCAATGCAGAAGGAAGAGAAAAATATTTTCCAACTGCATCTCTTCTTGTGGTTCCCTTGCACTCAAAGTGGTTGATAAACATTTTTTTCCCACCGCTCTTATTTGACTCACAAATGCAGGGGCTCTTGGCAAAATTATTAGTACTGTTATTGACTTTACACCTCGCTTTGATTTATACCGTTGAAGATAATGATTTATACCGTTGAAGATAATGCTATACATAAAGATATATGCAGTGGTGGGATTCAAGTAATTTACTAACCGGTTCTCTGCCCTAACGATTTCTTCCAACAACCAGCTCACCAAACTGCTCAGAAAGTTAACAACTGGTTCTCCCGAAGTGGTGCAAACTGGCTGAATCCCACCACTGGATATATGTATATATTTCTTATTCCTGGATGATTCTTGCCCAAGAACACATCAGGCAAATTCCGGCCTGAATTTCAGTTAACCAAGAACTGGGTTCACACTTTGTTTCAAAAAACATTACCACGGTTTGTTTCGCTTCGGTTTAACAAGCTGTGCGAAGCTAACCAGGATGATTTGGTTAGGGGAGACATGATAGCAGCATTCCAATATTTGAGGGGCTGCCGCAGAGTGGAAGGGGTCAACCTATTTTCCAAAGCACCTGAAGGCCAGACAAGGACTAATGGATGGAAAGTGACCAAGGAGAGAGATTCAACCTGGAAATAAGGAGGAATTTTCTGACTGTGAGAACAATCAACCCGTGGTACAGAAGTTGCCTTCAGAAGTTGTGGGAGCTTCATCACTGGAGGCTTTCAAG
The DNA here is from genome assembly GCA_012654045.1 of Ptyas mucosa. NCBI lineage: Eukaryota > Metazoa > Chordata > Lepidosauria > Squamata > Colubridae > Ptyas > Ptyas mucosa. The sequence goes on along the minus strand of WNWU01000019.1, from coordinate 332,871 downwards.
AAGAGACTGGACTGCCATCTGTCAGAAATGGTGTAGGGTCTCCTGCTTGGGCGGGGGGTTGGACTAGATGACCTACAAGGTCCCTTCCAACTCTGTTCATCTGTTAGTTTGCAAGCTATATGTTACAGCTTAGCATGCTTCGGGCGAGCCGTAGCAAAGATGTTTCGTTTTAAAAGCCGCGCGGTTAACACGGACTTAAAGAGAGCAACGCGGGAAACCCTCTTCAACACCCGCAAAGCCCCACCGCGTGAAGAATCCACGCGTGAAAGGAACACGCCTGCTTTCCCACGGAAAATGGGAAAGCCTCCCTCCTCGTCCTTTGGAAGAGCGCCCTTCAAAAAGCATTGCATAAACACCGCCTTAGGGCCAAGGCTATTTATATTCCCGTGCATCATTTGTCCCATTTCGCTGTCCTTTTTGGGTTGAATGGAGGGTGGGAGAGGGGGACGGGGAAGAGACCCAGCAGCTCGTGCAAGCGCGGGTCCCCGGGAATCCCTCCAGCAGCAGAGCCGGGAGTGGGTGGGTTCGGTAACCCACCCACCCCCTTCCCCTTCGGCTGGCCGTGCAATCCAACCGGGGTGGGGTGGGGGGTCGTGGAAGAAAGACGGCGAAGAGAAGCCCTCCAACCAACCAACACCCCCTCCCCGGCCCCAAAATCTGCAAAATGCAATGGTAGTGCAACTTCCCCCACCCCACACTCCTCCTTCCCTAATTTCTCCCGAGGCTGCTCCGGCTCTCAGTGCGGTCGGAGCGGCTTGGCAGGTTGCAAGCTGCTCCTTTGCATTTGAAATGCGGGGATTTTTTTTTGTGTGTGTGTGTGGGTCTTTTTTTGCAGAAAAGTCAGGCGGGGCTCCCCCCCCCGCCCGCCCGCCCGCTCCCCCGCGAGCATGCAACAGGGGCGCGCATCTGGAGGGCAAAGCAAAGAGATTTGCCGCAGGAGTTTTTTTTATTTTTTGCAAGAAGCCACGCGGGGCAACAACACACACACACGCGCGCGCGCGCGCGCGCCAAAAGCCCGTGGAATCGACACTTACTGCGATTCGGGTGAGCGATGCCTTGACCGCGCTCCATTTGTCCCGCCGTCTGTCTATGATGGTGATGAAACCGATGCTGGCAGCTTCCAGACTGCAAAATAACCAGAGGAGATATTGGGGAATGCGAAAAAGCACCAGCAGCTCCGGTCGTTCCCCGGCTACGTTACTGCAGCAAAAATGCCTCCGGTCCGCGCGGACATTTGCTGCCCCTTGCTCCGAGCCAGGGAGGCAGAGGGGCACGGGCGTTGGGTGGCATGCCACGTTTCCTCCCTGGCATCGCTTTTCCCAATAGTTTAAACCCCCCCCCCAACCCCAAGATCGCTTCTGATGGATTGCAGCCTCCCCACCCCACCCCACCCCAAATGACAGCAGCCGGACGAGTTTGGGATTTATTTGCAGATTTCAGGCTTGCAAAACGCACATCTGGGGGTTCGGGGGAGGGGGGGAAGCAAGGAGGCCTGGTGAGGACAAGCTTTTTGCTAAAATCTGTGGGCCAGGAGCAAAAAAAAATAAAATAAAAATCGTGCCAGTCCAGTAGATCCCAGGGGAGGCTGTGCCACTTTAAAAAAAAAAAAAGTTACACGCACGTTCAGAAATCTGAGAAACATCTGAGCATCCTGGGAGTGCAGTGCACTCTTCTTATGGATGAATGACTGCAGAATTCATAAGCCGGACCTGGTTTCTGTGCTAGCAGTGCCGTTAAGATCTAAACCTCAGGACCTCGAAGTAACGGAGTTGGGAGGGACCTTGGAGGTCATTTAGTCCAACCCCCTGCTCACGCAGAAGACCTATACTAGGGATTCGAACCACCAACTTTTCTGAACCTCATTCACAAGTTCAAGCCACCACCCCCTCCCCTGCATTTGGAAAAAAAACCCCCTTCATTTTATGAAGAGTGTTACTGAAGATTTGAAATTCTCTCTCCCATATAGGTTGTCCTCGACTTACAACCACAACTGAGCCCAACATTTCTGCTGCTGAGTGAGGCTTTTGTTAACAGTTTTGCCCCGTGTTACAATGTTTCCTGCCGTAGTTGTTAAGTGAATCTCACTGCAGTTGATAAAGTTAGTATCCCGGTTGTTAAGTGAATCTGGCTTCCCCCATTGTCTTTGCTGGTCAGAACGTCACAAAAAGGGATCACTTGACCCCCGGGGACACAGCAACCGTCATAAAGGTGAGTCAGTTGCCAAGCTTCTGAATTTTGATCATGGGACCGTGGGGATGGTCATAAGTGTGAAAAATGGTCATAATCGCTTTTTTCAGTGCTGTTGTAAGTTCAAATGGTCACTAAATCATTAAAACTGCCCAGAATATCATCGGACTCCAGCTACCAGCCCTGGACGACATCTTCGAATCTCACTGTTTGAGAAAGTTGCATAACATTCTCAGAGACTCTTCCCATCCTGCTTACAATCTTTTTGGACTGTTGCCTTCTGGCAGAAGACACAGAACAATTAAAACTCGGATCACACGTCTTCTGAATAGTTTTTATCCCAGAGCTATAACTGCACTCAACAATGAACTAAAGGGCCACCATCAGTGAGCTGTTGGACAGCATTACTTGGTCTGTTGTGGGGATGTTTGGGTGGTTTAGGGGTGGGGGATTTGTGGTGGGTGGGAGTGTGGTGGGGGGAATTGTTATGTGTGTTGGGGCTGGTCTTAGGGTGTTAAGTGAATTTCGTTGTATGGGTATACTGTGTATACACATACAATGACAATGAAGTTATTATTATAAATGAATTATTGTAAGTTGAGGACTACCTATATCACAGGGAACATGAAGAATAACTTCTAACAGGGCTTCCAAACCAAGGTTAAAAAACCCACAATCTCTAGGATGACATGAGGATGATGCAGTGATCATTAAGTGTAAAAAATGGTCATAAGTCACTTTTTTCCCAATGCTGTTGTAACTTTGAATAGTCACTAAATGAACGCTCATATGTTGAGAACTACCTGTGCTGTCCTTGGTACTTGTAATGTGGATTGTTGTTTTTAACTGATTGCCAACAGAGGAGGACAACTAAGAACTCAAGAGGCATAATTTCAAGAGGCTAAAACTACCAGAGAAATTTCTTAGTCCTTTGTCTTGATGTTTAAAGGGATCTGTCTTCTGGGGGGTGGACCATTTGCGGTCCAAAGACATTTTCAGAAATCAAAAGGATGCTGCAATTTTGTCTTTGCTACATGCCACCAGCAAAATACATGCAAAAAATTAAACATAAAACAGAACTGGGGAAGTGACCTGGGACTCAGGGTCATAGAATCATAAAATAGAAAAAAGATGGAATGATTAATTGGAGATAGTCTAATGATTGTTTCTCAACCTTGGTAACTTTTAGATGTGTGGAATTCAACTCTCAGAATGCCTTAGTCAATATATGTTAAGAGGTGTGGACTTCAACTCTCGGAATTCCCCAGCCAGCATGCTTGAAGTGATATATATTATATATATATATTAATTTGATTTATATGCCGCCCTTCTCCGGAGACTCAGAGCGGCTTACAATGTGTTAAGCAATAGCCTTCATACTTTTTGTATATTTATACAAAGTCAGTTTATTGCCCCCATAATCTGGGTCCTCATTTTACCTACCTTAGAAAGGATGGAAGGCTGAGTCAACCTTGAGCCTGGTGGGATTTGAACTTGCAATAATTGCAGGCAGCAGATGTAAGTGGATGTTAATCACTGCCTTAGTCTACTGAGCCACTAGAGCTCTTTGAACTTCAGCTCCCAGAATTCCCCTGCCAACATGCTTGAGGATGAGTAGACTTCAACTCCCAGAGTTCCCCAGCCAGCATGCTTGAAGATAAGACTTTAGCTCCCAGAATTCCCCAGCCAGCATGCTTGAGGATGAGTAGACTTCAACTCCCAGAATTCACCAACCGGCATGCTTTAAGTTGAGAATGGACCTCAACTCTTAGAAGGCTTGTTGGGGAATTCTAGAAGTTAAAAGTCACACATCTTAAAGTTGACAAGGTTGAGATCCACTAGTTTAATCCAAGCTTTTTTTTGTTAGCGTGTGAACCCTGTTTTGCATGGCTCAGCACGCTGGGTGAATCGAGATCAGCTGATGTGTTCAAGATTCCCAATATTGTACAAACAATAGAAAGCAAACATGGGCTATTCAGTAAACCAGGTTAAACCTATTATGTGAACACAGCTTTTGCTTCTGTTCCTGACCTACTGACGAGCCGTTTCCATCACCGTCTTATAGATCAATGCTATACTCTTTTTTTTTGGCTGAATTTCACAATAGGAAAGATTTTGCTGCTGTTACAATTTTAATTTGACATCTGCCCTGCACAGAAAGAACAACCATTCTGCATTAGCTTGCAGAAGAGTTGGCCATCTTACAGCTTATTGTTTCGGGACGAAGATGTTTTCAAGCCCTTATTTTAGAAATCAGAGGGAAAGATTATAAGGTGAATAATGGATCCAGAGCAACGTTTGGCACAGAAAATAAATAGTGATAGCCCGGGATGTTTTCCTATTTGTATTGAATGCAGCAAAAATGGGCACAAAGCCCTTGGAACAAAGGGGTATTTTCTTCCCAGTAAACATGAAGACTTGTGCAAAAAACCCCCCATAGAGTTGGAAAGGAGCTATTTAAGCTATTACATCCAAACCCCAAATTAAAACATCCTCAACTGAAGGCTGTCCAGCCTCAACACCTCCAACAAAAGAGAGACCATCACTTCCCTGAGTAAGAGATTCTGCAGTTATGGCTCCCATAGCCAGACATTATCCTAACATGTAATAAGACCCATCCATAAGGTAAACCCATTATTTAACTTCTTTAGACCGGGATGGGGAACCATGGCCCTTTTATGATTTGTGGACTTCAACTCCCAGAATTCCTGAGCCAGCCACACCATTGGCATTGACAAAATCACCATTGGTCAATTGCAAAAGGCAGCTTTATTCGAAACAGCTTACATTCTGCTAGGATTCCTTTAAGACCATCAAACATCCACATTTGCCTATCCCAGATCCTTGGCAAAGACTCGACAGGTAGATAAAAATGCCAGATCCAATGTCCCAAAGGTGCTTTTTCAAGAGGCAACTGGACTTTCTTGTTTTTTCTTTTGAAGACGTTTCGCTTCTCATCCAAGAAGCTTCTTCAGCTCTGACAGGATAATGGGGAATGGAAAGATTTATATTCCTTGCAGACAGCTGGTCATTTGCATCCTTTTAGAGGGTCATTGAAGCGTCCTTGAAACAACCCTCCAAAAGGATGCAAATGACCAGCTCTCTGCAAGGAATATAAATCCTTTATATTCTGCAAGGGAAAAAAGGGTATTTAAGATGAGTAACTTCTTAGATAAATCAGGAAAAAAATGTGGGAGAAAATACACAGAATATTCTTAACCATCTATACTTTCCCTTTGTGGTCAAGTAGATCATAAGATGTTACACAGCCACTGATGTCATAAGTTCTACAAGGGAACATTAACTTTTCCAACTTGGCACCTGCAGGGCCTAGAAATAATTCTTTATTTTAATTTTATTTGTTCTTATATACTTCATCCTGCTTTTCGTCATTGTCATTGTCCTGTGTTGGGTTTCCTGCCTAAGCCTTTCCTTATGCTAAAGGAAGATACTTGCTGAAATTTAAACTCTTACTGAGTAACATGAGCCAGGATTTTGCTGAGTTTCTTTTAGTAGTGGCATCAGCATTTAGGGTAACAGTGGAATGTGCTAAGGATGAGGACGGGACGCCCATTTCTGCTAGTAGGAGCCTCATACGTTCATGAGATGTACTGAGCAAAGAATGCTTGGAGGAAGAAGGTAAAATTTTGGTGAAGGGTGAAATTAGAGGTTGCATAAAGAGCATGCAGAGCTGGGAGGTGGAGTTAAGTGTATCATTAGCTTAGAATCGTTGTGTTGCCATAAGCGCTCCAAGTCCAACCCCTCCTGAATTCCATTGATGCCAACTTAAGTGTTGAACTTTATTTGACTAGATTCTTGTGTATAGGCTTGAATAAATCTTCTGTGATGCAACTTCATGGATGGTCCTGATCCTTTGCAACTGACATTCATCTTGTACAGGTACTTCTCGACTTACAACCATTTGTTTAGTGACCATTGGAAGTTACAACAGCGCTGAAAAAGGTGACTGTTACAGGTGTTATGTCTGCCTGGTATGCAGCTTTATTCCTCTCTAGCATTCATCTCCATTGTTTTGTGATGCATTTCCTGCCTCTCTAGGATTTACCATTATCTGCTCCTATGAGGCACTTCCTGTTCCTGTTGTATGTATGTATGTGTGTATATGTATATGTATATGTATATATACACACATGCATACTGTATACACACACACACACTTAATGATGGCTTGCATAGCATTTTTAACTGAATTTTATTAAACTACTTGAAACAGTGACCACTGCAGCATCCCTGTGGTCACATGATCAGAGTTCGGATGCTGGCTATTGGCATGTACTCACCTTTTGTGACCTGACAGGCAAAATCAACGGGGAAGCCAGGTTCATTTAATAACCATGATACTAAATTATCAACTGCAGTGATTCATTTAATAACTATGGCAAGGAAAGTCGTAAAATGGGGCAAAGTTCAATTGACAACTGCTTTGCTTAACAATGAAAATTTTGAGGCTCAATTGTGGTGTCAAGCGCCGAGGAAACCAGGCGATTCGGGCAATTCAAATGAGTATAAAGATTTATTGCAAGCTTAAGTTCTCTACAAGAATCTGACCTACTAACGGTGAAGGGAAATTAGCAGGAATTAAGAAAGGCATTCAAGGTGGGTTGGATTTAGATCTCTTATGGATGTGCAGGGACTCATGACTGATGACACGTTTGATCCCTCCCTCAGGCACAGCCCGATCAACTCTTACAGTAAGTCAAGTAAGTAAGTAAGAGTAGAAACACACAGAAATACGTCTTAGTGAACAATCACTTAATTTTTCTGAAGTCCAAATGATAAAATAAAGCTTTCATTTCCACTTATGTATGAAAGGACAGTATCCTGGAATTGATACAGAAATGTCACCTTGAATATAAACTGTTCGGATTATTGATTCTGTTTTCATAAATAAGTTGGGCACTATTTATCCACTATTATATATGGAAGCTAGACCCAAGAGATGAATGGCATGCAAAAAAAACCACAGACAAATCAGGTTATCTGGCAGCAAGCATTCAGGTCTTAAGAGAATATATCTTGAAGAGGGATCGAAGAAGGAATATTCCAAAGTTTGGAAGGGATGAAAATAATGCTATTTGATCTTAAAGGTGAATGTTCCCCTCGCACATATGTGTTAGTCATTCCCAACTCTAGGGGGCGGTGCTCATCTCCGTTTCAAAGCTGAAGAGCAAGCGGTGTCCGAAGACGTCTCCGTGGTCATCTGGCCGGCATGATTAAACGCCAGAGGCACATGGAACACTGCTACCTTCCCACCAAAGGTGGTCCCTATTTTTCTACTTGCATTTTTTATGTGCTTTTGAACTGATAGGTTGGCAGAAGCTGGGACAAATAAGGGAGCTCACCCCGTTACGTGGCACTAGGGATTTTCAATCGACAAGCTCAGCGTCTTAGCCACTGAGCCACTGTGTCCCTTCTTACCTGGGGAAAAGTGAAGTCATCTAGATTCAGAACCAAATCAAAACTTGCAGTAGTTGAAGACTTACCTGGGAATGCTAGTTAAGTAGGTGACAACGTTCAGAAAATCTTCATCGGGGATCTCACTGAAACCTGGATATTCGGGGAAAGTAATGATTGGTGCCCCATCTTTGCCTCTTCCACCTGCAAGAGAAATTGGACCTCAGTAGGCAAAAAAAAAAAAAACCCATTCCAAAGGACATTGATAAGAAAAAAATCCTCTTTGCACAGTGCATCCACACAGTTCCTTTTAGAACTTGGGTAGCTACAGATAAACCTTGACTTACAATCATTCTTTTAGTGACCGTTTGAAGTTACAGGGGCACTGAAAAAAGTGACTTACGACTAATAAAGGAGAATATTTGTAGCTCAGGGTTGAACTAAGGGGCCCTCGATGCTCTCTGAGCTGGTGTTGTGGCCCGTACGCGGCCTGCGCAGCTAGTAGCTGATTCAGATAGTGAGGAGGCTGGTGTGGTGTTGCGCCAGCCTGTGCAGCTGGCACTCGAGTCAGACAATGAGGAGGCTGGAGAAGATGTGGTGCCAGAGGCGGGGATTCAGCCAGGGCCTTCAGAACCTCCAGAAGCTCCCGTAAGTGAAAAGGATGAAGAGGAGGAGCCTCTTCTCGATGCACGGGTGCGCAGAGCTGCCAAAAGGCAGGAGTGGCTCCTCAGGAGGAGGTCTCCTCAAGAGTAAGGCTTGGGGCTAATTGGCCACTCCCTTATAGCCTATTTAAGGAGGAACGCTGACTGAAGCAATTTGCAGGGAACAACTTAGTTCACATACCTTCATGTCTTGTCTTGCTTTATCTTATCAGCTTCCTGCAAATTGCTTCTGGGCATTCTGCCAACCATAGTAAGTTTTCAGTTATTATTCTTTGAATTCTTGGCAGCTGTTAATGCAATTAATTAACAGCCGTTGTTGTAAAAGACTTATTTAATTCAGTAAACTAAGGTTTGAACGGACTTTGTGTGTGCTGCGTTCTTTGGGGTCTGTAGCTGGGGCAGAACAGCTTGGTTTTTTTCTTGCAGACATTGCATTACCCAAACTAGGTAACGTCATCAAACCAGCACTGATGATGTTTAGCTAGTTTGGGTAATGAAAGGTCTGGAAGCTCAGAGAGCACCAAGAATCCCTGACTTATGACCATTTTTCACACTTAGAACTGTTGCAGCTTCCATGTGGTCACGTGATCAAAATTCGGATGCTTAGTAATTGGTTCATAGTTATGACGGTTGCGGTGTCCTGGTGTCACGTGATCTCCTTTTGCGACCTTCCGACAAGCAAAGTCAATGGGGAAGCCAGATTCACTTAACAACGGGTTCCTAACTTAACAGCTGCAGTGATTCACTTAATAATGGTGATTTTAAATTTAATAACAGCGGCAAGACTACTGGTGGCACAGTATTGGAAGAAACAAGAAATACCTACGATTCAAGAATGGACATTAAAAGTAGTGCATTTGGCAGAAATGGCAAAAATCTCCGCATATCTCAAAGATTATTCAAATGAAAGATATATAAAGGAGTGGAAAAGATGGATAGATTATATTCAAAACAAATACTGTAATAAGAAATTTCAATTAGCTTATGAATGAAATATTTTGTAGAAATTGTTATATTAAGTAGAATATTGTTGATTTATTATTAGGAGTTAAAGATCAAGGTTAATAATGACCGATTATATTGTTAGCTAATTATAGTTTTGAGTTTATACATGTAACACCCTGAGCTAATCCCGGGAAGTCAAGGGGGGGAGGGGAGAGGGATGGAAAGGGAGGGATGGGGTGGAGGGGAGGGGGGAGGGGAAAAATTTTTTTGTATAAGTTGTAAAACTTTTCAATAAAAAAAAAATAACGATGTCATCAGCTTAACCGCTGCTATGATTTACTTAATAACTGTGGCAAGAAAGGTCATAAAATGGGGCAAAATCCACTTAACAACTGCCTCGCTTAGCAATAGAAATTTTGGGCTCGGTTGTGGTCGTTAAGTCCAGGACTACCTGCACAGTATTTAATTATTCCTGCAATCGCAATTATTGTTCATTGTTGCAGCAACATCTGCATTCAGTGGTGTCATTAATATTGTTTCTTTTCCCAACTGAAATGCATTATGTGCACTTCCATTTCAAACTAAGGATGCAAACAGTGGAGCAGGCTAAATAGAACATGAGATCCTATGGCTGGAAGGAACCTCCGAGGTCTTCTAGTCCAACCCCTTGCTCAAGGCAGGAGACTTTATACCCACCCAATGACACCCATTAAAGGTGCCGGCTTTCTCCCCATCCTGACTCGGTCTTCTGCATCTGAATCATTTAATGCAGGGGTCCCCGAGCCCCAGGCCATAGCCTGGTACTGAGCTGCGATCCTTTCGGAACTGGGCCATGCCTGCTGCTGGCTGTTGTGATCCGCCACTAACCTGTGGAGCTGGCAGTGGAGTCGGACAGTGAAGTGGCTGGGGAGGAACATGGGCCAGTTCTGGAGTCTGGGGAAGGCTCGGATGAGGGTTCTATGTCGGAGGCAGAGATGGGGCCAGGGCCATCTGGGAGTTATACACGGCGGGGATAGGTGGTGGCGGTGATCCCCATCACCAGGAACAGGCCGAAAATGGGGCACGCGGAGGCCGAAAACTGGACACGCGAAGGCTGAAAATGGGGCACGTGGAGGCAGCAATAGGCGGCAGCAGCGATAGGCGCCAATGGTGGCAATGGGTGGTGGCGGTCCCTGAAGCCTGGAACAGCTGATAGGTGATATTCCAGGAGGCAGATCCAACCGCCAGTCAGCTGCTTGTGCTAAATCAGGCTGTGCTGAAGCTGACCAGGCTCTTTGCTGTTTGCTGCAAGGAGGCAAATTGCTGGGAGGCAGAGGCCGAAGGGTGGGGGCCGGTGGGTGGGCGGGGCTTCTGCAACATTCACTGTATAAGACGCACAGACATTTCCACCCACTTTGGGGAGGCGGGAGAAAGTGCATCTTATACACTGAAAAATATGGTATGTGGTAGGTAAGGCAAAGAAATTACTGGAAGTTGCAAAAGACTTGTGATGACATACAGAATGGAGTTCCTGTATGGGCACCAGTTAAGCAGGCCAACACTGAGACTTTGGAGTTGCAGTGATGACCTCTGCGGTTTGAGTGGTTGTGGGTGAGCAGTGATAGGAAATGTGACTAACCTATTTATAAAATACAATTGTATTAATCTGAGGTTTTCCTTCCAGGCTGTGGTTATGCAGAATCCCTTTCTAATGATCCTGCAGTGCAGAGCCGATGCCTCTGGTGTTTATAGGAGAGTCAAGTCGGATAACCAAAGAGAGCAATAACCGCAAAAATATTTTTGTGCCGAGCAGCTGCCTGAAACTGCTGATATTTCTACTTTCCCCAACTGGAAATATTCAGATGAGTTGTCTATGGAGATCCAGGTCATGATTGTCCCAAAGGTACTTTTTCCAAACGGCAACTGGACTTACTTGGAAGATCTGACTGAGGAAGCTTCTTGGATGAGAATCAAAACATTTTCAAAGACAAAAAAAAAAACCCAACCAAAAACATCCAGTTATTATCTTTTGGAAAAGCACCTTGGATTCAGATGGCTTTTTAAGCCGCATGGTGTTGTGGCCCGTCAGCGGCCTGTGCAGCTAGTAGCTGTTTCCGACAGCGAGGAGGCTGTTTGTGGTGTCGCGCCAGCAGCCTGTGCAGCTGGCACTCGAGTCGGACAATGAGGAGGCTGGAGAAGATGTGGTGCCAGAGGCGGGGATTCAGCCAGGGCCTTCAGAACCTCCAGAAGCTCCCATAAGTGAAGAGGAAAAAGAGGAGGAGCCTCTTCTCGATGCACGGGCGTGCAGAGCTGCCAAAAGGCAGGAGTGGCTCCTCAGGAGGAGGTCTCCTCGAGAGTAAGGCTTGGGCCTACTTGGCCACTCCCTTAGCCTATTTAAGGATGGACGACGACTGAGGCAATTTGCAGGGAACAACTTCGTTCACTCTCCTTTGCGTCTTGATCTTAGTTCTCTTATCAGTTTCCTGCAAATTGCTTCTGGGCTTTCTGCCAACCATAGTAAGATTACGATTATTTATTCTTTGGATTCTTGTAGGCTGTGAAGAAAGTTAATTAACAGCCTTTATTTGAAAAAGACTGATTTAATTTAGTAAACTAAAGTTTGTTCAGACTTTGTGCTGCGTTCTTTGGGATCTGTAGCTGAGGCAGAACACATGGATGGAGAATTCTGGAACATGAAGTTCGAGATATTTGCGTAGCACTAAGTTGGGCGGTCAAGAGAACAAACCAAAGGAACTTCAAAGAAACCAGTTTGCAGTTCTCAACTTGAGGCACAAATGACCAGACTTCAATGATTATACTTTGGAGACCTTATGGGAAGAGCCAACTCTCTGGAGAACGCTATGAGGCTGGGAAAGGTGAAAGGCAAGAGAAGAAGAGGACAACTAGCAGCAACGTAGAGGGTTACGGTGGTGATGGGTGCACCATTGGAAGAGCTGAACGACCCAGATTAAGGACAATTATGTCGCAAATCTATCTTGAGGAGTTTCTAGGACTATATGGAAGGCACCTTATCAATCAAGTTGGGATCTGCATAAACAATAGCAGAGCCCTGGTGGCAGAGTAGCTAGAATGCAGTATTGCAGGCAAACCCTGCCCACTGATAGGAGTTCGATCTTGACCGGCTCAAGGTTGACTCGGCCTTCCATCCTTTCGAGGTCAGTAAAATGAGGATCCAGATTGTTGGTGGCAATATGTAGCGGTATATATTGTGTTTCCCCAAAAATAAGACTCAGTTAAGATCATCAGCCAGATGGTATTTAGGACCGTATTTTCCCCAAAATAAGACCTAATCAGAAAATAAGCCCTAATGTATCTTTTGGAGCAAAAATTAATATAAGACCTGGTCTTATTTTTGGGGAAACACGGTAAGTCTAACTGCTATTGCTATAAACAAACTGGTTTCACTGCTGATCCTTTCCACCCAAGGTTTTCATTCGAATCAAAAATTTCCACGGTAGTTTGTAGCTCTCTAGCTGCACTCAAGAATCTTATCAAACTACACTTCCCAGGAGTCTTTGAGGGATGTCACGGTAATCTATACTACATGATGTATATATGATGGTTGTCTTTGGATAGATGAGAGTATGAAAGTAGATACAGATAGCAGAGGTGAAATGCTCTCGGTTCAGACCGGATCGCCCGATCCGGTAGCGATGGAGGCGGGTGGTTCGGAGAACCGCTAGCAAAAATCCCTGCCCCCCCCACGCCCAGCTGAGCCGCACAATCATCAGAAGCTTTTTTTTATTTTTAAAAGCATTTTTTTCTACAACCTCTTCGGCCAGGGTGGGCGTGGCCAGCTTAACATCACTTGTGTCTGGAGCGCCTGTGGTGGCCCAAGTGCTCAGCCAGTGAGAATGGGCTCCCAATCTCCGTTTTCGGCTGTGATGGCCTCTTGCAATCCTCTGTCAGTGAAAATGGAGCTCAGGAGGGCCGCATGGTTTCACTTCTCTGTTTCTAGGGTGGCCCCGCGAGCCAGATCTAAGCACCCCGCGGGCCAGATCCGGCCTGTGGGCCTTGAGTTTGACACCCCTGTTCTTAATGGATAATATGATCCTAAGCTTGCCGAATGCCTGCTAAACATTTTCAGGAACAACCTCCCCCTATGCCTGAAGAGAAACGTTTTCAATCAGTGTCTGCTACCTGCTCTAATATATGCCGGTGAAACATGGGATACTAACCTCACAACTGATACAAAAGCTACGAGTAACGTGAAGAACCTTGGAAAGATACATGCTCGGCATCACAAGACGAGATAGAAAGACCTGCAGATGGATTAGAGCAGGGGTCACCAACCTTTCGGACCTCAGGGACCACTAAATTCATAATTTTAAATCCCACGGACCACTAATTTGATCTGCCTAATGACCGGCTGGGTGGGCGTGGATAGGTGGGCGTGGTCAACTCGATGTCACTCATGTTGAGGGGCGCCTCGCCAGCCTCTAGTCACCCCTCCCCTCCCAGCCGCTCCTCGCCTGCCCGCCCAGGCTCCTTAGGGCCCCAACAGGAAGCAGTTGTTGGAGCTAAGCAGCCACCACGAGAAAGAGTTGGCAAAACAGCTCAGTTCACATTGGATTTGACCAAGAAGGAGGCTTAGCAGGAGCACCTCACTGAGGACTAGGAGTATAGGTTTTCACAGCAGAGGGAAAACCACGAGACTGCAAGGCCAGGTACCGGTGCCTGGAGGCTCAGTGGGCTGTGATGGTCAGCCAGTTTTAGGCCATGATGCAGTCCCACTGGAACGAGGCCCTCCGGCTCTTCGCCACCAGTGGGACTTCCCACCAGCCTTTGCACAATGCCCCACACTAGGAGGCTGAAGCTGACCCCAAGTTAGAATTTCTGCCCTCCTCCAACCCACACAAAAAGACCCCAAAGGGGAGACTCTCTCCAGCAACACAACCGTTCATTGCACGTATCCGGCCCAGGGACCGTAGTTTGAAGACCTCTGATTTAGTGCAATAAAAAAATGCAAATAATTTTTCTGCAGACCACCAAAATTTTCTCACGGACCACCAGCGGTCCACGGACCACCGGTTGGTGACCACTGGATTAGAGAACCAATGAAAATATACAATGCCATCAAGAGAGTACAGCCTTCCATCCTTTCTAAGGTGGGTAAAATGAGGACCCAGTTTGTGGGGGCAATAAGCTGACTTTGTATAAAATATACAAAAGTATGAAGGCTATTGCTTAATGCATTGTAAGCCGCCCTGAGTCTCCGGAGAAGGGTGGCACATTTATATTATATTATTATATTATTATATTATTATATTATTATATTATTATATTTTATTTATATATATATATATATATATATATATATATATATATATATATATATAAAAATAAGAAAGAAAGAAAGAAAGAAAGAAAGAAAGAAAGAAAGAATGAATTGAAATGGAAGCGGGCTGGTCACACAGCAAGGAGAACTGATGGCAGGTGGACCAAGGCAGTCATAGAATGGATCCCACTTGATAAAAAGCATCCACGAAAGACACCTAAAAAGAAGACGGAGTGACGACATCAGCAAGTATTGTAGGTCCAATTGGCAAAAGAAAGCTCAGGACCGTATTGGCTGGAAACATGCGGAAGAGGCCTGCAGCGGGTAGACTTGCTAGAATGATGATAATGATCCTATTCATAGGATAGGGGTTTTTTCCCAGTGGGACTGGTCTAACAGGGCACCCTGATCTCCCCAATTATGCTTTCGTCTTTCAGCCCCAATCCCAGGAGCCTTCGCAGGCAGTTGCTTCCGCGATAAACTTTTTGTGTTGGATTTATGTTTACCGACAAAGAAATAAAGGGAGACTAAGGTTCCCCTCGCACATATGTGCTAGTTGTTCCTGACTCTAGGGGGCGGTGCTCATCTCTGTTTCAAAGCCGAAGAGCCAGCGCTGTCCGAAGACGTCTCCGTGGTCATGTGGCTGGCATCACTAAACGCCAAAGGTGCACGGAACGCTGTTACCTTCCCACCAAAGGTGGTCCCTATTTTTCTACTTGCATTTTTTTTTTAATTTGCATTTTTTACGTGCTTTCGAACTGCTAGGTTGGCAGAAGCTGGGACAAGTAACGGGAGCTCACCCCGTTACGCGGCACTAGGGATTCGAACCGCCGAACTGCCGACCTTTTCGATCGACAAGCTCAGCGTCTCAGCCACTGAACCACCGTGTCCCTTTTAAAGGAAGACTAGTATAGATCTATTTCAAGCTCAGAAGGGTATGGCTAGCTGATGAGAGCTAAATAGCTTGAAATAGATCTATACTAGTCTCCCTTTATTTCTTTGTCGGTAAACATAAATTCAACACATTCATATCATAGCTTGATGGTTGTGGGGGCAGTGTTGTTTATGCGGGGGGGGGGGGGGAAAGACAAGAACAAGAAAAAGGAGGGGCACTACTGACACTTTGTGGACAGGATTGGTAACGTAACAAGGGGGGGGAAGGGTTGGGCTGTATTTTGGAGAGTGAGCTCAGCAAAAATAAAACCAGCAGCAGCAGCAGCTGGTATTTGGTTCTGCGTTGGCGCATAGAATAAAAGTAGCCAGCGTGATTGGTTGCATCTCTGCAGTGCTTGGGAATGTGATTAAATATAAACAGAGATGTGTTTTTTAAAATCCCCATATGAAGGAACTTCCTTCCAAGTACGCTAGGTGGCTCAGTGGCTAAGACGCCGAGCTTGTCGATCAGAAAGGTCGGCGGTTCGCATCCCGAGTATGCGTGTGAGCAGGGGGTTGGACTAGATGACCTCCAAGGTCCCTTCCAACTCTGTTACTGTTACTTCGAGATCAGGGTGTGTTGGGGGGGGGGGGGGGGGAAAGAGGACATCCACCTTTTCCCAATTCTCTGCTTTTCTGCTCTTTTTTTCAACTGTCTCTGTTCATCTGCAATCCAAGATTACACATTTTGCAAATGAGAAGCGACGGGAAGCTTGTCTCACAGGGAAGGGTGAAAGCATGTGATATTCCATTCGGCCTCCTGCTACTAATTCTAATGTTGGGAAGGAAGTTTCTTTTCCCCCCCAGCGTGTCTCACTTTTGAGCTTTGTTATGTGGGAAGCCCTCCCCGCCCCTGAAGAATGAAATATTTTGGGAAATATTAAAAAAGGCAGAATATTATATTTTCCCCAAAGGAGAAAAGGAGAAACTTGTTTTTAGAGGCAGGAAGCAGCCCCCAGTCTTTCTTAATAACCCACAGCAGATGCCAGCACTTAAGGAGACAAAGAGCTTATTGAAAGGGGAAGCCTAGATGGCTCTATTCATAAGCAAAGCAAATATTGCCAGCAGAAGCCCATTCAAGACAGGATATATCGAAATTCCTTGCAGAAAAGTTTGACAACTAATAAAAGCAGAAAGGTAGGATTAGAAAAAGCAGCCCCTCCCCCAAGATCCAACACAGGCCGAAAACCATTAGCCACAATAGGAATTGCCCAACATCCTCTTTAGAAACACAAATCCCAAACTTCAAAGACACAGAACCATATAAAAAACCTTCCTCTCACTCAGCTAGTTATTCAGCTGACCCAGAACTGCACACTGCCTTTGTACGTGGTTCTGTTCATCAATAAATGGGCCTTCTTTCCAATCAGCCTCCGGCCTCCATTTTATTTCCAGCATCTTTCTCCCAGCTTGGAACTGAACCAGATGGATTTTCCTTCCAACAGTTTGTTTGATCTAGGCCGGGTTATCCATATCCAACTTTAAGACCTGTGGATGTCAGTTCCCAACATGGCTGGCTGTGGAATTCTGGGAATTGAAGTCCACAGGTCTTAAAAGTTACCAAAGTTGGACAACCCTGATTTCAGATTTCAGAATGGCCACAGCGGGACAGTTGCTATGGCCTTTCTGAATTGTTTTCTCTAGAGCTGAAAACTGATAGTTAACGAGACAGAGAAGCAGAATAAATAAATTGCAAGTGTACAGGTAGTCCTCAACTTCCAACAGTTCGTTTAGCGACCCTTCCAACTTACAATGGCACTGAAAAATGATGGTTTTTCATTGTGCTCTTACAATGTGCACTTTGCACTCTTACAAAGACAGTTTTCCCACCCTTTGTAAGCTTCCCCATGATCATGTGATCAAAATTCAGATGCTTGGCACCTGGTTCATACTTAATGACTGTTGCTGTGCCCCAAGGTCATGTGATCCCATTTTTTTGCAACTTTCTGATAAGCAAAATCAATGGGCAAGCCAGATTCACTTAACAACCGTGTTACTCACTTATCAACGGCAGTGATTAACGAACTGTGGCAACAATGGATGTAAAATGGGGCAAAACTCACTTAACAAGTGTCTCACTTAACAAGATACGTTTTGGGCTCGATTGTGGTCGTAAGTCGAGGACTACACTCTACGTTATACAGCCCACTAGATTAAATAAGAGCCTCCTCAGATTATCCTCTTTTTTGGCATTACAAATATGGAAGCCCAAAGCAGCAGCATCTATTAGGAAGGATGATATTAGAGCAATTCCCTGAACGGTATTTACACAGCCACACAAATAAGATGTACCGTATTTTTCAGACTATAAGACGCACGCTTTGTCTCCCAAAAGGGGGCAAAAATGTCTGTGCGTCTTATAGACCTAATATTGCCGAAGCCCCACCCACCTGCCAGCCATTTTTTTAAAAATTTGATTTATATGCCGCCCTTCTCCGGAGACTCAGGGCGGCTTACAATGCGCTAAGCAATAGCCTTCATACTTTTGTATATTTATACAAAGTCAGCTTATTGCCCCCACAAACTGGGTCCTCAATTTACCTACCTTAGAAAGGATGGAAGGCTGAGTCAACCTTGAGCCTTGGTGAGATTCGAACCTGCAATAATTGCAGGCAGCTGATGTTAATAACAGGGCTTTAGACCACTGTACTATCCTTTTTGCCTCCGCAAGGCCTCTTTTCAGGCCTTTTTTCAGCTGTTTCCAGGCCTTTTTGGCCCATTTTCGAGGCCTTTTTGGCCCATTTTCTGGGCTTTTTTCGGTCCGTTTTCAGGGCTTTTTCTGGCCCTTTTTCTACCCATTTTTTGGCCTGTTTCTGAGGCTTTTTTTGGCCCATTTTCAGGGCTTTTTTCCGGCCCGTTTTCTGGGCTTTTTTCGGTCCGTTTTCAGGGCTTTTTCTGGCCCATTTTTTTTCCGGCCCGTTTTTGAGGCTTTTTTGGCCCGTTGTTTCAAAAACGGGCCGGAAAAAGCCTCAAAAACAGGCTGGAAAAAGCCTCAAAAATGGGCCGGAAAAAGCCCTGAAAACGGGCTGAAAAAAGCCTCAAAAAAGGGCTGAAAAAAGCCTCAAAAACGGGCTGAAAAAAGGCCCCAAAAACCTTTTTTTGTTGTTTTCCTCTTCTAAATTTAGGTGCGTCTTATAGTCCAAAAAATACGGTAATAGGATGTGTGGATGACCATATGGGAATTGAACAGATGCTGCACAGGGAACAATCACACGAGAGGGGGAATTAACAAGCGAAGAACTGCTGTCAGAAAGCACAGGTAGTCTTCGACATACAACCACAAAGGAGCCCAACATTTCCATTGCTAAGTGAGACCATTGTTAATTACGTTTTGCCCCATCTTACGACCTTTCTTGCCACTGCAGTTTATTAAGGGAATCACTGCAGTTGTTAATTTAGCAACTTAGTTGTTAAGGGATTTTAGTTTTCTCCATTGACTTTGCTTGTCAGAAGGTCACAAAAGGTAGATCACACGACCCCAGGACACTGCAACCGTCACAAATATGAGTCAGTTGCTCATATTTGTTGCCAAGTGTCTGAATTTTGATCCCGTGACCATGGAGACGCTGCAACCATCGTAAGCGTGAAAAATCGGCCGTAAGTCACTTTTTTCATTGGTGCTGTAACTTCACTATATGAAATGCTGTAAAATCATAATCATAACAGCCTGTAACTACCTGGCCATATTGCATTTCGTGTGACTTTGTATCTGACATGCAGGGAACAAGACCAAAGGCTGGACTTATTTGTTCCCTCAAATGCCATTTGTTCAGCAGAGGCTACATAAAGCCCTGATAACAGCCACTCTGAAAAATATCAATAATTCAGAAAAATCCAAAAGAGAGAATACTTTTTATGGGAACCATAGCTGCTGATGGTACCCAAATGAAACAGCAGGGGGCAGTATTTAGTCAGGCTTGATCGATCTCCAAGAAAATAAGCAAGGTTGATATAGGATATAGATAAGAGCCACCTGGGAGATTCTAAATCAGTAGGTTAGTCTGAGAATCTCTTGATGAAGGAATGCCAAGCTCATTTCAAATTATTACCTAAGAAAACAACATGAGCTAGTCCATGTACTCACTAGAAGCCAAGTTTGGCTTGAGGTATCTAAGCATATATTTTATTCATTAAATAAACAGATTCTCCAGACATTCTGGATCTGTTTCAGTTAACAGGAGGAAGAGCAATAGCAATAGCACTTAGATTTATATACCGCTTTACAGTGTTTTACAGCTCTCTCTAAGCGGTTTACAGAGTCAGCCTATTGCCCCCAACAATTTGGGTCCTCCAAGCTTGGCTTGAGGTATCTAAGCATATATTTTATTCATTAAATAAACAGATTCTCCAGACATTCTGGATCTGTTTCAGTTAACAAGAGGAAGAGCAATAGCACTAGCACTTAGATTTATATACCGCTTCATAGTGCTTAGAGTCAGCCTATTGCCCCCAACAATCTAGGTCCTCATTTTACCCACCTCGGAAGGATGGAAGGCTGAGTCAACCTTGAGCCGGGTGAGATTTGAACTGCCAAATTGCAGGCAGCCGGCAGTCAGCAGAAGTACCCTGCAGCACTGCACTCTAACCATAGCGCCACCGTGGCTCAGTGGCACCCAATACAAGTAGTTCTCAACTTACAATCATAACGGAGCCTGGAATTTCTGTCTTAAGTCATGATGGACATAAATCAAGGCACTCGTGTGGCCTAGACTAAATTTTACAACTTTTTTTTCCTGTGGTTATTAAGTGAAATGCCACGGTTGTTAAGTGAACAGGGAGATTATTAATGGTTGTTAAGAGAATCCATCTATTCCTGTGAGTGCTTTGTTTTGC
Organism: Ptyas mucosa; assembly: GCA_012654045.1. Taxonomy (NCBI): domain Eukaryota; kingdom Metazoa; phylum Chordata; class Lepidosauria; order Squamata; family Colubridae; genus Ptyas; species Ptyas mucosa. The sequence goes on along the minus strand of WNWU01000019.1, from coordinate 312,618 downwards.
TGGAAACTGGCAAAAAAAACCCCATTACAAAACGATCATGAATCACAGTCATATGACTGATGAATACTGCAACCGGGCATAAAGGCCAGGCGAGCACCTGAAATGCAGTGACCACAAGGTGGGAGGGATTGTAGCCATCCCAGCTCCAAAGTATTTTTGCGGGGTGGGGGGGTGGGGGGTCCTTCATAACTTCAAATAGTAACTAATCCACTGATCATTAAGTGAGGACCACACGTAATGATTCCAGGAAAATTAATATAATGAGATTGGCTGCAGGCTTTATGGGGCCGGGCTTATGCAAATCCCCCTACAGAATTCTCCATTATCGGAAAACTGCAACGATGGACATCTGTTTAACAGATGCCACAAAAAGCTTCAATTTCACTTTCTTTTTTAAAAAGAAGACACACTTTCCATTAACAGAAGACAGCAGACTGTGTGACGTGCTAATTCCCATGGATTTATTTGCAAAGTGGATTTGCAAAAGCAAGTCCATTTTTTTTTTTTTTGGAGAAGTAGCGTTGAGTTTGGGGAGAAAAATCTTTGAATCCACTGCATTTTTATAAGCAGTGATTTGTCCCTTAAATTGGTGGTTCTATTGGCAAGACACCCAAAAGAGAGAGATTATCAAACATAAATGAGTAACGGATGTAAGACTCATTATTCTGCAGAAAAAAAATATAAGTGTTAAAATAAGCAAGGTTTTCCTCCATTATGTCAGCCCTCTGTGCAATTAGGAAGCAAATCTTGGTTACAGATAGTCTTTGACTTACGGCCACAATTAAGCCCAACATTTCCGTGATTAAGTGAAACATTTGTTAAGTGCGTTTTGCCCCATTTTACAACTTTTCTACCCACAGTTGTTAAGTGAAGCACTGAAGTTGTTAAGTCACACGGTTGTTAAGTGAGTCTGAATTCCCCATTGACTTTGCTTGTCACAGAAGGGGATCACGTGACCCGGGACAATGCAACCGTCATAAAAATCCAATGTTGGAGCACCAGTGGTGGGATTCAGCCGCTTTGGATGAACCGGTTTTTAAATTGCTGGATGGCCTTGCCCCTCCCCTCCCTGCGCCTTCCAAAAGTCTCCCCATGCTATGTTTTGGCTCCCAGGTAAGTCCCCAAAACGGGACACGGCGGGGAGGTACAATATGCCCCTCCCCATGGCCCGTTTTTGCTCCCAGGAGGCTGCGGGGAAGCCTACTAGGCCCAAAACAGGATGTGGGAGGGGATGCGGTGCGGCCCCTCTGTGGCCCGTTTTTGCTCCCAGGAGGCTGCAGGGAGGCCTACTAGGCCCAAAATAGGGTGCGGGGGGGGGGAGGTGCACCCAGCTCCCCCCCCCCCCGCAGCCCGTTTTTGCTCCCGTGGGGTGCAGGAGGCCAAATTTATTTTATTTTTTTTATTTTTAATTTGATTTATATGCCGCCCTTGTCCGGAGACTCAGGGTGGCTTACAATGCGCTAAGCAATAGCCTTCATACTTTTGTATATTTATACAAAGTCAGCTTATTGCCCCCACAAACTGGGTCCTCAATTTACCTACCTTAGAAAGGATGGAAGGCTGAGTCAACCTTGAGCCTTGGTGAGATTCGAACCTGCAATAATTGCAGGCAGCTGATGTTAATAACAGGGTGCTTTAGACCACTGTACTATCCAAGGCTCTATGCTGCCTGTCACACCCCTGGCCACGCCCACCCAGCTGGTCATTAGGGCAGAACTGGTTGTTGAATGATTTGAATCCCGCCACTGTGGAGCACCCACAATTTCTGGAGGCAAGTCGTTCCACTGATTAATTGTTCTAACTGTCAGGAAAAAAAGACAGGAAATATGAAGACCTTTGAAGCCAGCCCCAGGCCTTACCTGACAAAATAGCAAACTGTCGGTGTAGTTGTTCAATGATCTCCACCGCCGTGACAGGCCTGATCTCTTGCTGCATTATTTCATCTGTACAAGAAGGGAAGAGAGACGGAATTACGCCATAACCCAGCCATACAAAGCAGATACTCAGATGCGAAGAGCTAGGTTTTTTTGACAGTTTTGGCCGTGTTTTCACCTCTGGCTTTGTCAGATGATTCCCAACCCTTCCATCCCTGTTCCACCCTGGCATGCAAAATCTTGTCGACAAAGAAGTGGCATCTTTACTTTCATTTCTCCGCGTGTTGCCTTTGCAGTCGTGCAGAACAAATCATAAATCAAGCCTCAGAGTGCCGGCGGGGTGGCCTTCCCGCACAAAACAACTTCTGTGGCTCATGCTTGTAAGATAAAATAAGGGTTATCTCGGTTCTGTGAAACGCCCTTGCCCGTGTTGAGCAGTCGCTTGATGGACCTCATCCAAGTGACAGATATGCTGGGGTTTTTTTTCCAGAAACGTATGAAAATATTATGATTTGTGCTTCAATTGGGTATCTAATGCATTCATCCCTAATGCCTGCTCCATAGGATGTAGGATTTTAGGGCATGACATTTCTCTCCACTCGTAGAGCTTCTGCTGTGAAAAAGTGCCAAAAATGAATACTTGTAATCCTTGACTTATAACGGTTCACTTAGTTACTGTCTTAGTTTCTGAAAAAAATGACTTATGACCAGTGGTGAAATTCAATTTTTTTAACGACCGGGTCTGTGGGCATGGCTTGGTGGGCATGGCAGGGGAAGCATACTGCAAAATCTCCATTCCCACCCCACTCAAGGGGAAGGATACTGCAAAATCCCCATTCCCACCCCACTCCTGGGGGAAGGATATTGCAAAATCTCCATTTCCTCCCCACTCCTGGGGGAAGGATATTGCAAAATCTCCATTCCCACCTTACTCCTGGGGCCAGCCAGAGGTGGTATTTGCCGGTTCTCCAAGCTACTCAAAATTTCCACTACCGGTTCTCCAGAACCTGATAGAACCTGCTGAATTTCACCCCTGCTTATGACCATTTATCACACTTATGACCGTTGCAGCAGCCTGCACACACACATACAGTACACAAACACACACACAGACACACGGCAAGACTTCTACAGGTGTTTATTCAACCTCCCTACCACCCCCAGACTGGTCGTCAGAAAGCACCCCTGTTGCACAGATCCGGATTCTGAGTTCAGTACAGCAAGAGCCACTGAGTAAGCGAGTCCAACAGGCACACACAAAGTCCAGGAAAGCAATCCACGAATCTAACAGGTCAGGATACACGGCACAAGCACACAAGGCACAGAACGGGACGTGTGTTGCTCCAGCAACACACAAGTCATGAGAGCGGAAATATTGGGATATCACATCCAGGTTTGATCTCACCACAAAATAAAAAGATGTGGAGACTCTAGAAAGAGTGCAGAGAAGAGCAACAAAGATGATTGGGGACTGGAGGCTAAAAACCTATGAAGAACGGCTGCAGGAACTGAGTATGTCTAGTTTAATGAAAAGAAGAACTAGTGGGTGACATGAGAGCAGTCTTCCAATATCTTAGGGGTTGCCACAAAGAAGAGGGAGTCAAGCTATTCTCCAAAGCACCCGAGGGCAGGACAAGAAGCAATGGATGGAAACTAATCAAGGAGAGAAGCAATCTAGAATTAGCAGGAATTTCCTCACAGAACAATTAACCAGTGGAACAACTTGCCAACACACACCCAGAAGTTGTGGGTGCTCCAACACTGGAGGTGTTCAAGAACAGACTATCATTTGTCTGAAATAGTATAGGGCAGTGATGGCTAACCTTTTTGCCATCATGTGCCAAAAGCAGGGGGAACGCAGGAGGTCACGCACATGCGTGCCCACACCCATAATTCAATGAGCCATGACCCCCGCTTTTGGCACGCAATGGCACGGTGGCCCCAGTAGGCCCATTTTTCGCCTTCCCCAGGCTCCAGAGGTTTTCTTGGAGCCTGGGGAGGGTGAAAACGGCCTTTCTCTCCCTCCCCCCGAGGTAAATGGCCCATTTCCTGACTTCCGGTGGAACCGGAAGGCCTGAAAATCAGGTGGCTGGCGCCCTCTTGCGTGCTGGAGCTAATATAAGGCAATGCTCGTGTGCCCACATATATGGCTCCGCGTGCCACCTGTGGCATGTGTGCCATAGGTTCGCCATCACGTGGATAGGGTTTCCTGCTTAAGCAGGGGGTTGAATTAGATGACCTCCAAAGTCCTTTCCAGTTGTGCTATTCTGTTAAGCTTGACTATCTAGAGAGGGGTGTCAAACTGGCGGCCCATGGCCAGATGAGTCACGCACAGGCCACGCCCACCCCAACTCCGTGAAGAGGAAAAAATGTTGCGATATGTCACATGACAGCAATGTGACACGGCAAGTTTGACACCCATGATCTAGAGAAAGCATGACAGTAAACGTTTTTTGTTTTTTTTTAAAAAAGCCAGTATTTCTCCCCAAAATTCAAGGGAGGGGGAAAAAACACATAATGAAATTTTCTGATTTTGGTGCTCCTTCAAATTGTGCTAATTTTTTCCACCTTTGCTTAAAGAATCTCAGAGCAAGCTGTGTAAGTCTATGCAACACTCACTTCCTCATCGTGTAATGAGATATTTGCAAGCTTCGCTGCATATTTAAAGCAGTGATTTTCCTTTCCCATGTGTAATCATTTTACACTTCGTCTCTGAACTGTCCTACTATCCCACTCACCCTATGACTCCAGCAAAAAAAAAATGAATAATCTGAGTCATTTAACATGGTTGCTGTCTTCCACCAGCTGGACTTATCATAATATATTCAGAAATTAATGGAAACCTCCAGGAAGCTAGAGAAAAGAACCGTGAAAGATGGCCCAATTTTTACGCTTCAGTGCATTCCTTTAAAAATAGCACATTCATGCCTGCATTTCTAATACCTTCTTTTATTAGTAAGGAAGTTATTTCCTTATCCCTGGATTTCAGAAAAACTCCTAAATCTGCAATAAAATCGGACAGAGCTGTAAATCAGGGTCACAATTTTCTGTCCCATGCAACCGCATCCGCTGAAAGAATTTATACAAAGAAACATCTTTAAAAATAATAATAAAGCGTCACAATAAATAATCAGCAATGTCAGCAAAAAAAAGCTCAGAATCAGGAAAATTCTTGCATGATGATAAAGGCTTAAACGTAGAGAAAGGTAATTAGTTTGGCAGCAAGAGAGCAAGGTCCAGAGCCAGAGATGGATTGTCTCAGTAAAAACCAAAGCAATTTATATTTTAAATCAGTTTTCCCAATCTCAGCAGTTATAAGATGCATGGACTTCAACTCCCAGAATTCCCAAGCTAACATGTTGGGTGGCAATTTCTGGGAGTTGAAGTTCACACTCAGGTTTAGAAAGACTGATTTGAATTTGTATTTTAGTTTTACAAAAACTCGGCACCTACCCTGCAATTGAAATTAATTTTTCGTATGAGTATTATAAGGTGCATATTATAAGGAGTCGTGGTGGCGCAGTGGTTAGAATGTAGTATTGCAGGCTAACTCTGCCCAATGCCAGAAGTTCAATTCTGGCCAACTCAAGTTTGACTCAGCTTTCCATCTTTCCGAGGTCAGTAAAATGAGGACCCAGGTTGTTGGGGGCAAATATGCTGACTCCGCTTAGAGAGGGCTGTAAAGCACTGTGAAGCTGTAAGGAAATAGATATACTTGTTGTGACCCAGGCCCAAGTAAGTAGTAGAAAAATCAGTCAGTGAAAAAACAATCAAACTTTATTCGAACAGCTGAGAATTACTTCATTCCCAGCGTCTTTCAACTAAATTAAAGCAAATTCCTCCCAATACAAATTCCCCAGTCCTATCGCAAACCTTGATCCAATTAGGCAAACTGCCAAAGGCCTTTCTTGGCAAACGTTCAGAAGTCCTAGATACAAAAATAAACGTAATAGTAGATGAAGAAGACAAAGCTACCAACGTTGTTTTCCGGCAAAGCCCAAACACAGTTGCTGGTCTGTTTTAAGCCTTATGGGGAGGGCCAATCATCTCTTGGCCCTACTCCTGAGTTGTCCTCTGCTTGAGCTGCTCTTGCCTTCTGGCAGCTCTTCTCATACGTGCACTAGGAACAGGCTCCTCCTGTTCCTCTGCCTCTCTACTGTCAGCCTCTGCAGGCTCTGAAGTCCGCACATCATTCCCCAATGGCCCTGGCCCCATATCTGCCTCCGACACAGAGCCCTTATCGGGGCCTTCCCCAGCCTCCAGGACTGGCCCATGTTCTTCCTCAGCCTCATCGCTGTCCGACTCCGCTGCCAACTCCACAGGCTGCTGGCGGACCATAACAATACTGAAATACTAGAATTAGTAGAAACTTGTTAATTGTTTCCTGCAACATATAAACATATATGTATGATATATGATGTCTTTGTCTACCTGCATGCTGTAAATATTTGTTTCCTGTGACACTGACATATATATTATGCCCTTTGTAGTTATAACACAAACATGCCACATTGACTTACTTCCTGGTGTCAGGTTTCGGCGTAATCTCAAATAAATTTCATTCTCAAACACAAAATCTTTGATGAATCTCTCATTTATTAAAGAATTTACGATCCGACCTAAACTCATATGCAGCCAAAACTGATTCTCTGAAACCAAACCCCTCCCCTTCTGCCTCACAATATCTCAATGCCCATTGGCCATCTTCCAAGTCAGTCTCTTCTGCCCACTGCTTCAGATCACAGGAATGTCCCCCTCCCTTCATCACCTGGGTAACCCTATCTATTAAGGGAGGGGGAGAAGGACAATATCTCAAATGCCAAGCACTAAATTTCAAACTGTACTGCTCGCTCCATTTTCCCCCCCTTTTCTCTTTGATTATAGCAGCGATGAAAAAATGCAACTTATGTCGCTGACACCTGGACTGTTATTGGGGTCTGTTGTGAAGTATCTGGCATTTGTCAAACTATACGACCATCTTTCAACTATATGAACTATATTATCTCTTTCCCCCCACTGCCCAGGATTTATTGGATTGGAGATGCTAACACTCAATCTGTGTTGAGTTCCGTTGCCTTCACCCCAAGGAGTCAAGTGGTCAATTGTGAGAACAAAGGAAAGAGATAATGATGCTCATTAAGAGGCTCTATCCTGTTCCAGGGAATACACAAGCCAAATTCCAGGGATACACAGATCAAAGATGCCAGAATTGGAGGTTTATGACGTTCCTAGACGTTCCTAAGGAATATAAAAGGGATTCGGATTCCCTCTCTTTTTGTAGTTGTTACCTGCATGTATCTTGTATATGTTTGGAACAGCTAACCATTTAAGCTTGATTAAGATTAAATGCTGTTTTACTCAAGCCTCTGTTTAAGTTTCTTGTTTGGCATTTATGAGCTTAAACATATTATTATTGGACCTTACAAAGCGATATATATAAGTCTAAGTGCTATTGCTATTACAATACAGGTAGTCCTCGAGTTACGACCACAACTGAGCACAAAATTTCTGTTGTTAAGTGAGATGTCTGCTAAGTGAGCTTTGCCCTATTTTACAACCTTCCTCGCTGTAGCTGTTAAGTGGACCACTGCAATTGATAAGTTACTACAGCTGTTAAGCACATCTGGCTACCCCATTGACTTTGCTTGACAAAGGGTTGCAAAAAAAAGGGTGATCTCATCGTGACCCCATAGGACATGGCAACGGTCATAAGTATGAACCAGTTACCAAACGTCTGAATTTTGATCACATGATCATGGGGCTGCTACAAAGGTCGTTAAGTGTGAAAAATGGTCATTAGTCACTTTTTTTCAGCTTCGTTTATAACTTTGAACCAAGGGTGAAATCCAGCAGGTTCTGACAGGTTCTGGATAACCGGCAGTGGAAATTTTGAGTAGTTTGGAGTACCAGCAAATACAACCTCTGGCTGGCCCCAGAGTGGGGTGGGAATGGAGATTTTGCAATATCCTTCCCCCAGTAGTGAGGAGGGAATAGGGATTTTGCAGTATCCTTCCCCTGGAGCGGGGTGGGAATGGAGATTTTGCAGTATCCTTCCCCTGCCACGCCCACCAAGCCACACCACGCCCACCAAGCCACAGAACCGGTAGTAAAAAAAAATTGGATTTTACCACCGCTTTCAACTAAATGAAGTGTTGTAAGTCGAGGACTAACTGTATTCAATTCCCACAGCCCTGTTCTTTAGATCAATGTTTCTGAACCTTAGCAACCTTAAGATATCTGGACTTCAGCTCCCAGAATTCCCCAGCCAGCATACAAGGTTGACAAAACACCGCTTTAGATGATACTAAGCAGAGTCAGGCAATACATAACGTTGTGCTAAAATGTGCCTGGAGAATTTATGACCGATAACAGCCATCCTAAGATTTATTTCCTTGGCTGGCAAGCGTGTTCTATAAACACAGGAACTGTCTCCTGTAAATCCAGATTTACAATTTATTATGGTACATTGTGTGTATCTGCCCAATGTTGGGTTTTTCATTTAGCTGTGGCAAAGCTGCCCTGAATTTACAACTCTTATTTCTAATCTCTCAGATAGAGTGAAGCTTTGGATGTCTGCTTGAGAACCTGAAGTGCCAATTGTTTAACCTGACCTCTAAATCGCTCCCTTGCTTCCCCCATTGACAAAATCTGCCCATCAATCCTGAATTGACTCAAGCTGAATTTATGCATCTGCCCTGTGACCTGAAACATAAATTCAGATCATTTTCTCTGAGCTAGGTTATAAATTAAATCCAGCAATTCTGGCACTTCGAGGAACTGCAGTTGCAATATATTTGGACTACAGAAGCTGCTCCTGCAGCCCGAATCATAGAATACAGGTAGTCCTCGACTTACGACCGCAATGGAGCCCGACATTTCTGTTGTTAAGTGAGAAATTTGTTACGCGACTTTGGCTCCGTTTTACGACTTTTCTTGCCACATTTGTGAATCTCTTGTTAAGTGAATCTGGTTTTCCCGTTGATTTTGCTTGTCGGAGGTTTTCAAAAGGAGATTGCATGATCCTGGGACAATGCAACAAGTTGTCACGCACCCAAATGTAAGTCACATAACCAGAGGTGAGTTTCACATATCTTTACCACCGGTTCACCCAGCCTCGAAAATGTAGCTAAATAGGACAGCATAGCACTGGGGCGCAGGGACGGGGGGGTCGGGTCCACCCACGATCTCCGCTACCGGTTCGCTCGAACCAGTACAAACCGGCTGAATACCACCACCGCAGGTGACCATAGGAATGCTGCAAAGGTCGTAAGTGTGAAAAATGGTCATACGTCACTTTTTTCGGTGGGGTTGTAACTTTTGAACGGTCACTAAATGGACTGTTGTAAGTCAAGGACTACCTGTATAGAATCATAGGGCTGGAAGCAGGGGTGGGATTCAGAAATTTTAGCAACTGGTTCTCTGCCCAGTTGCTGGGTGGGCAGGGCCATGGTGGGCGTGGCCTATTCGGCCTCCTGAGCCATGGGGGTGGGGCATTTTTGCCCTCCCCAGACTCTGGAGGCTCTCCAGGAGGGTGAAAACGACCTCCCCTGGGCTCCGGAGGCTGGAAATGAGCCTGTTTTCAAACTTCCAGTACTTCCAGTAGGCCTGTTTTTCGTCCTCCCCAGGCTCTGGAGGCTTTCCTTTGGCCTCTGGGAGGATGAAAACCTCCTCCCCTGGGCTCCGGAGGCCAGAAACAGGCCCTTTTCCGGACTTCCGATAGGCCCGTTTTCACCCTCCCAGAGCCTCTGCGCAGGCCCTGCACTTACCTGGCATCCAAAACAGGCTAGGTGGAGACTCCTGGGACAGGGATAGGGTGGGGTGGGCGGGGTCAGTCAGTCCTTGCCGGTTTGGCGAACCAGATCATAAATAACATCCGGTTTGCCCAAACCGGTTGAATCCCACCCCTGCCTGGAAGAGACCTTGGAGGTTTTCTAGTCCAACCCCCTGCTCAAGGCAGGAGACTTTACACGCACCCCGTGAGCCTATAAACTGTCAGCTTTCTCCCCATCCTGGCTTGGTCTTCTGCATCTGAATCATTTAATGATTCTGGTCTTTTGACAACTGTTGTCACAACTGCATAGAAATTCTGTTCTTTACACCATGTGAATCTGTCATCCCATTCAGGACCCTAAGTGGGGTGGAAAATATCTTACCCTCTAGTCCTACTTCATGTTTCTCCCCCAGTTCTTCACAGTTATACAAAGAAGCCACAAACCAAAACAAATCACCGAAAGTTAAGTTTTACAAGTCTCAGATTGCCAAGGGAGCCCGGACTATTTGCATTTCGGGGGAATATGATTGGCAGAAGAAAGTAACAGAAGATTTAAATCAGGGGTGTCCAACCATGGCAGCTTTAACACTTGTGGACTGCAACTCCCAGAATTCCCCATGGTGGCTGGGGAATTCTGGGAATTGAAGTCCACAGTCTTAAAGTTGCCAAAGTTGGACACCCCTGAATTTAAAGTTCTCCACATCAACTTACTGATTATGAGCCATGAAGTCATTGTTGACTCTTAGCAACTACCTAAATAGATTCCCACCCCCACCCCCACCCCCACTGGAGATCAACTTGTATCTAGTCTAATTAAGGCAGAATCAGTCTGGATTTCCTTCACATTTCTCCCTCTATCCTAGATTCAGGCATTTTTCCTGTAATGATCCTACTCCCTCCTTTGATCGAGTTTTGAATGTTGTTACACATTCCAACATTCACACCATTTTGCACTGAACGATCCATTGCAGAAGAGTTAAACCAAAGATACTAACCACTTGAGATCCACTGGAGGTTTGAGAGCACCAGAATAACAGAGTTGGAAGGGACCTTGGAGGTCTTCTAGTCCAACCCCCTGCTCAAGCAGAAAAACCTTATACCATTTCAGACAAATGGTTATCCAATCTCTTCTTAAAAACCTCCAGTGTTGGAGCACCCACAACTTCTGGAGTCAAGTTGTTCCACTGATTAATTGTTCTCACTGTTAGGAAATTTCTCCTTCGTTCTAGGTTGCTTCTCTCCTTGATTAGTTTCCACCCATTGCTTCTTGTCCTGCCTTTGGAGAACAGGTTGACCCCCTCATCTCTATGGCAACCTCTTACATATTGGGACACGGTGGCTCAGTGGCTAAGACGCTGAGCTTGTCGATCGAAAGGTCGGCAGTCCAGCGGTTCGAATCCCTAGTGCCGCGTAACGGGGTGAGCTCCGGTTACTTGTCCCAGCTTCTGCCAAACTAGCAGTTCGAAAGCACGTAAAAAATGCAAGTAGAAAAATAGAGACCACTTTTGGTGGGAAGGTAACAGTGCTCCGGGCGCCTTTGGCATTGAGTCATGCTGGCCACATGACTACGGAGACGTCTTCAGACAGCGCTGGCTCTTCGGCTTTTAAACGGAGATGAGCAGTGCCCCCTAGAGTCAGGAACGACTAGCACATATGTGTAAGGGGAATCTTTACATGAACTTTTACCTTAGATATTGGAAAACTGCTATCATGTCTCCCCTGGTCCCTCTCTTCACTAGACTAGCCAGTCCTAACCGTTCTCCATATGTTTTAGTCTCCAGTCCCCTAATCATCTTTGTTGCTCTTCTCTACATTCTTTCTACAGTCTCAACATCTTTTTTTATATTGTGGCGACCAAAACTGGATGCAGTATTCCAAGTATGGGCTTACTAGGGCATTATAAAGCAGTACTAACTCTTCACGTGATCATGATTCTATCCTTCTGTGTTTACCTAGTCCGTGTTTTTACAGATGGCTGTTCTGATTTGCACTTTCCCAGAATAGCGGCCTTAATGGGCATAGCTAATCACCAAACATCCATTTGACCTAAAAAAAAAATAAAAATAAGTGATGAGCTTGCTTTCTACTCTTCTTCCTCCAAGCAAGCCCCAGGGCTGCTGACATACAAATTTTCTCAGTCCCCCCCCCCCCCAAATAAAAAAAAATGCATAAAGCATTTGTAAAAATAGAAACCACTATAGAGGCTCCGAATTTGCTTTCAGCCAGATGGCTTTTCACTTGAATGTGTTTTTTTTCCCTAGTGGAAGAAAATAAAATTATATCGAACTCGGGTAGCCGGAGGATTGTAACAAGCCAGAAACTGGCTAGTTCACAGATTTTATATGTGTGCTGTGTGTATGTAAAAAATGAAATAAAATAAAGCTGAAGGTCACACCGCATGATTGAAGCCCCACTTCTATTTTACATTATGTAATGTATAATGTATTTTGACTTTTTGATCCATCCTGCTCATTTCCCAAAACCAAAGGAACCTACGGCATCCTATAAATTACTGTATTCACACATTCTCCACCTAGGTTAAGAAAACACCATTTCTCTCTTTGTATAAGATGCTATATCCAAAGAAATAAATGTTAGTTTGGCTTAACATGCTGTTTTGACTCCCACAGCAAATGGAAGTCTACAGATGGTCCTCGACTTACGACTGCTTACGACCCAGTTCCAAAGTTCTGACAGCCACCTCCATAGTCATGTGACCACATTCCAGGAGCTCGGCAACCAGCCCACAGTTAAAGCCATTTGCAGCCTCTTGAGATCATGTGACCACATTTTGTGACATTTTTGTTGAAAACTGGTATTTACTTCCAGTTTTCAGCAAAATTGGCCCAGGGTGAACCTTTCACTCACTTAACAACCGTGTCATTTGCTTAACAACTGCTGCAAAAAAGATCATAAAATTAAATTCGTCACATGGGTGATTCGCTTTATAACCATTACAACTTGGGACCGTGATGGGCATGTTCTAGTATGGTCAAAGACTTTTTTTTTCTTTTTACAATCCTGTAATCCCTTTAATTTGGGTTGGGGTCAGGGTGACTGGGTGGAGCTGAGAGTTTACTGGCAGGATGCCCTTTCTGATGCCTATGCAGAGTTCGCAGCAGATAGTTTTTCATTGTGCCCTAGGAGAAAGAAACATCTACCGCTACTTAGGATTGAACTCTCAACCTTCCGAATAGGGGGCGAGCGTCTTCACCACTAGGTCACCGCTCCGTGGTGGGATTCAGCCAGTTTGGGCAAACCGGTTGTTAAATTGCTGGCTAGCTCCACCCCTCCCCTCCCCACCCCTTCCATGCACCCCATTTTAGCTCCCAGGTAAGCGCAAGGAGGCCTACTAGGCCCAAAATGAGGTACGGGGTGTGTGGCGTGCTCCCCCATAGCCCGTTTTTGCTCCCAGGAGGCTGTAAGGAGGCCTGTAGGCCCAAAACAGAGAATGGAGGAGTGGCGCACACTACATGGCCCATTTTTGCTCCCAGGCGGGTGCAGAAGGCTTAGTGCTGCCTGTCACACCCTCTGGCCACGCCCACCATGGCCACACCCACCCAGCCGGTCATTAGGGCAGAGAACTGGTTGTTAAATTATTTGAATCCCACCACTACCCAGGAGTGACAGCAAAGGCTGAGGAATCGCTATAGGGATTGTCTGCTTGTGGGAAAATAGTTGCTTGCTCCTTCCAGGCGAAGCTGGATATTACTTTCGCAAATGAAGACAGTTGGGTGACAAGGATACCTTCTCGGCAGAGCTTGGCGTGGAAAAAAGTGATAAGGAAGCATGACCTACTTTGCATACAGGGGACATCAGCTAATCCAGTGATGGGATTTTACTTAAATCATAAAGTAAATCCTCTGCATGTAACGTTTAATCTGGATCTGGGGTGTCATGCACTCAGCCACCCAGGACAGAGCCTATAGGGAGCCCTAATTCATCTAGCCAGAGAGAGAAAGACAAAAAGCGAGTCCTTCCAACTGAAATTTTGGAACAGTTTAAAATAGGGCTAGGCTGGGAAGTCAAAAATACAGTAGCAGAGGTGAGTTTCAGCAGGTTCTGACTAGTTCTGGAGAACCGGTAGTGGAAATTTTGAGTAGTTTGGAGAACTGGTAGTAAAAATTCTAACCGTCCCCGTCCCCATCTATACTCTGCCTCCTGAGTCCCAGTTGATCAGGAGGAAATGGGGATTTTGCAGTAACCTTCCCCTGAATTGGGGAGGGAATGGAGATTTTACAGTATCTTTCCCCTGCCACGCCCACCAAGCCATGCCATGCCCACAAAGCCACACCCACAGAACGGGAGTAAAAAAATTTGAAACCCACCACAGTACAGTAGGTATCCCAGAAGGAAGCAGTGGAAAACAATTTTCATTTGGCTGCCAAGAAAAGTTTGTGTATTTTGCCGATTGTGAATTACTGGGATTTGAGCATGACTTGAAAGGAACTTTATGGAAGGGGTGTATCATTTCTTCTTCTGAATTACAGAATAACAGAGTTGGAAGGGATCTTGGAGTTGTTCTTTTCAGTTGCTATTCTGGTTGTTTTCACTTCCTGAATGAACTTGTATTCTCTAGGATTTTTCTGGTGTCTCCCATTCATCTCCTTCTCCTTCTCCTTCTCCTTCTCCTTCTCCTTCTCCTCCTTCTCCTCCTCCTTTCCTTCTCCTCCTCCTCCTCCTTCTTCTCCTTCTCCTCCTCCTCCTCCTCCTTTCTTCTCCTTCTCCTGCTCCTTTCCTTCTCCTTCTCCTCCTCCTCCTCCTTCTTCTCCTTCTCCTCCTCCTCCTCCTCCTTTCTTCTCCTTCTCCTGCTCCTTTCCTTCTCCTTCTCCTCCTCCTCCTCCTTCTTCTCCTTCTCCTCCTCCTCCTCCTCCTTTCTTCTCCTTCTCCTGCTCCTTTCCTTCTCCTTCTCCTCCTCCTCCTCCTTCTTCTCCTTCTCCTCCTCCTCCTCCTCCTTTCTTCTCCTTCTCCTTTCCTTCTCCTTCTCCTCCTTCTCCTTCTCCTTTCCTTCTCCTTCTCCTCCTCCTCCTCCTCCTCCATCTAGATCAAACTTTAAACTGCCAGAATGAAGCCACCTTCTGGGGTTTGTTGTTGGCCAAAAATAAGTCATTATTAGTACATGTTTCTGGTAGTAGCCGACATACCAGCAAATGGGCTAGTATGTCACACTAGTTCAAATCTGGGAAAACCAAGGAATATATGTTCAAACCAGGCCCAATCTGCTTAGATTGCCAATATTAGCTAGGTGCCATCAACATTAGTTAGCTACAACTCTAAATCTGTAAAGAGTAAAGAAGATAAATCTTCACAGAGACAAGAAGGAACCGTGACCCAGACAAAAGAAGCTAAATCAGGATTGAAATCCAGCAGGTTCTGACAGGTTCTGGAGAACCGATAGTGGAAATTTTGAGTAGTTCGGAGAACCGGCAAATACCACCTCTGGCTGGCCCCAGGATGGAGATTTCGCAGTATCCTTCCCCCCAGGAGTTGGGAGGGAATAGGGATTTTGCAGTATCCTTCACCTGGAGTGAGGTAGGAATGGGGATCTTATAGTATGCTTCCCCTGCCATGCCTACCAAGCCACGCCCACAGAACTGGTAGTAAAAAAATTTGAATTTCACCACTGGACTAAAGCATTTTTATAAAAGTCCAGGACTACATTTGGAAGTGGATAAGCAGATGTCTCCTTAATTCAATGGCATATAAGAAGAAGAAGGTGTAGCATGATCAGACTTCAAAAATTGTGCTATGATAGCCAATCTCAAAAAATTACCTTTAGCCTTTCTCCTGCTTGGTCAGGAGGCTGGACTAGAAGACCTCCGAGGTCCCTTCCAGATCTATTCTGATTCTGAGATTTATCTAATAACTCCTTGCACAAGCAGGGACCCTATACCATTTCAGACAAATGGCTGTCCAGTCTCTTTTTGAAAGCCTCCAGTGATGGACCAACCATAACTTCTGAAGAAAAGCCGTTCCACTTGGTTAATTGTTCTCACGGTTAGAAATTTTCTCCTCAGTTCCAGGTTGCTTCTCTCTTTGATTAGTTTCCCTCCATTGCTTCTTGTCCTGCCTTCTGGAACTTTGGAAAATAGGTTGACTCGCCCTCTTCTTTTCCCTTCCAGCTCTATTCTGATTGATTGATTAATGATGATAATTGGGGAGAAAATATCATGGCCTTTGGCTCTAAATTCCAGATGTATGCCAGCAAAAGTGATATAATGTCCAAGTATTGGCAGAAAGTTAGGGATTAATAATTATGAAGAGACAGTGAAAAGATTTCACTGAACATCAGGCGAACCCCATGTGCCACCTCAGAGTTTGGATATCAGCCAAGCACACATAAAATCAACAATGTCTATTTGTCCAATTATAAAAGAGCGAGACCAGTAGGAATTCATTGTCCACCTTTAGGCCCTCAAAAATGCTCCCAGCTTGGCTGAGTTATGGTGCAAAACTCAGAGGTCTAACTTTTCAGGGTTTCTGGCTTTGTCTTTCTGCTCAGCAAAAGGCTGGTTTTAACTTATCCGTGCCAGCGGCTGAATTGGTTTCAGCTTAGCTCATACATTTGTGGGAAGAAAATGGCTTCACTTTTTCCAAACCTTTCCACTTTATAATCCTCCAGCGTCTAGGTCAATTCTCGTGTGTCTGTCTGGGCGAGAAATTTTTTCCCCCCTTCTTTCGAACAGAAAAATCAAGAAAGAACTACTTACCAGCAATGCAATCATAAGCAACTTTTATCATATTTTTTCCAGTGGAGTCTAATCCCTAATAAATGTGAGAACATGGCTTGTATCCGTTAATTCTGTGGCTTTCTTTTTCTTTTAAACAGAAATGGTCTCTTTCTTTGAAAATAGAGACTTGTTCAACATACAAAATTCTAATAACTGTGCTCAAAATATATATTAAACTTCTGATTAATTTAAAATGCTGAGAACGGTACTCTGACTTAAAAGGAATTATTTGCTTCTCAATTGTGCTATTTGTGAATTTTAAAAAAACAAAATAAGCTTCTTCTTTTTTTGGTTAAAGATATACCATGTGAATACTGGCTATATTTGAACTTTATAATGGACAAACCAGTCTGTTATATTTTAATTGTTTTAAAATTTATGGGGGATTTAATTTTACAACCAATTAAGTCACAGAATAAGTATCTCTAGTTATGCATTTTGATTTTCCAAGCCATACTGGCAGGATCAGAATTTATAAATGTCATGCAATTTTTCTGGATGTTTAGAAGTTTCCAAAAGAGCATGTAATTTGTTTTAATGTACTTGTGATAATATTGATTAGTGGTACGTTCATATGATATGCAATTGTATAGAACAGCAGAACAAGCAAGACAATAAAAATTACAACCCTATATAAACTAATATCAATACAGATAGTCCTCGATTTATGACAATTGAACCCAAAATTTCTGTTCCTAAGCAAGATATTTGTTAAGCGAGTTTTGCCTCATTTTACGACCTTTCTTGTCACAGTTATTAAGTGAACCACTGTAATAACGTTAGTAACATGTAGTTAGTAACATGTAGTTACCCTAGTGAAAAATATATTAAAAAACCTGTTTGAACTGGCAATGCTACCATAGTCCCAGCCAATTGGAGGACTGAAAGAAATAAACTGGAATAGGAAGAAATAGGCATCGATTTAAAGAAAGTTTCTGATCTTTAAGGCTTCCAAATGTTTGTATCCCTAGAGATGTCCTGGAAAATAATAATAATAATAAAAAATGAAACAGGGGAAGAAGAGAAAGACCAATCAGGGTGAAAGACATTGGACATAGCCTTGTCCATTCAACTTAAAATCCCAGTTAAGACGGCTGATCCAGAGGAAACATGCTGCATAATCCAAGATCGGATGAAAGAAACACACCTGGATTGGAAATTGTGAATTACACCTGGATGTCATTAAATATGCCAATTAAATTGAAAAGCAGGAATGAAAAATAAAAATCAAGGATCCAATAACGAAGTATGTTAGATCTGTAAAAGCAAAGATATTGATATAAATACAAAAAGCAGGCTAGTTAGAGCAACTGTCTTCCCTATAATGATGCATATCATTATATACATAATATAATGAAATAATAATATAATATAATATAATATAATATAATGATGTATATATAATGAAGTATATAATGAGGTATAGTCAAGGCTATTGTTTTCCCAGTTGCAATGGATGGCTGTGAAAGTTGGAGCATAAGGAAGGCTGAGCACCAAAAAATTGAGGCGTTTGAACTCTGGTGCTGGAGAAGACTCCTGCGAGTCCCTTGGACTGCAAGGCGATCCAACCGGTCAGTCCTAGAGGAGACCAACCCTGACTGCTCTTTAGAAGGCCAGATCCCGAAGATGAAACTCAAATACTCTGGCCACTTAATGAGAAGGAGGGACTCCCTGGAGAAGAGCCTAATGCTGGGAAAGATGGAGGGCAAAAGAAGAAAGGGACGACAGAGAATGAGGTGGCTGGATGGAGTCACTGAAGCAGTCAGCGTGAGCTTAAATGGACTCCAGAGGATGGTAGAGGACAGGAAAGCCTGGAGAAACGTTGTCCATGGGGTCGCGTTGGGTCGACACGACTTCGCAACTAACAACAACAACATAATGATGTATCGGTGTGAGAGTTGGACACCAAGAATGGCTGATTGAAGAATTGATGCCTTTGAACTGTGGTGCTGGCGTAAATTATTGCATATACCATGAGTAGCCAAAATAACTAACACAGAGAGTTGTTTAAATCATATAAAACCAGACAGATGACTAGAAGCTAAAGTCATAAGACTACATTTAATTTACTTTGGCCATGTCCTGTGTGCAAATTCATTGGAGAAGGAAATGATACTAGAAGGGGCAAGCAAAGAACACACTGGCTTGATAACATCAAATCTGATGCAAAGTTGAACATACAACAATTGAAAGAAGCTGTGCTTGGTAGGGTAGCATGGAGAGCACTTGCCTATAAAGTCACAAGAGTTGGACACAACTAAATGTTTAAAACAACAACAATAATTAAAGTACACAAGAAAGCAACAATGGACCTCAGATCAAATCCTGAGGAACATCTAGACATGAAATGAAGGGTTGAGCATAGACTTTTCCATCGGACTGAAAAAGTGCAATGGGAAATACAGGACTGAAACAAACAAAATCTTGTATTGCTGGTGCCTAATGAAATTAAAAAAAAAAAGATAGTAACATTTTACCACAGAGAAATGCAGTAGCACAAATAGTGATGACTTCCCGGTTTGTTTTAGTCACCAGCTGTCACCTAAGCTGACTCAGCAGAACCTGCTCGAAGCCGTCATTGAAGTGAGTCAGCGAGAGGGGTCACTGACATGAAAGAAATATCCAGAGACTAAGTGACTTCTGTGTGGACAAAAATGAAAGAGAAAGCCCTGGATGACAGTTAGAATGAAGGTTTTGTGAGTTTTTCAATACAGAGAATCTGGGGGAAAAAATAGCTGTCTAAGGAAACGAGATCAAGAGACATCACAGTATACTTAAATTTCTCATATACCGTCAAGTTAGTGTTGACTCTTGGAGAACCCATATTGTAGATCGATTTTCTTCATGAAAGATCCGTCCCCAGTTTGATTCTTTCAGATCTTCTGATACTGAGGCACCCTATCTGGCTACTCTTGTCCTCTTCTCTTCCTTGCCACCTTTCCCAGTATAAAGATTTCCTCAGGCAACCAAGTCTTCCTATAATGCAGTGATGGCTAACTTTTTCGGGACCGAGTGCCTGAAGCGCATGCGTGCCCAAACCAAAATGCAATGCGTGCGGCCCCCGTGCATGCACGCCCCCCGCACGTGAATGCATGTGCAGCCCCCTGCACATGCCCCCCATATGTGTGTGCTCCCCTGCACATGCTCTGCCTCCCTGCGCATGCACAGCAGAGACCCGAAGACCAGCTGGCTGGCGGGAGGCTTGTGCGCATGCACAGCAGAGCTGAACTGGGGCGACGGCTCGTGTGCCATCAGAGAGGGCGCTGCGTGCCACTTCTGGCACGCATGCCATAGGTTCGCCATCACGGTTATAATGCATCAGAATAACTTTCTCATAAATCATATGTTCATGGCCTGTTTGTTATCTACATCACAGAACTATTCAGGCTGAACTTGTATATCTATCTGCTGTTGATTTTGGAAGAGAGTTCAACAACATGTTCTACCATCAACTGAGTTCCTTATAATTTGGTTCAGACGATAGTCCAGAACAGTGGTTCCCAAAATGGGCGGTACTGCCCCCTGGGGGGCGCTGGGATGACTTAGGGGGGCGCTAAGAGGCAAGGGGGGTGGCAGGGGGGCACTAAGAGGCAATGTGTTAAGCAAGAGGCTATTGCTTAACACATTGTAAGCCGCCCTGAGTCTCCGGAGAAGGGCGGCATATAAATCAAATAAAAAAAAGGGGGGGGGCAGAGAAGTGCTGGAGGTGGGCTTGCACGGCGTCGGCCGTTCCTCTTCCGGGTTCGTAACCCGAAGCTCAGATCATCAGACTAGCTGGCCAGTGTGCACGCGTGCACCAGAAACTGAAAGTTTGTTTCCCACTGCACGCATGCCCACTGGGCAGCTCCTCTTATCACATGTGCGAGGCTGAACTGTTGGATGCTTTCTTATTGCTCTCCTTGCTTGCTATCGGTCGCTGCTTGCCCGAACCACCCGGCACAGGCCCAGCTGCTCTGCTCCTCACCTGCTTGACTGCCGTCGCCTTCCTAAGTTTTGGTAAATTGCAGATGGGCTGCCGCGGAGGGTGAGTGCCTGTGGGGGTGGCATGCCTGGCTGGCAGCTGCTGCTGGTGCCATGCTGTGCCGCTCAGGAAGGAGGAGAGGGGGGGGGGAGGGTGACAGGCCTGGCTGCTCGCCGTTGGTGCCATGCTGCCCACAATCAAGGTAGGCTGTCATGGGAGGAGGGGGGGCAGGCCTGGCTGGACACATCCCGGGAAGGCCTCTGGTGACATCAGGGTTGGCGGCAAAGCTCCTGATTTCACTGAATGCCTCTTTCTTACCGTGGTAAGGGGACGGGCTGTGGTGCAAAACAGCAGATGTTTTGCTGCCGCCTGCACTGCTTGCTTGGAGCTTGTTTGGAAAGGGAAAAAATGCAGCCGAATTAGATGGGACATGCCCCACCCAGATCCCTCCAAACAGGTCTCCCTACAGTAGTCTCCCCGCTGAAAAGTGCTTTCCGCTTCTCCTCTACCTGCATGCTATGTTACAGGCTCTGCACCCAGGTAGTTGCAGGTGGCCTCCGGTAGTGGCATCTTGTTGGTCTTGGAGGGTGCAACAGCATGCAGATAGAGAAGCGGAAAGTGCTTTTTGCACCCCCAGCTCATTCGCTGCAAGAAAGAGTGGGCGCGTGGAAGAGCGGGCTCCGTTTGGGTGGGCAATCACTTTTGGATTGCGTAGTTCAGCGGGGAGGCTACCGAAGGGAGACCTGTTTGGAGGGATCTGGGTGGGACGTGTCCCGCTTAATTTGGCTGCATTTTTTCCCTTTCCAAACCAGCTCCAAGCAAGCGATGCAGGCGGTGGCGCAAGAACTGTTGAAGTTTGTGCACTGCCTGTTTCCCTTCTGGTGGTGTTGTGGTCCGCCAGAAGCCTGCGGAGTTGGCTGCGGAGTCGGACAATGA
This sequence comes from Ptyas mucosa, assembly GCA_012654045.1. Lineage (NCBI taxonomy): Eukaryota > Metazoa > Chordata > Lepidosauria > Squamata > Colubridae > Ptyas > Ptyas mucosa. The sequence goes on along the minus strand of WNWU01000019.1, from coordinate 291,345 downwards.
TGAGGCTGAGGAAGAACATGGGCCAGTCCTGGAAGCTGCGGAAGGCCCAGATGAGAGCTCTGTGTCAGAGGCAGAGATGGGGCCAGGGCCATTGGGGAGTGAGGTACGGACTCCAGAGCCTCCAGAGATTGATAGGAGTGAGGCAGAGGAACAGGAGGAGCCTGTTCCTAATGCACGCATGAGAAGAGCTGCCAGAAGGCAAGAGCAGCTCAAGCAAAGAGGACAACTTGGGAGTAGGGCCAAGAGATGATTGGCCCCTCCCAGAAGGCTTAAAACAGATCTGCAACGGCGTTTGGGCTTCGCCGGAAAACAACATTGGTAGCTTCATCTTCTTCTTCTTCTACATCTTGTATTTATTTTTGTATCTGTGACTTCTGAACGTTTGTCAAGAAAGGCCTTTGGCAGTTTGCCTAATTGGACTAAGGTTTGCGATAGGACTGAGGAATTTGTGTTGGGAGGAATTTGCTTTAATTTAGTTGAACGATGCTGGGAATGAAGTAATTCTCACCTGTTCGAATAAAGTTTGTTTGTTTCTTCAGTGACTGATTTTCCTACTACTTACTTGGGCCTGGTCACAACAGGTGGGCCAGAAGACACGAAAATCAGCTGGAGCTGAGCTTGCGTGCCCACTGATATGGCTATGCATGCCACCTGTGGCATGCGTGCCATAGGTTCGCCATCATGGGTCTAGAATGACCCAGAAGATGAAACCACTTATCTTTCTGGAGAAATCTCAAGATAAAATCTCACTTAGCTGGGTATGATTAAGGAAGCAGGAACATACGCTGCTTTCAACATAATGCATCTTTAATGCTACTCTGCAGTAAATACAGAATTTGGAAGGGGAATTATCCTCGTTTAGAATGAGTTCATGGAGGTGGAAGTCTCTGAAGGTATTTATTTACATAGATTTTAAGGAAAGGGGAACCATTTGAAACATCTTCTTTCTAGGTTTCCCCTCAACTGGGCTAAGCTGCCATTTGTGAGATAAGCTCAGGGGTGGGATCCTGCTGGTTTAACAACCGATTTGGTGATTGTGTGCTTTGCTGCGCGCAGGTGCTTGCGCAGTTTTACGAAAACTTACCTTCTGCGTTACTGCTGGGAAGTAACACATCTGAGGCGCAGCAATCCGCTCTGCCGTGCGAATCAACTGAGAAGATATAGGTCAGTAAAGGGCAAGGGCAGGCGGGCGGGCTCACCTGATCGTCGGAGCGAACCGGTTCACTCCCAGCTGATTGTCGGAGTGAACCGGTTCGCCTGAACCGGTCTGAACCGCTGGAATCCCACCCCTGGATAAGCTCCCAAATGAATCATCCTCTTTCTCCCAGTTCTGCCTTCCATTCTTCTCCCAAGTTTTTTGGAAGTTTTGTTCAAGCAATCACAAATGGAGCCCTCAAAGCTTGTTCCTCAAGTATGTTGGCTTGGTATTCAAGGAGTTATCGAACCAACATCTCATTAGGAAGCTGGGAAGTTTGCACTAACAATTGTCTCTTGAGTTGCTCTGTGGTGGCCCCTCAAACTCATGATAGACTTCTCGGTTCTGCTAATGCTTAGGTCTAGGAGGGGGAGCGGGGGGTAAGCAAGAGAATGACAAGCCCAAATTTTCTATGATGGCTAAATACCAATGATCCCAGATAGTCTTCTGAAAGATAGCCAGCTCAATAGAAGCAATCCTTGACTTACATCAGTTTATTTAGTATCATCCAAAGTTACAACAGCACTAAAAAAAGTGACATGATCATTTTTCACACTGATGACCCTTGTAGCATGCCCATGGTCACATGATCAAAATTCACATGCTGGACAACTGATTCGTATTTATGACGGTTGCAGTGTCCCTAGGTCATGTGATCACTTTTTGTGACCTTCTGACAAGCAAAATCAATGGGGGAAGCCAGATTTACTTAACAATGGTGTTCGTAACTTAACAATTACAGTAATTCACTTAACAACTGTGGCAAGAAAGGTCATAAAATGGAGCAAAAATCACTTAACAACTGTCTCGCTTAGCAGCAGAAATTTTGGGCATAATTGTGGTCATAAATTGAGGTCTAGCTATATTAAATGCAAATAAAGAGCTAGATAAGCCAGCTAAAAGCTTACAAACACTTTTCTTGGGAGTGTAGATTCAAAACCCAATTGGCGATGAAATAACATGTTTTTCCTCTTAAAAATAAATCCTCAGCTGTGGAAATGTAGTGTACCCAGGAAAATATTATTTCGCCTTTCGTTAATAACCTACTAATTTTAGATTTTTACCTTATTTAAGAAAGACTTTTTTCCCCTTTTTTGCGGTATTGAAACACGATCTCCTTCAACAGCATTTAAACAGAAGTTTTTAATGAAAAAATACATATTTACACATTAATGTCCAACATCTGCCCACAAAGGCAACATTTCAAATATGCCCACCCCTTTTCGTTTTTTAAAAAGCTGACTAATCTGTGACATGCAACACTTATTTATAATTTAGATTATGTGATTATGTTGGATATTTTTATATGGGATTGAGCCTTCTAAACCTTTTCATCTTTTATGAGAGTGAAGCAAAATGGGAGGAAGTTTCAGACAAAGGCATTCAAGCCTGAGGAAAGGACCGGAGGGAGACTGAATTTTTCAAACATAAAATTCTTCCTGTTTTTTGTTTTTTGTTTGTCTAGCATAAAAAGACACGAATAAAGCTCCTTTTATCGCTGATTACATTACAATATTTATTTGTCTTAAATACAAAAGAAATGCTCGTCTGAAGCCGTTAACAACAATCTCTAACCATTATTTTGTTCAACCTCAGAATATTCATTTTCAACATTTCTCTCCCATTAAGACACTTGATTAAATTATTCATCTCCACAGACTGATCTGCAGCTAAACAATACTGCAAGAAATCATATATTTTGCCATGAAATAGTTTTGCAGAAACACACATTTTACAGTGTCCATTTAAATAAATTCTCTCTGATCTGATGCTCTACACACACACACAGGTGTGTCTACAGCACCAGGTCAAAAAAAGTCAAGTTGTCAAACCATGCAATTGAAGCCCCACCCATGTGCAGGATCTGCATCAGTGGTGAAATTCAGCTGGATCTATCCGGATCGTGCAATCCGGTAACACCGGTGGCGGCGAAAGGCTCCGCCCATCCACTCAGACCTCATCACATCCTGTTTTTGACCCTCTGCGCATGCATGGAGGAGGCGTGCGCTCACATTTGCGAACCGGTAGGGAAGGTAAATGAATTTCACCCCTGATCGGCATAGTGCACCTGTCTTCCCTCCCCTCCCCACCTCATCCCCAAACTTAAATCCTATATGAATTAAAACACTTGGTGGATCTGATGAAGTGAGCTGCAGCTCATTGTAGAAAGTTAGCACCCACCCTTCTAAGAAGAATGAAATATTCTAGGAAATATTAAAAAGGCAGAATATTATACCTTCCTGGATGAGAAATGGAGAAAATGTTTTTTTAAAGCAGGAAGCAGACTCACTCTCAATAGCCCCCACCCTCCTCAGTAGCCCACAGCAGATGTCAGCACTTAAGAGATAAAGAGATGGCTAGGTCTATTCATAAGCAAATACTCTCACCCAAGACCCAAAAAAGGTAGGATTAGCCCTCAGCCATAATAGGAGTTGCCCAAAACCCTCTTCATTATAGCATCACCCAGCGAGATTCAACTAAGCCTGGGACTCAAGACAACCTACAAAGTTACCCCTGCATGGCACAATGGGAGTCTGACAACCAATCAGGATACCTGCCTGTACACAGGAACAGGAAACTGTAAGGTGGGGCCCAAGAGAGGGTATAAATCTCTCTCTCTCTCTCTTCCATCTGCTCATTTTGCCCAGGAACCCATGTGGTCCTGTCCACCATTAAACCATCTTCCCCACTTGGAACTGAACCCAGATGGACATTTCTTCCAACATCATGAAATCTTATGTCTGTTAATGAAATTTGTTAGTTGAAAAAGTTGCTACCAAACTCCTGATTTTTTATGCCACCACGGAATTAACAAAGGTGTTTTCTCACAACAGAATTTCTAACTATATGTGCTGAGGGAGTTGGGGAAATTAGTAGATCGGTGTTTCTCAACCTTGGCAATTAACTCCAAGTTCAAGCTGGCTGGGGAATTCTGGGAGTTGAAGTTCACACATGTTAAATTTGTCAAGTTTGAGAAACGCTACTGTAGACCAAAGTAGCTGGAGTTATTACCACTTAATCCATAGCTTAACTAGTGATTTGAAGAACAATTCCCTTTTTTACTTAAAACACAGTTATGTTGAATTAAATGCTTTAGCATTACAAGATAAGATAAGATAAGATAAGATAAGATAAGATAAGATAAGATAAGATAAGATAA
>WNWU01000019.1:270655-286980 GCA_012654045.1 Ptyas mucosa | reverse complement strand
AAGATAAGATAAGATAAGATAAGATAAGATAAGATAAGATAAGATAACCTTTATTGTCATTTTTCTTTGTGAGCACACTGGCACAGATTAAAAATGAAATTATGTTGCCTGCTCTCAAAAGAAAGTATATATCAACCCATAAACATACATAACACACATATACACATGCTACATACATGCATACATACATATGTAACTTACACACACATACATGTATGTATGTATCAGAGGTGTGTCATAGCAGGTTCTGACCAGTTCTGGAGAACCGGTAGCAGAAATTTTGAGTAGTTCGGAGAATCAGAGGTAAAAATTCTGACTGGCCCTGCCCCCATCTATTCTCTTCCTCCAAAGTCCCAGCTGATCAGGAGGAAATGGGGATTTTGCAGTATCCTTCTCCCGGAGTGGGGTGGGAATGGAGATTTTACAGTATCCTTCCCCTGCCACGCCCACCAAGCCACACCCACAGTGTGGGTAGTAAAAAACTTTGAAACCCACCACTGATATGTATGTATATATACATAGAGAGAGAGATTGATAGATATAGAGATATAAATGTTAAGGCAAGTAAGTAAGCCATAAGACCCATCCTAGGCCGTGCTCAATGCTTCTGACACTCATCCTATGCTACAATTGTCTTCAACTAAAGAGAGCAATACTGTAACTAGCTAAGTTCACAATACCTACAAAATTATGATTTCATAACCTCATTTATGTTTGCCCCATATGCTACTCATAAACCATGGTTTATAAAACTTAAAGCTGAGTTTTCACAACAAATGGCAGCACATTGTTAACCTTTGCCATTTACAAAAGCTAAGCAGGGTCACCCTTGATTAATACTTGGATGGGGAACACATGGGAATCGCAAGGCTTGTTGACCAGACTGGGAAGTTGTAAAGATCTCCAGGAGGAAAGCAATGGTAAGCCATTTGTGTAACTTGGCCAAGAAAAATAGGTGGATCCAATCACAAGGGAATTGAATTCAAGTCAAAGGCATCTTTGCTTTTACCTTATGATAAACACACACACACACACACACACACACACACACACACACACACACACAGAGGCATGGCCATTTTTGCTAAAGCAAGTTGAGTGAAAGCAACCATATCACATTTTAAACTGAGTGAAAGCACCCCAGGGACAGCTCAGAAACCTCATAATCCTATTCTGGAATTCTCACATTTTGTGACATTGTAACTTTCTAAATCTAAAACAATCAATTTCTCCAATTAAAATTAATGAATTCACCAGATACAAGAAAGGGTGGAAATAAATAAACGGCTACTAAAGGATACATAACGGAAGAGTCCTTGGTGCTCTCTGAGCTTGGTTGTTTTCTTACAGATGTTTCTTGACCCAAACTACGTAACATCATCATGCTAGTGGGGTTTACTCTGTTTATGGTCTAGTGCAGGGGTGTCAAACTCAAGGCCCGGGGCCAGATGTGGCCCGCATGGTGCTTAGATCTGGCCCACGGGCCACCCTGATGCGGTCCTCAATGCAATTGAGTTTGACACCGCTGGTCTAGTGGCTTGCCCTGTCAGTTTTGGTGGGGGTGGTCTAATACTGACAGGGTAAGCCAGTAGACTATAAGCTGAGAGCAAAGCCCACTCCTTACTAGCACTGGTGATGTTACCTAGTTTGGTCAAGAAACGTCTGCAAGAAAAAAAACCAAGCTCAGAGAGCACCAAGGATCCCTCACTTCAACCCTGAGCTACAAATATTCTCCTTTCTTGGATATATAACTTTAATCCTACTTTCTCATTTTAGGTTTACTTTTATTAATAGTATTATCACCTGATATGCCATACCCAAAATAAAATAAAATAAAACCATTTGGCTAGTCAATCTTGGTTTTGCTCTTCTACCTAGCAAAAAAAGTTTCCATTTTGGAAGTTTAGACACTTAGAATAATGGATAAAACTCCTGAAGTTCTCTGGCATACATGCTTCTACAGATTATAAAGAATATAGACATACTCATACTTGATCTGAAGTTACTAGCAGATGGAAGGCCATCTGCTAACCCACACAGCTGCTAAGATTGGTTGATGGTTTTGACAGATGGCCAGACCATAAATTTAGCCATCATTTAAAACTTGCTCTGGGCAATGCTCCCTGCTTACCTATGCAAATTTAATCATTTTTAAAAAACCCTTTCCACCCCATAATTGGCTCTGGCTTAGCTGCAAGTCACACCCAGTTTGAAAAACTGTTCATCAGTTCAGAAGTAAGCACGGCTGCAGTCAATCAGGAACAAACCGGGAGTGCTGATGTTGGGCTCTGTAATGTATGTGGGAATGACCTTGGGAGACAGAAGGAATAGCCACAGCCTAGGCAACAGTCAGATAAGAGGCAGCTGAGTCTGCAAAGCAATGCAGGGATGGCAAACATCTCAGAAGAGACCCTCCCTAGTTTCTTAGGCTGTAAAGGTGAGGGGGAAGAGATGTACATCGAGAATTGCAAGATTCTGTTACTATAACCATCTGCACCTCTATAACTGTCTGGTTTGGTTCTGCAACCCAACAAGACAGACACAGTCTTCAGAGGATAATTAGAACTGCAGAAAAAACAATGGCTACCAACCTGCTTTCTGCACGAGGACCTGTATACTGCACGAGTCAAAAAGAGGGCTGTGAAAATATTTACAGACCGCTCACATCCTGGACATAAACTGTTTCAACTCCTACCCTCAAAACGACACTATAGAGCACTGCACACCAGAACAACTAGACACAAGGACAGTTTTTTCCCAAACGCCATCACTCTGCTAAACAAATAATTCCCTCAACACTGTCAAACTATTCACTAAGTCTGCATTACTGTTACTATTAATCTTCTCTTCGTTCCTATCACCCTCTCCTCCCATTTATGACTGCAAGACTGTAACTTTGTTGCTTGTATCCTTAGGATTTATATTGATTGTTTCCTAGTATGATTTGATGACTATCATTAAGTAGTGTACCATTTCTGACATGTGGTTCTCCAGTCTCTTCTTAAAAGCCTCCAGTGATGGAGCATTCGCAATTTCTGAAGGCAAGCTATTCCACCGGTTGATTGTTCTCACTGTCAGGAAATTCCACCTTAGTTATAGGTTGTTTCTCTCCCTTGGTTAGTTTCCATCCATTGTTTCTTGTTTTGCCTTCAGGTGCTTTGGAGAATAGATTGACTCCCCCATGTTTGGGGCAGCCCTTCAAATATTGGAACACTGCTATCATGTCTCCCCTGGTCCTTCTTTTCATTAAACTAGACCTACCCAGTTCCAGCAACTGTTCTTCATATGTTTTAGGTTCCAGTCCCCTAATCATCTTTGTTGCTCTTCTCTGCACTCTTTCTAGAGTCTCCACATCTTTTTCTACATCGTGGTGACCAAAACTGGATGCAATATTCCAAGTGCTGTCTTACCAAGTGCATTATAAAGAGATATTAACCCTTCACATGGTCTTGTCTCATCCTATTGTAGTGTAAGAAGTTAGCACCCACCCCTTTTCTAGAGGAATGAAATATTTTGGGAAATATTAAAAAGGCAGTATATAATGTATCCCTGGATGAGAAATGGAGAAGTATGTTTAAAGGACAAAGCAGCTCCCATCTTCCTGTCCCCACCCTTTGTCAAGGGGCCAGAGGCAGAAACTCAATCTTTGTCAATGGACCATCATCTGCAACACAATAGGACCCATCTAGCAACAGAAACTCACCACATGGCACCTGGGAAGATTATATCAGCCAGCAAGGCTAGCTAAGACCCCCACCCCCTGGGAGTCTGACAACCAATCAGGATACTCTTTCTGGGCCCCAGGAAGTTCAAAGCCAGAGAGGGCATAAAACCCGGGGACTCGCTGTGTCTCGGCCCCTTTTTCTGTTCAGGAACTCAAACCACGTGCTCCTGTCCACCATTAAACCATCTTTCCAAGCAGTCTCTATGTTTCCAGTGTCTTTTTCCCCACTTGGAGCTGAACCCAGAAGGATATTTCTTCCTACAGTAGGAAGTTAGCACTCACCCCTCCCCAGGAAAATGAGATATTTTAGGAAATATTAAAAGGGCAGAATAATTTCCATAAAAGGGAGGCAGAAACTCACCTCCCCTCCCCCTCCACACACACGCCTTTGTCAATGGACCATTAAGGCCTGGGCCAGTCTATTCGACATAACAAAGATCTACCTCCTTCAGGCAGAGCCACAATAGGAATCCCAAAGCCCTTTCATTACATCATCACCCAGCAAGAGTCAACCAAGCTTGGGACTCACGACAGCCTATGGCCCCATGGGAGTCTGACAACCAGTCAGAATATAAGCTGAAATTCAAAAGCCCAGAGAGGGCATAAAACCCAGGCACTCTCAGCATCTCATTCCTTTTTTTTTGGCCAGGACCTCAAACCATGTGGTCCTGTCCACTGTTAAAAACCATCTTTACAGTGTTTCTAGTGTCTTTCTCCACACTTGGAACCGAACCCAGATGGACATTTCTTAAAACACTATATTATTTTGAGTTTCTTTCTCATGTTCCCTTTGAACTCTGGCCTCTCTCCTCCAAATCTCTCTTTAACGGTTCTTTCATATGTGCCTCAAGGTTAGTTCTAAATCCCTCAACACCGACCTTTTCAAATTCTTCAGCTATGGCATCTTCTCTTCCATCAGTCATTTTTTTCTCAAGGCTAACTCTACCCAACTCTTTCAATCTATCTTCATAGCAGGGGTGAAATGCTCCCGGTTCGGACCGGATCGCCCAATCCGGTAGCGATGGCGGCAGGTGATTCGGAGAACCGGTAGCAAAAATCCCTGCGCCCCCCCCCCACCACCACCATGCCCAGCTGAGCCTCACAATCATCAGAGGCTTTTTTTTAACTTTTCAAAGCATTTTTTCTACAACCTCCTCCAACGAAAAAATGCTTTTAAAAGTAAAAAAAAAAAAGCCTCTGATGATCGCGCGGCTCAGCTGGGATCGTCAGAGGCTTTTCAAAGCATTTTTTTCTGCAACCTCTTGGCCGAAGTGGTGGTTAGAAAAAATGCTTTGAAAAGTCTCTGACGATCCCAGCTGAGTTGCCTGATCGGCAGAGGCTTTTCAAAGCATTAGAAAAAATGCTTTGAAAAGTTAAAAAAAATTAAAAAGTTGGCCACGCCCACACAGTCACATTACCCCCACCACCACCAAGCCACACCCACAGAACCGGTAGTAACAAATTTTAAATTTCACCCCTGCTTCATAGGGCTTAGTTCCCAATGATGTTCATTTGCCTTCTCAGAACGTCTCATGTTTCTCTGAATCCTTTTCAAAAAATCATTCTCAGAACCGGATATGGGACTTGCGGTAAGGCTTGACAAAACAGAATAAATCTTGCGATTTAGAAAGGGTGCTCCTGCTGATACAGCCAAAAAATACATTTGCCCTTTTTTGAAGCACAATATCCTTCCAGCTCGCACTGACCTTGCTATCGACCAGTGTTCCAATTTTTTTTTTCATTAATAGTATTCCCAGGTTCCACCTCTCCACTTGCATCTCATCTACTTCTCTTCATCCTTCTCAGCTTGTCCCACTATTTACATGCAAATGTTTTTCACATGAGCAGCTGCTGCAGCGCTAAAAGGATTTTAAATTGTATTTACAACGCACTGCTGAGCATTAAAGGAGCCAATATTTTTAGTTAATGGGCCTGCATTGACTTCGTTTAATTCCAATTCAGATCTTTGAAACAGAGATCTGCGAAGTTTATATGGGAGGCCAATATTACATCCTCAGATATTTTCCTTAATTTTTCTTTTTTTTTTTCGGGCTGGCTAGGGAGTTGAAGTCTACGTGTCTTCAATTTGTCATATTTGAGAAACTCTGGAGACCGTCTGCATTATTATTATTATTATTATTATTATTATTATTATTATTATTATTATTATTATATTTTTATTAATCATATTTCTATGCCGCCCACTCTCCGAGGACTCTGGGTGGCTTACACCAATCGACAGTATACTAAATAGCATATTGCCCCCAACAATCTGGGTCCTCATTTTACCCACCTCGGAAGGATGGAAGGCTGAGTCAACCTTGAGCCGGTGACATTTGATCCGCTGATCTGCTAAACTAGCCGTCAGCTGAAGTAGCTGCAGTACAGCACTCTAACCACTGCGCCACCTCGGCTCTAATTTTATCATTTTCCGTTTAGGAGGCTGGGAAGATATTGATAAATAGCCCACTGTTTCTCCTTTAAAAAGTATAGGTAGCCCTTGACAACCACAATTGAGCCCAAAATTTATGTTGCTAAACAAGACAGTTAAATGAATTTTGCCCCATTTTACGACTTTCCTTGCCACCGTTGTTAAATGAATCACTGTGCAGTTGTTAAGTTAGTAACCCAGTTGTTAAGTGAGTCTGGCTTCCCCATTGATTTTGCTTGTCAGAAGGTCTCAAAAGGAGATCACATGATCCCGGGACACTGCAACTGTCATAAATATGAGTCAGTTGCCAAGCATCTGAATTTTGGTCACGTGACCATGAGGATGCTACAATGGTCGTAAGTGTGAGAAATGGCCATAAGTCATTTTAGTCAGTGCCATTGTAACTTTGAACGGTCACTAAACGAACCGCTATAAATTGAGGACTACTTTTACACTGAATTATTCCAGTTTCAAATTCTGATATTATAAGGTAGGAAAAAAAGATATACATCTTTGAGATGAGCGCAAATCCTGGTGTTTTCATGAAAAGGAGAATAATAATATAAAAGTGGATGTGCTTTCTTCCATTACAAGTCTGTAGAGATTCTCAGTCATCCAGGCCATGGATGTCCCAAAGGTGCTTTTTTCAAGAGGCAACTGGACTTCCTTGTTTTTTTCTTTTGAAGACGTTTCGCTTCTCATCCAAGAAGCTTCTTCACCTTAGAATAGAATAACAGAGTTGGAAGGGACCTTGGAGGTCTTCTAGTCCAACCCCCTGCCCAGGCAGGAAACCCTGTACCATTTCAGACAAATGGTTATCCAACATCTTCTTAAAAATTCCCAGTGTTGGGGCATTCACAACTTCTGCAGGTAAGTTGTTCCACTTATTAATTGTTCTGCCAGGAAATTTCTCCTTAGTTCTAAGTTGCTTCTCTCCTTGATTAGTTTCCACCCATTGCTTCTTGTCCTGCCCTCAGGTGCTTTGGAGAATAGCTTGACTCCCTCTTCTTTGTGGCAGCCCCTGAGATATTAGAAGACTGCTATCATGTCTCCCCTAGTCCTTCTCTTCATTAAACTAAACATATCCAGTTCCCGCAACCATTCTTCATATGTTTTACCTCCAGTCCCCTAATCATCTTTGTTGCTCTTCTCTATACTCTTTCTAGAGTCTCAACGTGTTTTTTACATCGTGGCAACCAAAACTGAATGCAATATATTCCAAGTGTGGCTTCTTCCATTCCCCACTATCCTGTCAGAGCTGAAGAAGCTTCTTGGATGAGAAGCGAAATGTCTTCAAAAGAAAAAACAAGGAAGTCCAATTGCCTCTTGGAAAAGCACCTTTGGGAATTCTTCCATTACATTTTTTTTTCAATTTTGCACTCTTCTCTATAATCTTGAGTTTCCCTAATCATCTCCCAGATATTAATCAGGTTCAACTCTGCTGAGTCTTATTTATGAACCAAATCAAATTATTATTAATTATTTAGTCTTTTGGAGATTAATCAAGGTCTACAAGGGTACAAAATGAATAAAGAACTTTCATTAGTTTCTTCATGTTAACGTCCCACAAAAAAAAAAAGCAACAAAACCCCCCAGGTCTTTTCAAAAGTAATTAGTATATTCATATATATGCAGGGTTTTTTAAAAACTGTGTATGGTCTTCTAGCACTACATTACATAAAAATGGAAGCAGACAGACTATGAAAGGATTTTAACCAAAAAAAGCATTCTCTGTCTGGAAATAAAAAGGGATGAAAAATTAGCTGCCCAAATATTAATAGAAATTGTATATTAAAATGAGACACCCGTGTGTTTATGAGCTTAATAGATGGAAACATATCAGGCTGTTTTCAGGGTATGGTCTAGAGGTGAAATGCTACTGGTTCGCTCCAGTTCGGGCAAACTGGTAGCGGCGGCAGCATGTGGTTCAGCGAATTGGTAGTGGCGGCAGTGCGAGGCTCTGCCCGTCCACCTGGACGTCATTATTTCCTGGCTTTAACCAGGAAATAACCTGTTTTTGACCCTCTGTGCATGCGCAGAAGGCTTTGTGAATGCGCAAAGGATCCAAAATCGGATGTGACGATGGCGCATGCGCGAGTGGAGCGAAGACATGTGTGTGCGGCGCACACAATTCCGAACCGGTAGGGAAGGTAAGTAGATTTCACCCCTGGTATGGTCTAAAATGTCAGGATAGCGATAACTATGGTGCATCTTTCTCCTGTCCTGGCCACTTTTTACAGAGGCACGGTTGAGAGCGTTTTAACAAACTGTATCACTGTTTGGTTTGGTGGTAGCAGTGTCTCAGATAGAAAGTCCATACAGAGAGTGGTGAGGACAGCCGAGAAGATTACAGGAAGCTCATTTCCTGTTATTCAGGATACTGCTTATAAGCACTATGTTCATAGAGCTCAAAGCATTGTTAGGGACCCCACTTTACGGTCTGTTTCTGTTTTTCCCCTCTGGGAGGAGGGTTTGAAGTATTTCTAGCAGGGCTACCAGATTCTGTAACAGCTTTGTTCCCTAGGCCATCCATCTGGTAAACTCGCAAGATTCATTTTTCTCGCCATGTAGGTGTATACATCCGAATTGGACTGTGTCGTTTCTCTGTGTCATATATGTGGGTATATGCATAATTTTGTATTCATTGTTTTGTCATGTTTATGTAGTGTAAAATTGGAGGTGGTGACTCTTTGAGGGCGGTATGCAATCAAATTTCATTTTCATGTATGCAGATTAGTGTACATTCAAAGTGACAATATAGTTATTCTATTCTATTCTATTCTATTCTGAAGCTCTGAGTATTTCTTGTGTGTGTTGCATATGTGATCCACAGAAAAACACATCGAACAATAATTCTCAACCTTGGCAACTTCAATTGGATTTCAATTCCTAGAATTCGCCAGCTAGCTGTACCTCTGGGAGCAACCGTGGCATATGTCTAACTGCAATTTTGGGGTAGGATATTCCTCAATGTTGGGGAAGCACCGAGAAGGTGGCCTCCTAGCCCACACAGGTAATCCTTGACTTACAACCCTTCATTTAGTGACTGTTCAAAGTTACAATGGCACTGAAAAAAGGGACTTACGACCGTTTTTCACACTTACAACCGTTGCTGTATTCCCATGGTTCAATGATCAAAATTTGGACACTTGACAACTGTCATATTTAGGATGGTTGCAGTGTTCTGGGATCATGTGATCACCTGGGATCATGTGACAAGCAAAGTCAATGGGGAAGTCAGATTCACTTAACAGCCATGCTATTAATTTAACAACTGCAATGATTCATTTAACAACTGTCATCAAATGGGGCAAAATTCACTTAAACAACTGTTTCATTTATCAATGAAATGTTGGGGTAAATTCCGGTCCTACGTCGAGGGCTACTTGTATCTCCTTCACTTCTTGTACTATCAACCCTTCAAGGTAGGCCAGATAAGAAATCAAACCTTTAGTACTAACACTATCTTTATTGTAAGGTTATAGTAGCCAGAGCCTTGCAGACAGCGGTGGCTTTCACATTATGTTACTAGCGGCTCACTCCGCATACACACTCACTTTGTGTGCTCACGTGCCAGGTTCGTGCATGTGCGCGCCTTCCGTGCATGTGTCTGGCCTTCCACGCATGCGCTTTGCTCACGCACATGCCTTTCGCGCATGCGCCTGGCCTCAAAAACATACCTAAATAGGATGGCATAGAGTCGGGGTGGATTCCGCTACCAGTTCTGGTGAATTGGTCCGAACCGGCTGAATACCACCTCTGCTTGCAGAGTCTGAAAATGTATCTATCTCCACTTGCCTTTATTTTCCAGAAGACTAAAGGAGAGTCCCTTCTAAGATGCTTTCCCCATCCCTATTTCTTCTGTGGGCTGAGATGTCTCCCATCTGTCTACTTGGCTACAGCTCTTTGTCCTCCTGTCTCTCAAGGATATTCCCACCGGCCATTATATGTACTTGGAAGACCTTGAGGAAGATGATTATTACAGGCTGAAGGGAATCAATTTGAGCAAGGCAGTTTCTTTTGCAATCTTACAGATAATACTCAACTTTTTGAACTGGGCCCAGAAACTTATAGGTGGCCAATTCACCAGGGGTGGGTTCTAAAATTTTTTACTACCTGTTCTGTGGGCGTGGCTTATTTTGTGGGCGTGGCTTGATGGTCATGTGACAATTATTTGGGATTTAGCAGAGATACTGATCTACCAGGATTTTAACTGCTTGCAGAGCTGTACCGATCTACCCATTTATTTTTGCAGGCACTGATCTACTCACGTATTTTTGCAGGCACTGATCTACTCATGTATTTTTGCAGGCACTGATCTACTCATGTATTTTTGCAGGCACTGATCTACTCATTTGTTTTCTTTTAACACTGATCAGCTGTAGGGCAGCCCTTTGAAGCCCTCTGGCAAGAGTTTAAACAGTTTTTTTCCCTCTAGCCATCAGCTGGGAGTCAGGAGGCAGCAATAAATTGGGGCTGGGGCCAAATAAAAGGTAAAAATAATGCGGGGGGAGGGCACGGGGGGGGCAGAACCGGTTCGGTGATGTCATATCGTCACCGCTACTGGGTCAGGAGAACCGGGCCGAACCGGGAGGAACCCACCACTGCAACTCATCCACCATTAAATCCTCCCATGGTAGGTTCCACTTATCCTACAACGGACAGTTTTTCTCGGTAGCAATCTGATTGCTGGATTCTGTGTCAATCACAGCTTCCAAATGAACTTCAAAAGTAGGCCCACAGAGAACACAGGTAGTCCTCGACTTAGAACGGTTTATTTAGTGACCTTTTGAAGTTATAGTAGCGTGGGGAACAGTGACCTATGACTGTTTTTCACATTTTCGATTGTTGCAGCATCCCCATGGTCACGTGATCAAAACTCGGATGCTTGGCAACTGGTTCAGATTTATGACGGTCGCAGTGTCCTGGGGTCGCGATCATCTTTAGCGACCTTCTGACAAGCAAAGTCACTGAGGAAGCTTAACAAGCCACGTTACTGACTTCATTGCAATGATTAACTTAACAACCGAGGCAAGAAAGATCGTAAAATGGTCCAAAATTCACTTAACAAATGTCTCACTTAGCAACAGAAATGTTATGCTCAATTGCGGTCATAAATCGAGGACTACCTGCAAATGGCAGTAGTCAATCGCATGAATCACCAAACTTCCTCGTCCAACTGCAGTCACAGATGGTAACCGGCTGAAGCTAAATAAAGCTTCTTCTTTACTCTTATACATACACAGAATTTAACAACTAGTTTTTTTTAAAGGGAAGTAGAAGTCCTAGTAGACAATCACTTAAATATGAGCCAGCAGTGTGTTGCAGCTGTCAAAAGAACCAATGTAGTCCAGTGGTGGGTTTCAAAATTTTTTACTACCAGTTCTGTGGGTGTGGCTTGGTGGGTTTGACATGGCTTGGTGGGCGTGGCAGAGGAAGGATACTGTAAAATCTCCATTCCCTCCCCAATCCAGGGGAAGTTTTTTTTTTTAATTTGATTTATATGCCGCCCTTCTCCAGAGACTCAGGGCGGCTTACAATGCGCTAAGCAATAGCCTTCATACTTTTGTATATTTATACAAAGTCAGCTTATTGCCCCCACAAACTGGGTCCTCAATTTACCTACCTTAGAAAGGATGGAAGGCTGAGTCAACCTTGAGCCTTGGTGAGATTCGAACCTGCAATAATTGCAGGCAGCTGATGTTAATAACAGGGCTTTAGACCACTGTACTATCCAAGGCTCCTGCAAAATCCCCATTTCCTCCCGATCAACTGGGACTCGGGAGGCAGAGAATACATGGGGGCATGGCCAGTCAGAATTTTTACTACTGGTTCTCCGAACTACTCAAAATTTCCACTATCGGTTCTCCAGAACTGGTCAGAACTTGCTGAAACCCAGCTCTGATGCA
This sequence comes from Ptyas mucosa, assembly GCA_012654045.1. Lineage (NCBI taxonomy): Eukaryota > Metazoa > Chordata > Lepidosauria > Squamata > Colubridae > Ptyas > Ptyas mucosa. The sequence continues at coordinate 274,916 of WNWU01000019.1, read as the reverse complement.
GTCTTACGCTAAATTAACAAAGGGAAAGAATGAAGTTAATATCACTTCATAGCGCCCTGGTAACAACACACGTGGAATATTGCATCCAATTTTGGTTGCCACAAGATATAAAAAAAAAGATGTTGTGACCAGTGGTGGGATCCTTCCGGTTTAACAACTAGTTCAGTGATTGCACGCTTCGCTGTTCACCAAAAAATCACCTTCCGCATTAGTGCTAGGGAATTAAAACAGCTGAGGCATGGCAATCCGTTCTACCACGCTAATCAGCTGTGAAGATAAAGGTAAATAAAGCGCAGGGGTGGGTGGGTATTGCTGATCATCGGAGCTACCGGTTTGCCCGAACCGGTCTGAACCGGTAGAATCCCACGCCTGGTTGAGACTCTAGAAAGAGTGCAGAGAAGAGCAACAGCAAGATCCCTTCCAACTCTAATTCCTCATTCTGATTAGGAGACTGAAGGCTAAAACCTATAAAGAATGGTTGCAGGGATTGGACGTGTCTAATTTAATGAAAACACTGAGACCAATGTTTTAATATCTAAAAACAGGGGGGCTGGTGTGGGGGGGAGGTCAAGCTATTCTTCAAAGCTCCTGAAAGCAGGACAAGAAACAATGAATGGAAACCAATCAAGGAGAGAACGAACCTAGAACTAAAGAGAAATTTCCTGACAGTGAGAACGATTGTTCAGTGGAACACCTTGCCTCCAGAAGTTGTGGGTGCTCCATCATTGGAGGTTTTTAAGAAGAGATTGGACAACCTTTTTATCTGAAATGATATGGGGTCTTCTCCACAAGCAGGAGGTTGGACTAGAAGACCTCCAAGGTCCCTTCCAGCTCTGTTACCCTGATAGCAATTTTGTAAGAGAGGAATTGAGCTTGAGAATGAACAAAACTAAGCCCTGGGTTATACCAAAAGAAAATAGAAAGTTTATTTCTTGCAGTATCTCTAACAGTATCGCACCATTTGCAGTCTTTAATCAGTTCTTCGTTCTCCCTAGCCTTCCTATTGATTTGAGGTTTCTAATTCGCTCCGTCCAAGCTTTCGGGATCAACGGGACTGCAAAATCCCCAAACCCACTAATAGAATAATTCAGATGCAACAAAAGAGGACTAACAGTACTCCTGACGCGATTATTCAACATCCATTTCTTTGCAATTTTACAATACCTTATTCTCCTCCCTCCCTCTCTTTTCACTTAAAAGAAAAAAAAAACTTGCTTTAAAAATTTTGTTCCCCCGAGAATTTTGATCTCAAGAGAATGACATTGGCGATTGTAAGAGAGATTTTAACATACCTGTCTGGGTCATCTCCTCCAGTTCTGCACACTTTCTTAAGAAAGTATAATAGGACTTCATTTCTCCTTCTGTTATTCGGACGAGGGAGAAAGGAGGGCTCTGGTGAACATATTTTCTGCATTGCTCGCACCGGGAATCCATTGAAGGTCCCAAGGAAGTGTCAATCACCTTACACCTCTTATTATGCTGCTTCTCCCACTGCCGGCTTTTACTCATGTCAGCTCCCTGTTCTCGCAGGTGATTTATCTGGCTTAAGTTCATTGAAGGTCATTGTACTTTGCAGAAATCTCCCAGTGCTATTGGTCCAGATTATTATAGGTTTATTGACTGCATTTCTTCCCTCCCATCTGCTTTTAATACCAATATGGGTTGTTGGTTTTTTTCCCCCCTTCTTCTCTCCTTTACTTCACTGAGTTTGCGGTACAGTACTGTGCGGAATGCCCTTTTTAAAAAATGTTAATCGCAACCAAACGACGACAAATTATGATGGTTGTTTTTCCTGCACAAAACATGCCTTTTTCTTCCTTTCTGTAATGCCTGTTCCCGCTTGGGATTATCATTTGCCAAAGAAGGAAGGACATTCACAAATTTGTTCATTTTCTTGTGAGCGGTAAAAAGCTTTCAGCTTTTTGAAATAATCAGAATAGCTGATGCATTTTCCATGCAGATTTGAATATTGCATTGTGGCCAAGCTCCTTTGTAGAACTAGTCAAAATAAAGAGGTGGGGTTATTCAAATCAAAGCAGGTTCTTTGATTGGCTGGTGTCACTAGAGGAGGAAGCAAAAGTTTTAACTCTCTCACCCCACCCTTTATTTAATGCAAATAAAGGGTCGTTATGAGCATTAAAAAGGAGATCTTTCCAGCTGTAGCTGTAATGGTTTATGAGAATGACCTTGGGGGATGGCTGCAAACTGAACAACCAGAAACTCAGCTCACAGAAGGAGTGGAGGAGTGGGAAGGGTTTTTAGAAAGGATCCTCTTTAGTTTTCTGGAGAATACATAAAGGAAGGGAGGGGAATAACAGAATTACAGAGTTGGAAGGGACCTTAGAGGTCCTCTAGTCCAATCCCCTGTTCAGGCAAGAGACACTATACCAATTCAGACAAATGGTTGTCCAATCTCTTCTTAAAAACTTCCAGTGTTGGAGCATTCACAACTTCTGGAAGCAAGTTGTTCCACTGATTAATAACAATTAATCACTAAGGATATTTCTCCTTAGTTCTAGGTTGCTTCTCTCCTTGATTAGTTTCCATCCATTGCTTCTTGTCCTGCCTTCCGGTGCTTTGAAGAATAGCTTGACTCCCTCTTCTTTGTGGCAGCCCCTAAGATATTGGAACACTGCTATCATGTCCCCCCTAATCCTTCTTTTCATTAAACTAGACATATCCAGTTCCAACAACCGTTCTTCATACGTTTCAGCCTCCAGTCCCCTAATCATCTTTGTTGTTCTTCTCTACATGCTTTCTAGAGTCTCAACATCTTTTTTAAAATAGTGGCAACCAAAAGTGGATCGGAGCCTTGAGGAACCCCACTGCATACTTCCCTCCATGTAGATCAGGGGTGTCAAACCTGTGGCGTCATGGCGACGTCACGTGACGTATTGGGACTTCCTTCTCCTTTGCTAAACCAGGCAGGGGCGGGGCCAGCACATGACACATTAGGACCGCGGGCCGCGAGTTTGACACCCCTGATGTAGATGTAGTTCCATTGAGGACTACACTTTCAGTCTTGTGAGATTCATGTTAACTCTTCAAGATAATCCAGACAAGAAGAATAACCATGAGTACTGAACCCTATCTTTATTGTTCAACTACAATAACAAAACAAATCCTCTCGACTCCCAAGATTCCCACATATTATCACAGTAGCTAATTGACTTAACCCTCTTATTCTAAGCCAGGTTAATCAGCCATGATTTATTAAAGTAGCCATGGGTGAGTTCACATTACACGCCAAAACTACGTAGACCACATTATCGCAATGATTCCATGATATACAGGTAGTTCTCCACTTACAACCCTTCGTTTAGTGGCCGTTCGAAGTTACAACGCCACTGAAAAAAAGTGACTAATGGATGTTTTTCGTATTTATGACAGTGGCAATGTCCAGGGGTCATGCAATCACCTTTTTGCAAAAATAAAAATGGAGAGAGAGATATAACCATATTCAGATATATAAAGAGAAGCTTATTGGTTAAGAGGTGATGATGATGATGTATTTTCAAGGGAAAATAGGACCATGTATTTGTTGTAGCTACCTATGTATCTAAATCGTAAAAAGGAAAGGTTCCCTTCGCACATATGTGCTAGTTGTTCTGGACTCTAGGGGGCGGTGCTCATCTCTGTTTCAAAGCCGAAGAGCCAGCACCGTCTGAAGACGTCTCCGTGGTCATGTGGCCGGCATGACTCAACGCCTAAGGCGCACAGAATGCTGTTACCTTCCCACCAAAGGTGGTCCCTATTTTTCTACTTGCATTTTTTACGTGCTTTTGAACTGCTAGGTTGGCAGAAGCTGGGACAAGTAATAGCATCTCACCACGTTACGCAGCACTAGGGATTCGAACCGCTGAACTGCCGACCTTTTGATCAACAAGCTCAGCATCTTATCCACTGAGCCACCGCATCCTATGTAGATTTCCTCTAAATATAAGGAAAACCTTCCTGATTGTAATATGTGTACAATAATGAAACAGTCTACCTATATAGATATACTGGTAGTCCTTGACTTATGATCGCAATTGAGCCCAACATTTATGTTGTTAAGTGAGAAATTTAAGTGAGTTTTGCTCCATTTTACAACTTTCCTTGCCACACATTTGTTAAGTCAATCACTGCAGCTGTTAAGATAATAATAATAATAATAATAATAATAATAATAATAATAATAATAATAATAATAATAATAATAATTTTATCTCTATACCGCCCTTCTCCCGAAGGACTCAGGGCAGTGTACAGCCTATTAAAA
>WNWU01000019.1:189914-243310 GCA_012654045.1 Ptyas mucosa | reverse complement strand
TCCTTCCTTCCTTCCTTCCTTCCTTCCTTCCTTCCTTCCTTCCTTCCAGGAGATTGGACAGCCATTTGTCTGAAATGGTACAGAGTCTCCTGCCTGAGCAGGGGATTGGACTAGAAGACCTCCAAAGTCCCTTCCAACTCTGGAAAGGACTTTGACCCTTCCAACTTTAGCCTCTTTATATCTATCTATCTATCTATCTATCTATCTATCTATCTATCTATCTATCATTCCTTTTACCTGTAATTCTGTTCAATCATTTTATTTGTCATTCAATCATTCTGTCCATCATTCTATATCTAAGATTCTATCATTCATTCTATCTTTGACATTGTTATCTAGCTATCATTCTTTCCATAATTTAATCATTCTGTCTGTGTCTATAATTCAGTTATTCTATCTATTTATCTATCCATCTGTCTGTCTATCCATCCATCCATGCACCCATCCATACATCTTTGATTTTTCTACACTGCTCTAAACAGCTCCGAACATTTATTTTCTTGATAAAAGACATTTGGTGGGCCTCCTGTTAAATTTAAGCTACTTCACAGACACAGTTCCGAAACACATCCTATCAGTATTCACATATTAATTACTGCACTGCTTATAAAGGAGAAGCTATCAAGTAAAATATGAGTTTACAAAGGGCAGAAGAATTCTCTCTCTTTTGCCCAATAAATGTTGTGCTTTCCCTTCTTGTTATCTTGAAGAATATTTGGGAGTGGAGGCTATTTTTGTTAAAAATTCAGGAGGGTGGCCCTGGCTGCACAATCAAATACCATCATGCATGAAGATGTTAAAAAGGGACAGGTTTTTATCCCATAATCCTGATCACTATTTCGATTAATTTGTGTATCCCCTTCTTGAAAACTTATGATTCCCCCCAAATTTTAGCAATTAATCTGTGGGATGCAAAAAAAAAAGCCTGTCTCTACTTTCAATTTATAATTATTCTTGCAAATGAAAACAAATCATTATACAAAATACATAATCACAATACAGGAAGCACATCCTGGTAGGAAATGCACCATCAGCAATAACAAGGATTAAATCCTGTACTGTTTTTTTAAGGCTGGAGAAATTCAAAGCAATTCACATACCTGTTTTGGATGGATGACTGCAGCCTAATGCAAGGTCCTTTTTATTCTACATCTCCAGCCTGACAACTTTTTGGCTAAAAAGACTGCATTCCTCCTTTGGACCTACCATCCTGAGAACTATTGAGGAATATTGTGACCAAATTGTTTATAGTATTTTTTTTTTGATACAGAGACAGATCTTTTTGACAATGAATTCATCCCCTCCAGCTAAAGGCTGGAGCTGAAATGTTGGAATGACTGTGTACAACAAGAAAGACAATGGCTCTACATACAGGGGTGTTCACAGGGGTGGGCTGCTGGGGGTTCGCAGGGGTTTGGGAGAACCTCTGGCTAAGATTCTGTGCAGTTTGGAGAACCCCGAAATCCCACTCCTGGCTGGCCCCTCTTACCCCACCCCTCCCAGGAGTCCCCACTTAGCCCGTTTTGGATGCAGGTAAGTGCAGGGCGCGCATGGAGACTTGGGGAGGGTGAAAAACAGGCCTACCAGAAGTTCAGGAAGGCCAGAGGACCTCTGGAGCCTGGGGAGGCCCTTTTTGCCCTCCTAGAGGCTCAAGGAAAATTTTTTGAAGCCCACCCCTGAGTTTCCATGAGGTGTGACCAGGCCAGTCAAGATGGAGGCTGTATGATATGCTTAAAATTCATTGCCTGAGTTTTTTATACATGCACAATGCATTCAGAACAGAAGTGAAATCCAGCAGGTTCTGACAGGTTCTGGAGAACTGGTAGCAGAAATTTTGAGTAGTTTGGAGAACTGGTAGCGGAAATTTTGAGTAGTTCGGAAAACAGGTAGTGGAAATTTTGAGTAGTTCGGAGAACCGGTAGTGCAAATTTTGAGTAGTTCCGAGAACTAGCAAATACCACCTCTGGCTGGCCTGAGAGAGGGGTGGGAATGGAGATTTGGAATGGACTGCAAGGCGATCCAACTGGTCAGTCCTAGAGGAGATCCACCCTGACTGCTCTTTAGAAGGCCAGATCCTGAAGATGACACTCAAATACTTTGGCCACCTAATGAGAAGGAAGGACTCACTGGAGAAGAGCCTAATGCTGGGAAAGTTGGAGGGCAAAAGAAGAAAGGTACGACAGAGAATGTGGTGGCTGGAAGGAATCACTGAAGCAGTCAGAGTGAACTTAAATAGACTCCAGAGGATGGTAGAGGACAGGAAGGCCTGGAAGAACCCTGTCCATGGGGTCATGATGGATTGGACATGACTTCACAACTAACAACAACAATAACAAGATAGTATTTTCTTAGGTGGCCCTCTTAGATGGCCTTTATGCTCCCTTCTAAATGTACAATCCTGTGACTCTTGTGTGACAAATGCAACTGGTGACCTCCTTATTTTCTTCTTCTAGGGAGGAGGAAAATTTCTGATCTTCCAAATGTTGCTGAATGACAACCTCCAATAGGGCTTTGCTGAGCTTCTGATTCCTGGTAATGTGTGTATTCCAGTATTCCTCCTACCCGACATCTGTTTTCCCACTTATTCAGAAAGCAGGGGAGCAACCTGCTGTTTTATGAAGATCATAGGATGAAAGGGTTTAAGGTTCCCGCACCCTGATCTACAGTGTTTTGCGGGTAAAATCATTGCTTCCTTCTGGATTTTACAGCAAAGAAGTAATCTGATGCAGCAAAATTTCTGGCTGTGGTAGGGATTCCTGGGCAATCCTGTAACCTGCAGAAAAAGTCATTCAAAGAAAGAGGTCCCCTATTATTTTTCATCTTCCAATTTTAAGCCAAAACAAACAGGAAGAGTTTGGAAATCGGACTTTTCTTAACTAAGCAGCAGACAATCTATTGCTCATTCCTGAATATACAATCTACCAGCCTCTGCAGTCTGGTGTCTAACAGTCATCTTGGACCATATCTCCCAGAAATTATTTATTTATTTTATTAAACTTGTATGCCGCCCACTCTCCCAATGGACTCAGGGCAGCTCACAAGGATAAAAAAACACATAAAAATCACTATTCAAATATAAAAACCATAAATATTAAATATAAATATATAAATATATAAAAGAGCCTTGGATAGTACAGTGGTCTAAATCCCTGTTATTAACATCAGCTGCCTGCAATTATTGCAGGTTCGAATCTCACCAAGGCTCAAGGTTGACTCAGCCTTCCATCCTTTCTAAGGTAGGTAAATTGAGGACCCAGTTTGTGGGGGCAATAAGCTGACTTTGTATAAATATACAAAAGTATGAAGGCTATTGCTTAGCACATTGTAAGCTGCCCTGAGTCTCTGGAGAAGGGCGGCATATAAATCAAATTAAAAAAAAAAAACCAATAAAATCCCCTTTAAAAAACCCCTTCAGTCCAATCCGGCCAGGCCAAATAGCCATGTTTTGAGGTCACGGCGGAAAGAGTGAAGGTCAGGGGCCATCCGGAGCTCCAGGGGGAGCTGATTCCACAGAGTAGGCCCGCTCACAGAGAAGGCCCGCTCTCTGGGAGTCGCAAGCCAACAGGACCCAAAGGAGGCCCTCCCTGTGAGAGCACACCGGGCGATGGGGAGCTGTCGCTGGCCACAGATGGTCCGCCAGGTACCCCGGGCCTAAGCCATGTAGGGCTTTATAGGTAATTACCAGCACCTTGAATTCCACTGGCAATGTTAACAAAGAATTCTGGAAGTTGTAGTCCCAATACATCAGGAGGCCATGATGAACCACCACACTACATGAACCTTAGAAAAGTAGACCTTGACTTACAACCTCAGTTGGAATCAGAATTCTCATTGCTTATCAAGGCAGTTGTTAAGTAAGTCGTGCCTGGAACTCTTTTGCCATTGGTGCTAAGTGAAACACTGCAGTTGCTGATTATGTGGTCATTAAGCATTCCCCCACTGATTTTACTTGTTTGTTCTGCCCCAGCTGCGGACCCCACACACAAAGTCCGTTCCAACCTTAATTTACTAAATAAACCAGTTTTTTACAACAACGGCTGTTAATTAACTGCATTAACAGCCACCAAGAATTCAAAGAATAATACTGAAGCTTACTGTGGTTGGCAGAATGCCCAGAAGCAATTTGCAGGAAGTTGATAAGTTAAGCAATACAAGACACAAAGGTATGTGAACGAAGTTGTTCCCTGCAAATTGCTTCATTTGGCGTTCTTCCTTAAATAGACTAAGGGAGTGGCCAATTAGCCCCAAGCCTTACTCTCGAGGAGACCTCCTCCTGAGGAGCCACTCCTGCCTTTTGGCAGCTCTGCGCGCCCATGCATTGAGAAGAGGCTCCTCCTCTTCGTCCTCTTCACTTAAAGGAGCTTCTGGAGGTTCTGAAGGCCCTGGCTGAATCCCTGCATCTGGCACTACATCTTCTCCAGCCTCCTCACTGTCCAACTCGAGCGCCAGCTGCCCAGGCTGCTGGCGCAGCACCACACCAGCTTCCTTGTTGTCGGAATCAGCTACAGTCCGCACAGGCCACTGACGGGCCACAACATTGTTGGAAGATGACTGGAAGTTCTCCATTGGTGATCACATGACGCCAGTACTCTGCAATCATTGTAAATACATGTTGGTTGTCAAGCACCCAAATTCTAATCACATGGCCACGGGATACTGCAATGGTCATAAACGTGAGGACCAATTGTAAGTAATTTTTTCAATGTCATTGTCACTTCCAGCAATCACTAAATGGTTGTAAGTCAAGGGCTACATGTAAACAGGACATGGTGTTACAACAAAGCAATCCTATTTTGTGAGAATGATTCATGCCTAAATAAATCTAATTCTTTGGGCAAACATTGTAACTTTATACATATTGGTGCTCCCTGAGATACAAGGGAAATCCCGATTTAAGAATAAAGCCAACTGTTGATTGGCTGGTTGCCATTTCTAGAAATGGAGAAAAAGAGAAAAAGCACAAATCTTTAAAATGGGAGAAAAATACCAAAGGAGAAACTAAATTAGAGAAGACAGGTCAGATTACAGATGTCCAAAAGAAAATTCACACTGGATATAGGCCTAGCTGCCGATTAATGGATCTCTTGGGGGTCTACAGTTGTCTTACTAGATAATCAAATGGATATTATTGTTCTGGTATCAGTTTGGAGTCCAGCTGGTATATTAGTTTAACAGAATTACAAAGAGAAATAAATCAATAATGCAGTAATAAAACTTCCATTATATACTGCACGAGGGAAGCAGACATAATTACTACCAAAATCTTAATGAGAAAGCAAGATTTATTGCTTTTGACCTCAACCTTTCAAACCCAAGGAAAAATGCATTATAAGATTATGGTACAAGGGTTGGAATGGGGTTAAGGGGGTGCATTCAATATTTACAACCGTTCTTAATTTAGCAGAGAGGGTGAAATACTGTTCTTAATTTAGCAGAGAGGGTGAAATGTACTTAATTTACATTTTGAAATCCCCACACACCCCAGTTCCATGAAAAAATATTTTCAAGAAAAAATTCCTTCTGACATTAAGGACATCAGACAATCAAACAAATCCTTCTATTTATATTTATTAAGAGTTTTCATATGGTAAAAGATAAACCAAAAGGAAAAGAAAAGAAAAGGCGAGAAAGGAAAAGGAAACTAAATTTAAGAAATATATAAGTGATTTCCAGCCTTCTTTTCAACAGAATAACAGAGTTGGAAGGGATCTTAGAGGTCTTCTAGTCCAACCCCCTGCTCAAGCAGGAAATCCTATACTCTTTCAGACAAATGGTTGCCCAATCTTTTCTTTAAAACCTTCTGTAGGCTAATTGTTTCACTGATTAATTGTTCTGCCAGGAAATTTCTCCTTTCTTCTTAATAATTATATTCCTATTGTTCCCCTCCCATCTATTTTACAAATACCCTCGCCCTCTATTTACTCCACATCTTTCTTAATCCTCAAATCCAAAAATCCTCAAATCAATTTATTTTCTTCTTTCAGGAAAAAAACAAAACAACCCTACAAGATTTCCAGTCTATCCAAAAAATTTCTGTAGTTTGCATGCAGCCTGGAAAACAAATCCTGAGCACTCTTCGTAATACATATTTATTTAAATAGTCTGTTCTTCGAATCAATTCTGCTCTGCCTTCCCATTTTCACTAGCTGTTCCAGTAACCTACATAATCATCCGTTTCGGTTATAAAGTGAATATTGTAATAAAAACATATCTCAGATTGTCTGCTGAGGTTGAACTATGTGCATATATGCCCTACATGTATATATGCCCTGTTACAATATCCACTTTTCTAATACCACCAATGCCAACAGAATCAACCAAGCTTTAATAAAAACCCTTCTATTTCTGTAATAATAGAATTGCGTAAAATGTCTTGCGGAATGAAAGGAGCTAAAGAATTTTTTTTAATAAAAGAGGACTATTTTTAGACAGCTATAGTGCTCTATTTGAAGGAAAATATAGTTAGTATTGCTTGTATAACCTTGGGCATGCTGTATGCCCCATAAACTTAATTTATATTTTTAAAGCATTTAAAACAACTCTCAGCCAAGAACAGAATGTTGTTTTGACTTCTCCTTCTCCTTCTCCTTCTTCTCCTCCTCTTTCTTCCTCCTCCTTCCTCCTCTTCTTCTCCTTCCTCCTTCTCCTCCTCCTCCTTTTTCTTCTGTCAGGAAATTTCTTATTCATTCTAATTTAGTTCTCTCCTTGATTAGTTTCCATCTATTGCTTCTTGTCTGCCTTCAGATGCTTTGGGGAATAGATTGACCCTCTCTTCAAATCCTGCTATACTACAGCATTATAATGGGAAGGATGAGCAAGGATGTTTCTGGGTGGACTGAGCAAAGAACACTGGGAATGTAAGCTAACATAGGGTCATCATGGGGTGAAGAAAATACATCCAACAAATAAACTAGGCAATGTATCTCCACACTGCTCTCAGTCTTTTGGATATGACCAGGTCAAACCCAGTTCCTCTCTTTGCCTAATTCCATCAGACCCACATTGACCCTCCCTGCCCCAGACAACTCTCTCTGAAATCCCATCTAAACCAAAGAGAAGTCTCCTCATCAGTTTACTCTACAGTCCAAGCATGACCTCCTTCTTCCTCTTCCTCCTCCTACATTAGCTAGGTATAGCAGTATTTATACAATTACTATTTATACATTTACTAATAACACTATAATAAGGTATTCAACTTAAACCATTACAGATAAAGAAAAGTTAATATCAATGTTAACTATAATTCTGAGAAGTTAATGCACATAAAATTGCTTGAATTGTACATTGAAGCTAAGTAAGCCATAAAATATTGTAAACTATTTTGACTCCTATTACAGCTGCCACTGGGAGAGCATGTAAAAAGAAAGAGGCTGCCACATGATGTGGCTAGAAGCAAGAGAGGGAGTCCTTCCTGATGCAAACTCGGCATTTAAAACCTGACCAAAGCAGAATAAAATTGGGTCCTATCATGTAGTAAATGGCTTTTAATAGATGAGTTTTCTCCTCTCCACTGAAGCTGTATCATACTTAGAATTATTTAATTGATTTATTTAATGTAATCTAACTGTTTAATTGTATCACTTGTCAACAAAAAAGTATAATTTCAGAAGAACTGGGAAATCAAAAACTCCTGGATTAAGTTGCAACGAGGAAAAGGGGTCAATGGTGAAATTCAATTTTTTTTACTACGGGTTCTGTGGGCGTGGCTTGGTGGGCATGGCAGGGGAAGGATACTGCAAAATCTCCATTCCCACCCCACTCCAGGGGAAATATACTGCAAAATCTCCATTCCCACCCCACTCCAGGGAAAGGATACTGCAATTTGCCGGTTCTCCGAACTACTCAAAATTTCCGCTACTGGTTCTCCAGAATTTGGTGAATTTCACTCCTTTAAGGGGTCCACCTATACTTGATAATGAAAAAACCAAACTTTTAGGGATCTTAGTTTTCAAAATCTAGAAAGGTATAAATAACACTGACACTTTGTTGCCCTTTAAGCAGGATGGCCTAATTCAATACAGAACTGCTCTTTTGTTCAATAATATTGTTCAATAATAGGAATAAAAACATTTCAAATTGCCCCAAACTGAATTACAGCTTTTCTTTTTCAGAAATGATGTTATTTGAGTTTGCAGGCTGCTTTTGATCAACTGTTGTTGCTATAGACACTCAGTCTGGGGTCAACTTTGCGCAATCATGGAGTTCCTTTTCCAACAATACGTCTATTGTCTGGCTGAATTGTGGGATTGCACTTTCACTTGTTTGCTCAGTAATACAGGTGCAAAACATTTCATTTACAGAACCTTGTCCAGTCTACCGTGCCAGCTAGCAGGGTAGTTTAAAATCATTTGATTGAGTCCTTCTTGAATGCCTCCAGACCTGACACCTTAGTTACGGTATAAGCGTCCGGGTTATACAAATTCCTTGCTAGAATATAAAGAATTTTGGGCCCTGTGGTTCCAACGGGGGGGGGGGGGGGGGGAGAATGCCAAGGAAAACCTATTGCTGACATTATTGATTTCTAAGGACGGACATCTTGTTTCATAATTTTCCTGCTAGACTACCGCAGTGCATTCTCCATGAGTCTTCCTTTGAAGACTACTCAAAAACTGCAATTGGTCTAGAAGGCTGTGGTCCATTTTCTTTTCTCCAGGATGTGCTCTATGTCAGTTTTTCTCAATTTCAGCAGCTTTAAAATGGGTGGGAGTAAGATTTCTGGGGATTTAAGCCCCCACATCTTAAAGCTGCTATACTGCTCTGGATAACTTCTCTTGGAATTATGGCTTGCATCATCCCTTTTAATATCCCAAAAGCCACTTAAGGTGACTCTCCTCTGTACAACATTTAACCAGTTATTGCTGTTTTTAATTTCAATTTAACTGTTTTCTTTAGTCAATATTGCTTTTATTATTTCAATATTACTTTATACTTCATATATTGTATATTGCTTTGTGGGCTTATTGGATTAATCCATTTTCTGAGTTTGCCCAGTGTGCCCGATCATAAACTAACAAAGGGCTAGGCTATTTATTTATTTAATTAGTTTCTATATGGTTTGTAAATACGGTATGTATGTAGTTTTTATATACATTAGGGCACATATATAAATTAGGGTGTGTCAAGCTACAAAAGGTAAATTTAACTGTTATCAAGTTCATCATGATGTGTGTGCAATAGCCATAAAGTCTTTATCTAATCATTATAAGATATATAAAACTGATGTAACTTAGAGGAATGGTTTTGGAGTCAGTCATTTTGCATCCATTGGTCTTGTTAAATAAATGAATCGAGACTCTTTATTTACTAATAAATTAAATCAAGTGGTGCTTAAATGAGTGTAATTTATAATGTACGATTTCATACAAAGCTATAGCAGAGAAGCTTCCAGTGATACTGGGTTTGGTTTATGACACTGGTGGGCGTCACTTTGTGGGTGCATATGATTCTTACATATATCTATGCTAAAGTTTCCTAAGAAACTGCACATCTGAATTCTGACAGATATTCAAGTTAACGCTTCTTAGGAATGGTGGAAGCCACACCCCGAAAGCCCTTAGTACGCTTGCGCAACTGCGTTTTTGCTTTATTTTTATTTTTTTTAGCGGGAAGCCTGACATCACTAACACAGGACGGCGGAAACGAAGGTGCGCTTGCGCATCTCTCGCATGTGACCTTTGCTGACCCACACCTGTGTCCTAACGGGGGTAGGGAGGCGCCGCAGTCCTACACATGCGCACTACCTCTAGATTGCAAACCAGGCCTTTTTTTTCCCTAGGTGACGTCAGTGCAGTAGATGACATAATTTATGGCGTGATACGTCATGACGCTAGCTTCTGATTTCGGTCCTGGGCACGGTGCCTTCTCTATGGTGCGTTAGCTCCCCTAGAGCGCCTTGTATCCTTCCGGAGGTGGCCCCGCCTTTGGGGCGGGGGGGGAAATGAAGACTAGTTTTGGCGGGAATTGAAAGGTAAGGGGCGCGCTGAGGGGGGATCTCGCCGACGTTTCGCAAGTGCCTCTCGGGAAGCGGCTGGGGACGATGGGCCCCGGTATTCTGTCTTCCCCGCGTACATTTTAAGCTAGGAAACGGGCCCACCGCTGTGGACTCGGCCGCTCTCTCGTCTCTGGGCCTGTTCTTTGCGGTGGCTCCGCCCCCCGCCCCGCCCCTTTTGTCCTTCCAGGGAAGCTGGGCGCCTCTGGAAGGGCTCGTTCACACGACACGATACACGCGGGTTCAGGCTGCAACCGGGAGGGATTTCTGCGAAAGTTTAATGGGGATGGGGCGGGGAGCGAAGCTGGTTCGCGCAAGCGGTTAGAAAGAAGGCCACGAGGTGCTTATCAACCCCACTGGCCTGGTGTATGAACAGGGCCTTCGACTGAGGGGAAAGCATGAGGGAAGAAGCCGTGGGTGGAAACTCATCAAGTAGAAAAGCAGCCTAGAAGAACTAAGGAGGGATTTCCTGACAGAACAATTAATCAGTGGAACGACTTGCCTCCAGAAATTGTGAGTGATCCAACACTGGAGGTTTTTAAGAAGAGATTGGACAGCCATTTGTCTGAAATGGTACAGGGTTTCCTGCCTAAGCAGGGGGTTGGACTAGAAGACCTCCAAGGTCCCTTCCAACTCTGTTATTCTATTCTATGACACGTTCTGTTAGAAGACAGAGCCAGAGACCAGGATCTCTATGGGGATTCTCAGTCATCCAGGTCAGGATTGTCCCAAAGGTGCTTTTTTCCCCCCCAAGAGGCATCTGGACTTTCTGGGTTTTTCTTTTGAAGACGTTTTGCTTCTCATCCAGAGCTGAAGAAGCTTCTTGGATATGACAAGCGAAACGTCTTCAAAAGAAAAACCAAAAAGTCCAGATGCCTCTTGAAAAAAAAAAACACCTTTGAGATAGAGGCCAGGATGAAACCAGTAGCTCCTTTTCTGACTGATTTTATGAGCTGCGCGGGTTTACGGGTAGAGGTAACTGCCCCAAAGTGACTTTATTTGCCCTGCTTTTGCCCCCTGAGAATTCCCTCCTGGTGCAGATCTCGAGTGACCATTTTGGAAAAAAGACACTTCTACTGCATACATGAGTCAGAGGTTGCTGAACTTGCACAACCCAGAAGATTTTAGCTAGTTTCAGAAGGTTTAAAAAAACACAATGGATGTTTTAATGTGTTATGATGGTTCTGGATAAGGTACTCCAGATTTGTCTCATGTGAAATCTGCCTAAGCAATCTGTCTTTTCCCACTTCCTTATTTAAATCCTACATGAGTTTAGCCATTCTATTCATCTGATGAAGTAAATTGCAGCCCCCCCACCCCCCAAAAAACCCTGATGTCTATTGATAATATTTATTTGTCAGAAAAAGTGCTACCATATTTCTGATTTTTGGCTACTATACACTAACAAGGTTTACCTCCTATACCAGTATGTATTTGGACTGAATGAAAGCAAGCTGGTTGAATTACATATGTCTATGGGTTGATCTTTTGGAGTTCTGTGTATTTTTCTTTAAATGTTCTCAGGTTAGTGTGTGATGGTAATTGGCCCCCTATTCTCGAAATGTGTATTAGTATATAGTATAGTATAACCATTCAAAGTTACTGAAAAAAAAGATTTATGACCAGTCCTCACACTTAACTACTGTTACATCATCCTCATGATCATATGAACAAAATTCGGGGATGGGCAACCAGCATATATTTATGATGGTTGCAGCATCCCATGATCAGATGATCTCCATTTGCAACCTTCCCAGCAAACTTTTGACAAGCAAAGTCGAGGGGGGAGCTGGATTTGCTTAATGGCTGTATGATTCATTTAACAATGATTTTCATAACAATTATAACAAAAGTTGTAAAATCAAGTGTGACTTACTTAAACAGTGCCTTGCTTTTAGCAATGGAAATTCTGGTCCCAATTTTGATTGGAAGTCAAAGACTACCTATGCTATAATTTTTCAAGACAAACAGTAACACGGGTCTAATCCTTTCCCATTCCTCCCTCTACAGGTTGCAACAATGCAGGCATTTTTGAAAGGTCCTGTCAGTGCTAAACCTCTCTCTACTAAAGAACGGGGAGCTGCTGCAACTGCAGGAAGCAGTGGGGAGAGCAAGAAAGTCAGACCCATTCCTTGGGTTGAAAAATAGTAAGAGTTTTGCTCTGGTTTGGAATCATCTGAGGATGAATATGCAGACTTGAACTGCTGGGGAATGAGGAAGTTTCAAATTAGTTTTTTGATTGTAATCACCAGATCTCTCTGCTTTTTCTGTGTCTCTCCTTGGTTAATCTTTGGCATTTAATTGGACTTACATACCTATTGATAAATATATTCATATTTATCAATATGAATATCGAAGTGATTGTATTGTTAGGGGAGTTTATTAAATTTATATGCCGCTCATCTCACCATCAAGCGACTCTAGGTGGCGTACAACAAGATAAAAATGATAATATAAAACAAAACAATAAATATTAACATTAAAATTAACAAAGATAGCTAAGGAGGGAATTTATGCAGCGGGGTGGAGAGCCTGCAATGATCCGCTACAGTGCTTTGTTTGTATTTATTTCCAATGTTACTGTTCAACAGAAAAAATAAGCCAGTTCAGTAAAATGTTCTGTTTCACTTCATCACCTTGTCTTTTAAAACGTATTTAAACTTTTGCATTATTCAGTCATTGCCTGAAATGACACTACCATATGTGCTCACTGGACCACCTAAGGAGATTGGAAAAGATTATATGGAAGCTCAGTCAGTATTGAAGTTAATCCTTTATCTGATGATATGGAGACTAACCCAGTCTCCCCAGGAGGCAGTATTGCTGATACCTGATTTCCCCCCCCACAGAGTGAAGGATAAATGATACACTTATGTGTAATGACTATTATTATAACAATAGCTATATATTTGCATAATTTTAATTTTTTTCCAGTAATTTATCATTGATTGCCTTCATCTTATTAAGACTATTAATGGCTAGAATTTAGATTCTGTTATTGTGGCAGCTACTTGCTCAGACGTCTAAGCAATAAGAGGTGCAAAGGTCTTTGATCTAAAGAATAACAGAATAACAGAGTTGGAAGGACCTTGGAGGTCTTCTAGTCCACCCCCCTGCTGAAGTAGGAGACCCTATACCCGTGATGGTGAACCTATGGCACGGGTGCCACAGGTGGCACACGGAGCTATATTGGTGGGCATGCGAGTGTTGCCCTAGTTCAGCTCCAGCACGCATGCGCGCACCGGCCAACTGATTTTCAGGCCTTCCGGTCTCACCAGATGTCAGGAAACTGGCTTTTTCCAGCCTCCGGAAGGCCTCCGGGAGGATGGGGCAGGCTAGAAAGCTTTTGGTGCCTGGAGAGGGGGGGAAACGGGCCTACCGTGCCCACCGTGCTATCACATGCCAAAAGCAGGGGGAAGTGTGGGGGGATGTCACGTGCACATGTGCAGGAGGGCTGGGTGCATTGATTTATGGATGTGGGCACTTGCACCCGCGACCCCCCTGCTTCCGGCACGCGATGGCAAAAAGGTTAGCCATCACTGCTCTATACTATTTCAGATAAATGGCTATTCAATCTCTTCTTGAAAACTTCCAGTGATGGAGCAATGAAGATGCTGTAATCATAATATTCATTTTGATTTTTAAAGAGTAATTAGTACAGCATTTAATGCAGTGTTCATTTTTAAATATCTAGCCGTCCAAAATGCATGGATGAAGTTGCATTTCAAGAGGAAGTTGTGGCAGTACTGAAGAAATCCTTACAGGGAGTTGATGTGAGTGTGGCAGTCACTAAAATAATTGTTTCATGTGGAAATTAAATGAAGTTGGGAAAAATTTGTACTATTGCCAGCTCTTCATTGTTTTATCAAAATTCAAGTATACCCTTAACTGTTGAAAGATGCATATTGTGAATAAAGGAGCCAGTTTCCTAAATATTAAAGCAGCAGTATCTTGCTTTTATCATACGGTAGTTACATTGCCATTGATATTACATGTGCCAAGTGATAGTACAGGTAGTCCTCAACTTAGGGCCACAATTGAGCCCAAAATTTCTGTTACTAAGCAAGACAGTTAAGTGAGTTTGATCCCATTTTACCACCTTTCTTGCTGCAGTTACTAAGTGAATCACTGCAGTTCTTAAGTTAGTAACATGGTTGTTAAGTGACTCTGGCTTTCCCATTAACTTTGCTTGTCAGAATGTCGCAAAAGGGGATCACATGAGTCTGGGACACTGCAACCGTCATAATATGCAGTAGTTGCCAAGTGTCTGAATCTTGATCATGTGACCATGGGGGTGCTGCAACAGTTTGTGCAACAGTAAGTGTGAAATATGGTCTTAACTCACTTTTTCCAGTGCCTTTGTAACTTTGGTCATGACTTGTAAGTCAAGGACTACCTGTACTTCTTAAAAGCTTGGTTTACATATTGGGTTGACATATTGCAAGATATTAAAATTTTCAGCAGCTAAAAAATTCTAAATATACTTTGTAACCTACTTTATGGATTACAGCTTCTGTTAATGATGTCTTATGTCCCTCTTTATGTTTTCTTACTACTTGTTGTTTACATAGCAACTTAGGAAAGTAATTATAAATTTTATATATATATATATATATCTCAATAATTTTTAAAAATGCTGTTGCTTCTCTTTTGAATTTGACTCCTTGTATAATGTAAGATGACTGGCTGGTCTATTTTGATCCTGCTTCTTAGATATTTATAAAATTGGATTTAAACATTACTACATTTGCTGGCTAAATGGGAAAATATTCATTCATTTATAATTATATTTCGTCTTTTATTTTTCTTGTAACTAAGCAACTAATATTTAGAAATATTCATTATTTGAAAATTAAGTCTTATTGGCTGAGATTAAAAAACAAACAAAACCAAGCCACTTGTTCTGCACGTTGAAGGGTTTCTGGTTCCAGTATCTTCTACAAAATACTAAGGCAGTGGCCCACAACCTTTTGGGCACCAGGGAATGGTTCAGTGGAGAGAAGTTTTTCCGCGGACTGGAGGGGGCATAGTTTTGTCTGCTGCCTGTATCCCACGAATGGTGCTTCACTTGTTTGCATGGACCAGTTTCTGGCATGCCACGGACAGTGCTGGTCCATGGACCACGGGTTGGGGACCCCTGTACTAAGCGTTTTTATGTTTTTGTTTTTGTCTTTTTTAACCTGGTGGGTTTTGAAAGCATCCCTTGGTACAGTATAGATATCTGCTCAAAGAAAGACCGCTAAACACACACCTACACTACCTATTTGACTCTTCACCATTGTCTTGAACGCCTTGCTTTCAGTATTTAGACATGTTTGAATAACTGCATCTGTATTTTGTTGAAATGTACTTTCTATGTAGTTTCCACAGTTTTACCATATGTTTATCATGAATTTTAATTTGTAAATATCCATGTATTTCTAACCTTTTCTGAATGGAATAAGCTGTCTGCAGGTACATTAATTTTATTGTTGTAAAGAATAAAATACAATAGATGGGTCATTTAAACAATCCTGTTTAAAATATGGCAATTCATTCATTCTGCAATTCTTATATACATTTCCCTGTAATTAGTTTCTGTTGAACCCACTGGGCTTTTCTTTTCAGTAAGGTTATAACATAGATGGTTGGGTATTTAAGAATGTGTGAGTATGTGAATGAGGAGTAGATATAGCAACAGCATTGTGGAGAAAATATACATAGAAATTTTAGATTTTTTTCCTTTCTAACGTTTTTTTCTTACGCTTCTTGTGGTTGTTTGAAAAACAGGAAATATGTATATACTAAATGTATTCTCATATTCTTTAAATTTCTTTCTGTTGTAGCTTCCTAACCTCTTGTTCTATGGTCCTCCTGGAACTGGGAAAACATCTACTATTTTGGCAGCAGCTAGAGAACTCTTTGGGTAATATGAAGTTTAGTGAAATTGAATTTGACTCTATCTATGTGTTGTTCTTCTCAGTAGTGTTTCTGGCATGAACATCTTGAAATTTTATAATACAGTAAGAATGGATCCTGTTCAGAATTAAGAATAAAATAGATACTGTATATTTGTAAGGCTGATTGGTGAAGAATTCCTAAATGTGGACATGGATGCAAATACAATATCTAGGACAGCGTTAGGAATGCTACCACACATTGTTTTGGACTCCAGGGTCATCAACCCCAACCTGTGTGACAAATCTCCAGGGGAAATGGGAGATGTAGTTCAAATCATGCTTCTCTGTCCTGTTTTAGGAACACACAAGGGAATGGGAACGTGAGGGGCAGAATTACGGTAAATATAATACAAGTTATAGTAGTGGGCAGATTTGGAATTTTAAGACCCTATTTTAGCAGCCTTGTGAAACAGCTGCCTTGCTGGGCATAGGAAATTCTGCTTTATCAGAAGGCAGAGCGATCAGATTGCTTCTCACCAACTTCTCTAGTCCACCAGGATGATCTCTACCACCTCTGTCTTTTTTCCTAGGGTGCATTTAAAAGAACCACCCCTGTTTTATTTTCTAAATCCCACAAAGACTGTATGGATCCCCAAAGCATTGTCGGAAATTCAGATTAGGCTTGAGTTTGATCCTTTATTTGGGAAACGATGGCTCCCTGCATATTATTTTCATTAAAAATTCCAAATAACTAATAATATCAGGAGAGCCTCAAGGCTGGTATCTACAGAGCTCTTGGTTATCCGTAGGCATTACGTTGGCTCAGAAGTAACCTGAAGCTACAAGGTCCTCGATTTATTACCACAATTGAGCCCAAAATTTATGTTGCTAAATGAGACGTTTGTTGAGTTTTGCCCCCTTTTATGACCTTTCCTGCCACAGTTGTTAAGTGAATCACTGCAGTTGATAAGTTAGTCACATGGTTATTAAGTGAATCTGGCCTCCTCATTGATTTTGCTTCTAAGAAGGTCTCAAAAGGGAATCACACGACCCTCTGGGACGCTGCAGCCGTCATAAATGTGAGTCAGTTGTCAAGCATCTGAATATTGATCATGTGATCATGGGGAAGCTGCAATGGTCATAAATGTGAAAAACGGTCATAAGTCACATTTTTCACTGCCTTTGTAACTTTGAACAGTCACTAAACGAACTGTTGTATGTTGAGGACTACCTGTAGATTTCTTTGAAATTAGCAGAAACATATTTTGATGCTAACTGTCATCAGCTAAAATTTACATTCTTGCAATTGAGCGTTCCACAACTTGAGCTTCTAGATGTAGTAGGACTGCAAGTTCCTGAATTTCAGTCAGAAGCCATGCCCCCTGGGAAAATTTGGGTAATTGAATCCCAACGTACCTGGAAGATAGTACAATGGGGAGATGCCAGCTCTTCAAGATAGACCAGCTTGCGAAACAGACACTGCATGAACACTGGAACTCTCTTGTTATGATTCATCTCAGACAGATGTTCAAACCATAGGTGGCAGTGACCTGGGATAGGCAGATGTGGATGTTTCATGGTGTTAAAGGTGTTATCGCAGGACCTAAGCTGTTCTGAGTAAAATTGACTTTTGCAATTGATTGATGGTGATTTCGTCAATGCCGATGGTGTTCAGGTCATGCTCCAGATGTTTTGGGATTGCAACCAGGGTGTCTATTACTATTGATACTTCCTTTGCTTTCTTTTGCCACATTCTGTTTCTATTTGCAGGTCTTTATATTTTGTTATTTTCTTTTTCTTCTATTCTGC
Organism: Ptyas mucosa; assembly: GCA_012654045.1. NCBI lineage: Eukaryota > Metazoa > Chordata > Lepidosauria > Squamata > Colubridae > Ptyas > Ptyas mucosa. The sequence goes on along the minus strand of WNWU01000019.1, from coordinate 225,634 downwards.
TGACTCCAGGTACTGCCACATCCACTATCCAGTTTTTTCTTTTTCTTTTTTATGGACAGTTGTTGGATAGGCAGGTACCGGTCTCTCTGAATTCTAAAGTCCCAGAGCAATTTAGCTTCTTCATTTTCTATTAATTACTCTTTTATTATTATAGCGTGCAGTAACGGATTCTTGAAAGTCAGACAGATTCTCTTTCCCCTAAAGAGAATAAAAATGGGACAATCTTCAGCTTCTTTTCTTCACTCCCTCCTCTCTCTCCAGCCTAAACTGATGTTTAACTAAAAGATATATCCCTGTACTTTACTACAGACAAGGTGCTATAGCAGTTTACTTTATGAGAATTCAAAATGTGAACCTGAGTTAACAGTTCTGCCTAAGACGTTTATTAAAAAGTGTTTGTATTTGTTTTGTTATAAATAGTCCTGAATTGTTCCGGCAGAGAGTCCTTGAATTAAATGCATCTGATGAACGTGGAATACAAGTCATTCGAGAGAAAGTCAAGACTTTTGCCCAATTAACAGTATCGGGAAATCGTTCAGAGTAAGCTCCCTTGGATAGTATTTCTCTCTGTTTCAGATTAACATGAGTTGCTTTGTAATGCTAAAATAAACTACGAGTCAGCACTGCACCATGAGGCTCTCAGATGATGCCTTAGTCAGTCATCCAAACTTTACTCTAATCTCAGGGGAATTTATCATTTACCAAGTGTACATACCTTTGCTAGTGTCTCTAATAGAACATGTGTAGGCAGTGAAATGTAATGTAATATATTAAGATACTTAAATTGTATCCTTCAGTTAATTGAAATAGCAGCTTCAACTATCCCTTTGGGTAACTTCTTTCTCGATTGATCAGATTATAAGAAATAGATTAATGTATCAATCCTTTAAATATTCTAAAGGCGGAAAAAAAAGATATAAGCCATATTGAGCTTATGGATTGAAAAATTTAAAGCAGAGTTTAGGAAAAGCATGAGTTGATTTGGCCTGTTTTTTCTGCTTGGGTTTTTTTTCTTTTTTTGCTGGGATTTAAGGACAAATAACCAATTTAGCTAAAATCACATTCTTTTCAATGAGAGGGATTTCTTAAATCCCCCTCTAAAATGGGGAAAAACAATTCAAGGGTTTTAAAGGTGAAATTGACGCCATAAACTTCTGTAAAGCTCAAGGATCAGGTGTTGCCCTTAAAACCTTCCCCCTAAAAGGCCAGAAACTTTGACCTTGCTAAGTATGGACAAATTAGGGGAAGTCATAAAAGTGAATGCCAACACTTTCCATAAATGAGAAATAAAAAGGCTAGAAGAAAATAATGTGGCCTGTTTTGAATAACAATGAGAGTGTTCCATGTAGTGCAACAGTGTTTAGCTAAGTTGGGGAACAGAATGGGGAAAGTTCCAATTTAAATTTTTTCCCCACTGTAGGTTCTGAATGGGAAGCAATGTTTATGCCATAATGTGTTTGCCAGTAGACTGTTGAAAGCACTGCTTGTGCTAGCACCATAAATGGCTCACACGTGCTTTTGTGATTGTTTTGTGTTTAGCGGCAAACCATGTCCACCTTTTAAGATCATAATCCTGGATGAGGCAGATTCTATGACCTCAGCAGCTCAAGCAGCTTTAAGGCGCACCATGGAGAAGGAATCTAAGACCACACGATTCTGCCTTATTTGTAATTACATCAGTCGGTGCGTATGAATTATAGCATACATTTGTATTTATTTACTCTTATGAAAAATGTATTAGGTAACTACACCTTGGAGTCCACTCACCTATTGGTAACATCGTGGGAATATTGCTGAGATTTTCTGGGAAATGTTAAAAATGTTTTTATAACTGCTTTTTTAAAGCTGATTTTTCAGCTTCCTACTCTAGCCTTCAGCCCTGGGATTTCCTGGTGTTTTCCCATCTAGATAACAACCAGGGCTGACCATGCACAAATTCTGAGTCTATACTTGGTTAGCTCTGTTTGTTAAAATATCTGTCTAAGAAATCAAAGAATGTATTTGAATTTTAAAGACAATTATGTTTCACTTACGGGGAAAAAATGAGTATGATAACACAATGCTAATATGTGAAAATGTCTGTCCTGCCAACCTAGCAATTCGAGAGCAAGCAATTGTGAGTAGATAAATAGGTACCACTTTGGTGGGAATTTAACAATGTTCTGTGTGCCTTTGGCGTACAATCATGCTGGCCACACAACCACAAAAATATCTTTGGGCAATGCTGGCTCCCTTGGCTAAGAAACAGATGAACACCATGCCTTTAGAGTTGGATACGACTGGACAAGGAAACCTTTACCTTCATATGCTGTGGAAAGAAACTGTTGTAAGAAAATAAGAACATAAAGTGTTTCTGTTTCCTCTGGTTACTGAGTTTCTCTTCCTGTCTTTGATAGAATCATTGAACCGATTACATCTCGATGCTCCAAATTTCGTTTCAAGCCACTTTCCGACAAAACCCAACGCCAGAGAGTTCTAGACATTGCTGAAAAGGAAAATGTGATGATCAGCAATGAGGTAACATGCCAATTAATTATAAAATTCTTGGTCATAATATTGTGAACAAAAAGGTTGTATTCATCAATGGGTTTTTTGCCTGTCAAAGAGGTAACACTTGTGAATAGAATTCCATGTCCCGCCCCCCCAAAGGTTTTTAACACAGCTTAGTTCTGTAGCACAGAATTGGAGAATCCCCTTGGACAGGGGAAAAGAAACCTGCTGAATTAAATACAACCTATAAAGTTTAATTGTGTGTTCTTTCATCTGAGAGCCTGAGACAGGCTGTCAGTCTTTTGTAAGGAATGAAGATAGATTAGACTTAGAACAGTCCTTCCCAAATGGGATCTCTAATTTTGTTGATACTAACTCCAAATTGCCAGGATTGGGAAGATGAATTTAAATGTAATACTGGGAGATTGTACATAAACAGTCCTACAATTTGGACTTTGCATTCCAATCATTGAAGTTCAATAGAAGTTTAACATGCCCTTCCCATCCATATTTCCAAAAGAAATTCATAGCCCACACTAATGTGGATTGAACTGCCTGTGGTTCACTACGAATGAAACTTTTCCTTCCTTCCTTCCTTCCTTCCTTCCTTCCTTCCTTCCTTCCTTCCTTCCTTCCTTCCTTCCCTTCCCTTCCCTTCCCTTCCCTTCCCTTCCCTTCCCTTCCCTTCCCTTCCCTTCCCTTCCCTCCCTGCCCTGCCCTGCCCTGCCCTGCCTGCATAAAAACAACAAATATACAGTCCAGATTAAAAACAGCAATAAATTGATGAAAGATCCAGTCAAACAAACGTATCACACACCCAAAAAGGGACTCCAGCCACTTAGCCCAAAGCCTGGGACATCAGCCAAGCCTTTTAAGACCCACCAGAATGCCATCAGGGTGGTAAGCACCTGGATCTCAGGGGGACCTCCCTTCAGTGGACAAACACTTGAGTCAGAGAAGACACTCTTCCAGGATCTTGATGGATGGATGGTTTCTCAAGTGAATCTGGAGCATGCCAACTGTCGGAATCAACCAGCCAGGCTGACATCACATGAAATAGGCAATTCCTAAAATAACCAGCCCCTATTCCATATAGGACTTTATAGGTCATAACCAGCACTTTGAATTGCACCTGGGAGCAAACCAGGCAGCCAGTGCATCTCACAAAGCAGAGGTATCACATAGGCATATGTGATACCTCTGTCCATCACTGCCTATGTGACTTCATTCTAGGCCTAATTGAAGCTTCCAGGTGATCTTGAAGCACAGCCCCCTGCAAAGTGCAGTGCAGTAATCAAGCTGTGAGTTGACCAGGGCATGAGTGATGTCTGAAGGGCCTCTTGATTTAGGAAAGGACAACACAGGTGTACCAGATGAAGCTGGGCAAAGGCCTTCCTTGGCATAGCTGCCACCTGCTAATTGAGCAGGAGCTGAGAGTGTGGGAAAGCTCCTGAAGTGTGCATCACTTTTGAATGTGGATTTGTTCTGCAATCCAAGGTTAAAGGTAGACTATCCCCAAATCTAGGTAGCCCAAACTTCCACAGCCACTCAGTCTTGGTAGGATTAAGTTGATAACTTCCTCCCACACCAAACCTGCACAATCTCCAGACAACCTCAGCAGTATCACCTGACTGACTGAAACTATCTCCAAAGGAAGGAAAATCTCCATAAAATTGTGGTTTATTCCTAACCCCTGGCCTTTTGAGCTAGCTCAAAAGGATATCATGATTGGCAATTTCAAAAGCCGTTAGAGCTCAAGGAGAGTAACCATGGAAGCTCCACTTCCATCCAGCTCCCTAGGTGGCTCAGTGGCTAAGACGCTGAGTGTCAATCAGAAAGATCGGCGGTTCGACTCCCTAGTATAAGTCTCCTGCGTGAGCAGGGGGTTGGACTAGATGACCTCCAAGGTCCCTTCCAACTCTGTTATTGTTACATCCTGGTTCCACCACAGACTATTAACAAGCTGAAATTTTAGTATAAGATGCTAAAAAGTGTGCTTTGCAAAATGGTATTCATTGTTTTCCTTTTCTGCATACGATTTCTTTTGTGTTTCTTTTATTTTCAATATTTATTGTGTTATACAGGTAATCGATTACCTTGTTCATGTGGCAGAAGGAGATTTGAGGAAAGCAATCACACTTCTTCAGAGTGCTACACGATTGACAGGCGGAAAAGAAGTGACAGAGAAAATTGTTATTGAAATTGCAGGGGTAAGCCTTGGTTTGAGATGACATATTTGCTGTTGTAAAAAGTGATAATTCAAAATTGTGATTTTTTTTCATTAAAGACATCCCTTTAGAAGCTACACACTTATTTTTAAAGGCTTGCCTAGAATAATGCTCTGGGAGTTTTGTGTGGAAGAGAGATTTTTTTCTTGCCATAATTTGTAGTAAGAATTTTAATTATAGTTGTAAAAACTAATGCGAACTAAACTTAGAGAAAAAGAAGAGAATAGGAAAGACTGCAAGAAAAAAGAATATAGAATAAAAAGAAGAAATACGTAAAGAAGTGATTTCCTACTTTAAATAGGAATAAATATTAAATATTCTTTTATTTGAAACAGACTAAATCCAAATATTGTCATAGGATTGGATTTCTCTTCAATTCTTCTTCATACTATCACACCAATTTCTTCAAGGTTTTAACAAATCTCTTCGATAGAGCCGTCAAAAAAATCATTTTAGGTCATTCTTTTGATTTATCACTTGTATTTCCCATTTAATGTTTATTGCTTTCAACCTGGCTCTTTTCTATATTTCCAGTAATGTGGATATAGAGAAAATTGCTTGGGAGTGTATAGGAGATCAGTATGGTGTGAATGTGGTGGGACTTGGGGTGGCTGCCTCAGGGCCCAGGAGGGCGTGTGCAGGGCAGGTGCAGTGGGGCAGGGCTTGGGTTGCTGCTGCTGGAGGGGGTGCCAACGGCTGCAGAAGTGTGGCAGGGTGCAGGTGGCTGTTACCACCTCTGATTTATCAGAGTGACTTGCAATCTTCCCTGCCAGCTTCCCCATTGATTTTGCTTGTGACAAGGAAGCTTGCAAATGGTGGTCACTTACCACATGACACTTCAACTGCAGTAATTGCGAGGCAATTGCCTGATCAAAGTCCCTTCCTCTGCACCCACAAATCCATTACATGGTCCAATCAATCCACCGTCCCAACTAAAGATGTTTCCAAGTTACGCCTCTCCAGGTGCAGGCTGAACGTCCTTGACTCTCAGAGAAAAGAATGTTATTTTGGCTATCTTTATCTCTACCCACTCCATGCAACCCTCCCTCCCAGTTTCCCACAGCAGGCCTATGCACTAAATGTGGCAGCCCTGAAGATCCAAAGAGAAAGATGGCCTCCAGGGCTGACACCTGCTGTATAGGAATGATCGTGGTAGGTTGAAAATGAAATTGAGATAAATGTTACAAATATTGGCGTAGGGTAAGATAGATGATGCAGGATGAAGTAAATGCGAGTGACCAAGTACAGAAGTTAAGGTTGGGTAAGTTGTCTATGGATATGCTGGAAGCAAGGATGAAGAATAGAGAAAATATGGATAGATATAGTGAATGGTTTCATATAAAGTAGATTTAACCATGATTTCCTTTTCTTTTTCTCTTAGCTCATGCCTTCACTTTCTCTGTCTTGCTGTTACTCCTTTCCCACTTCTGCCTAACATTGCTTACCCTAAAACGGAATAGTGCGATGGGCATATATGTATGCAAAATCAAGAATGCTGGCTGCATTTCTCATTTTTGGAAAAACCTGGGCCAAAAAGACTATATTGCTTGTGACCTTAGGAATTTTGCTTGCCTATCTGTATTATCTTATTGTCATGGTGATTTACATAAAAAGAAAGAGTTTTGTGTGATAGGAGATGGACAATGTTTTATTTCTACGACTTTATATTCTAGGTTGTCCCCAAAGAAATACTGGATGGACTGCTGAGTGCCTGTCAGAGTGGCTCTTTTGAAAAGTTGGAAGCTGTAACAAAGGTGTGTTTCTTAAGATTTAAATGAGATATTTTGTATTATAGGACACTCTTTTCTATGCTGGTAGGCGGTACATAGTACAATTGCGTAATCACACTGAAACTAAAAACTGCCTGCCTTTAAGCTAATCTTGTGTCAATGTAACATGAACTGCCTGACATTTATTTGGCTTATGACCTTAGGTAGAAAAGAGCTCCTAAGAGGAGAAGTATAACTGCTTAGAATTAATTAACTGTTTAACTCACTTTGTACAGTAAGGATATGTTATGTTCAGCTTGACTAATGTTCAGCTTCAGCATATCTTTTTGAACAGTTCAAGGTGGCGGGCACTAAAAGTACATGAAAAGTGGGACGTTTGTGTGTTGTGCTCCATGTTTCCCGACTCTTACATATTTTTCTCCTGGTCTACTTTAAGGAGCTATGATAAGACAAAAATAGAGAGGTGTCTCTATTTTCTCTCTCTTTCTCTCTCTCTGAGCTAGCTGATATTTTTGCTTTGTGTCTCTGTACCCAAGATTGGCTTGGGATATTTTTTTTTTCTCTGTGTAAAATGTATGTGTGAGTGAATTGTTAGGTGAGTCATAAGGTTATAAATGATTTTAGAATCAAAGGGGAAACTGCTTTGGAGTATGTATATTATGTGTACATGTAGCTCCTGTCACTCTCCTAAACCCTATTTGCCCTAAAACCCCTGGAATTGCCCTATTCCAGGATTGTTCTGTAGAGTTGCTGGCAAATGCTAATTCAGTCTCCCTACATGCTCCAAATTCCCTTTGAAAGAAAAGCACAGCATAGCCCTAGTGTGCTCGGTGTGAGTAGGTGTTTTCTTGCTTGTATCGGGGTGCAGGTAGTCCTTGACTTAGAACCATTTGTTTAGTGACTGTTAGGTTACAATGGCACTGAAAAAGTGACTTACAACTGTTTCTCATACTTACGACCATTGCAGCACATGCCTGCTTCAGCTTCCCCGTGGTCACATGATCCAAATTCAGACTCTTGGCAACTGACTGATATTTATGATGGTTGCAGGGCCCCGAGGTCATGTATGTAATCACCTTTGACGACCTTCTGAGAAGCAAAGTCAATGGGAAAGCCAGATTCACTTAACAACCGTGTCACTGACATAACAACTGCAGTGATTCACTTAACAGCTGTGACAGAGGTCGTAAAATGGGGCAAAACTCACTTAACAACTGCCTCTTAGCAATTAAGCTTAGCAACATAAATTTTGGGCCCAACTGTGATCATAAGTTGAGGACTGCCTTTGTTCTGTAATCATTCCTAGTTTGTGTTTGGTACAGTGACTGTTGTGCTCTTAAGGAACAAATGTGGTATTTAGCAATCGGGGTTGAAATCTCTCAATCAGTCAGTCATATATTTAGTTTCTTGGATAAATCTGTTTTGTATTCATCCATTTATTTTTTTTGTGAAATGGGCTTTTGGGATAGAAAGCTAGGTTCTAAGGGGTAGCATTGCGTTTTGGAGATTCATCTCTGCCTTGGACCCATATTTGGGGAATATATTTTTTTTTATAAAGCTTCAGGAATTTGTTTTCTGAGAAATGGGTAGTTGTGACAGGTGGTATGTTTTACAACTCACATTTTATGAATGAGCAAACATACCCTCCCCCCACCATGCAGTGCCTCTGTTAACTTTATTATGTATTCAAAATTTGATATAAAATCCACCGGCTCAAAATAGCTGCGTAGCTCATGTAGGTTGAAGGGAGGAGGAAGAGAAGTGATTTTCCTAAGCAGGTATTTTCTGAGACACTGCAGATAAGATTCCTGCTTTGAACAAGAATTTGTGAATTTTCCCCCCAAAGCAAATTCTATATCCTTAGGGGAGCAATTTACTTTCCATATGTAGTTGGAAGTCTTGACACCCCCCCTCCCTCTTTGTATCACTGTTGTCTCAGATTCTGTAATTATGTTGGCAGTGGTAGCAATTTTTCACACACTGTAAGAATAAGCAGTGATCTGCCTTGGAGCTAAGTAAATTCATCACTAGAATAGATTGTTCCTCTGTTTGCAAGAGCAATCCCTCAGTCTCTGCAGGAACATTGAGGAAGATTTAAATTCCACTTTAAAAATAGAGCAAGTGTCTATACTCCTGCTTGTCTGCAGATTGTTAAACTGAAAGGGAAAAGCTTCCCTGTAGAGCAGTGGTGTCAAACTGGATATCATTGAGGGACGCATTAGGGTTGTTTTTGACCTTGGGGGTGGGGCTGGGATGGATAGGGTGGGCGTGGTCAGCATGATGTCACTCATGTCAGGGGGCCGCCTATAGCGGCCCGAGCACTCTACCAGCAAAAAAAAGCTCCATTTTCAACTGGGATGGCATGCTACAACCCTCTGCCAGCGAAAATGGAGCTCAGGAGGGCCACACGTGGCCCTCGCAAGCTCCGTGTTCGCTGGCAGAGGCACAGCGGGCTGGTCCTTCGTTGTTTCCAGGGTGGCCTTGCGGGCCAGATCTAAGCACCTGCGGGACGGATCTGGCCCCCTGGCCTTGAGTTTGACACCCCTGCTGTAGAGTCTCCTTTAACAGTTAATGTTACAAGATTGGTACCTTCTTAGTACTTTGTTCATAGGCCAGTGCCAGTAACACCTTCACATTTATTCCTGCCAAGGAAGGCTTCTGGTTAACTCAGATGTTACTAATCCAATTATCTGATTTATTCTTAAATATTCTTATTAAACAATAGCGCAATAGTAGTGTTGAGCAATATAAAATCATCTCCCCTTGTTGGGACCACCAAATAACCCGATGGAATGTGTGCTGCTCTATTTTAAAAGCAAAATTTCAAAAACTGTCGGTATCATTTTCATTTGTAATTTCTGGTTGCCCTAGGCTTGTGGTTTGTTGCTTCTGATTTTTTTTAAAAATTTGATTTATATGCCGCCCTTCTCCCGAGACTCAGGGCGGCTTACAATGCACTAAGCAATAGCCTTCATACTTTTGTATATTTATACAAAGTCAGCTTATTGCCCCCACAAACTGGGTCCTCAATTTACGTACCTTAGAAAGGATGGAAGGCTGAGTCAACCTTGAGCCTGGTGAGATTCGAACCTGCAATAATTGCAGGCAGCTGTTGTTAATAACAGGGTGCTTTAGACCACTGTACTACCAAGGCTCTATTTGGGTGGGTGCCAGAAGAGGCGGCCACATTGGCTGGCTAGCAAGCTTTGCTTTTCCTGAAAAAGACACCGGCTTCAGTGGGATGCCTGGCTGAGCAAGGCACACTGGCAAAGCTGGATCTCTTTAGGGGGGCAGAATGCAGAAGAATGACCACTGACCGGGTCTTCTTGTGGGATAGTAGAACTTTGCTATCTCTAACCCTGGATTTTGGGGATGCTGGGAGGATGGCATAGCTTGGCTTTTCCTGGAATGCAGACTGGTAAGCAGAACCCTGCTGAGCTGAGCTCTCAGTTGACTTGGTAAAACCAGCATGGAGGTGCAACATTCCATTATCACAAGAAGGAATCAAGTTGGCATTTGGGAACTTGAGGTCTGAGTAAATGAATAAAATCCCAAGTATTGACAGCCTTGCCACCTTGAATGATCTCTGGGAGGCAGAGTTTAATGAAATTGTCTATTTTACTGGCTGTTGCTCAGTTTCAACTTCTGCATAATAGTGCTCATTTGTAATATTTTAAGCAAGTCTATGGGCAACTCACTCACACCCTTGTCACCTCTCGCCTTGATTACTGTAATGCTCTCTACATGGGGCTCCCCTTGAGGGGCACCCGGAGGCTCCAACTGGTCCAGAATGCGGCCGCGCGGGTAGTGATGGGAGCAACGTGGCGCTCCCATGTAACACCACTCCTGCGCGACCTGCACTGGCTCCCAGTGGTCTTCCGGGTGCGTTTCAAGGTGTTGGTTATCACCTTTAAAGCGCTCCATGGCATAGGACCGTCTACTGCCACAGACGACCTCCCATCGACCCGTGTGCTCCCACAGAGAGGACTCCTCGGGGTGCCGTCAGCCAAACAATGTAGGCTGGCAACCCCCAGGGGGAGAGCCTTCTCTGTGGGGGCACCTACCCTCTGGAATCAGTTACCCCCCGAGATAAGGAAAATCCCAGACCTCAGTGTCTTCCGTCGTGCCCTGAAAACTTACCTCTTCAAACAAGCCGGGCTGGCTTAAGCAGTATTTTAAATTTTATGGGGATGGGTATTTTTAATCTGAGCCGAAATTTATTATTCTATTTTTAATTGTTCTTATTGTTTATATTATGTGTTTTTTAACTCCGGCTGTACACCGCCCTGAGTCCTCAGGGAGAAGGGCGGTCTATAAATTATATATATATATATAAACACAAACAAACAAACAAACAAACTTTATCCTAGTAAGGAATTAATAATTGAGCTTAGTATCTCCTGGCTTTATACTATATAGGACCAGCAATCAGCACCCAGATGAGCATAGATTAACATCAGACAAACAATCAAGTAAACAATACCCCAATCCAGGAACTGCCAAACAAGCCAACAGTAAGCAGCCAAACTACAACAAACAAACCCTAGCCTAACCCTAACCAAAGAACCACCAACACCCACTCCTATCAACACTGACAGGAATATAAATTGAGAGCAAACCTCACTCCTTACTAGCACTGATGATTTGACTTAGTTTGGTTGTTTTCTTGCAGATTTTTCATTATCCAAACTCAGAGACCACCAAGGATCCCCTCGCTATATAGGATTGGAAGTACTTTCACTAGGTTTTAAACCGATAATATTAAAACTATTTAGTCTTAAGTCAATAATAACATCCAGTCCTCCTTATTTGTTCTTCTCTGTCTTGCTTATAGAATGTGATCAGTGAAGGCTATGCAGCTACTCAACTGATAAATCAGCTTCATGATATCATCGTTGACAAAGACGACCTCAACGACAAGCAAAAATCTGTAATTATAGAGAAATTTGCTGTAAGTCTTAAATACTTGCATTCAAGCTCTATCGGAGGCTAATGAAATATGTGGTTAAAAATGAATATGAAACATTAAGGACTTGTGGGAAGTTGTATTTTAGAAGTCACACACAGTAAGACAGAGATGGGTGGTTTCTAAATGTGATATATAAATAAAAGTAAGTAGTCATAAAGAATCAGTATGGTAAACAGTTTCACAAATTGTTCCGTGGTGGGTGGTTGTAACTTCACCAACTTTCCTGCGCTCTCTTTTCCTACTTGGTGGTAACAAGAACAAAAAATAGAAGCATAATGTATCTATGCATTTAGACAAATATTTAATGTGAGCAAATATTCTTGCCAAAACAACAGATAGATAGTTCAGCCATCTTCAACCTGATGTCTCCAGGTGCATTGGGCCATTTCCATGTCAGAATGGTACAACTCATCACAAACAACTCACTATGGCCAATTTGCCACAGCCAACTCACAGCGGAACAACTCACTGCAGGACAATTCAATTTAATTATTTAAAATAATATTTAAAATATTTTAATTTTTGTCATTCACATTTTATTTTGTCCCTTCTTTGGCATCTTTTCTTAAATTATTCTAGTTGGCTATTCCTTCAATATTAAGTGTATCCTGTGGCCAGATGAATGTGGCAAGTTGTTGTAGACCTTTCCACATTAGCTGGAAATTTTAGTAGGTATAACCTAACTAAATCTGGGGGGTACAAGCTGGAAAAGGTTGGTTCAGCAGATTTTTCTGTACTGGCAACTAAAAGGACAATTGCCTGAAAAAATGGCTAAAAACATGTTTCAGTAGTTTTAAAATTTGGTATGTTACAAGGTCGTTGAATGAGTAGTTGTTAAACAAGGACTGCCTGTTTATTAATGAATATTAGGCAGTTTAATTTTATTCTCCCCTAGAATAAAAAAAAAAGTTAGATACATATCTTGCAAGGGAAGAGGAAATATAGCCGCTAAAATGTTTTGCTTTATGCCAAGTATGATTGTTACCAAACTTGGCAAATCTTGAGTATTTTGTTTTGTTTTGCAGGAAGCAGACAAGTGCTTGGCAGATGGTTCTGATGAGTTCTTGCAGTTGATCAGCGTCTGTGCTGTCATGATGCAGCAGCTAATTCAGAATAGCTAACTGTAGCGGACAAGTGGCCTTTTGATGGCCATCACTGACCTTTTCTCTGCAGTTTTGGCACGCAGTTTGCAAACTGTTCTGTAAATATAGACTTTGCTATAGATTTTCATCTTGTCGCTTTCATTTTAGCTTTTCTGGTTCAGGTCCAAGCTACTGAGGAAAGGAAGAATCAAAGCTTTTTTCTGCTATACATACATACATACATACATACATACATACATACATACATACATTATACAAGCCATCTGGTGATCAGGGTGTTTACATAATGTTAAAACAGGAGTCCCCAACCTATGGGCCACAGTTCACTACCAGGCCGTGGCCTATTCACAACCACGCCGGTGTGCACAAATAGCCCAAGTCACACACACAAGTGGCTGGTGTGGGTGGTGGGCATGCATTTCTGCTCACACAAATGAAGATGTGCGCATGTGGTCCTGCCCCTCACACAAAACCATCCCTCTTCTCTTCTTGTTAAAACAGAAGCTACGGTTAAGAAGTCATATTATTACAATACAGCCAGTTTGATATAATGACTAAAGGCATTCGCTTAGAGACTGTTTTAGTCCTACCTTAACGCACAAAAGCCAGCTGAGTGACCTAGGAAATGGCAAACCCACTTCTGACTTATTCCCAAAAAAACTGTACTTGCCATGAGTCAACACTGACAAAGGCACAGACTTGAATAAACACATATAATTGGATACACCCAGAATATATTGCTTTAGATTTCAAGCTTTTTTGCTACAGGTCCCCGTTACATTATTAAAATGATTTATGTGGATAATATTGGTATTTGATGTTTACAGTATTAAAAATTGACAAGCTTAAAATATTTGACTCTGGATCTTCAGGAGTCCCCAGACAACTTTGAGAATTGCTGGCGTAGGACATTTTCCGAGGCTACATCACAATGGTCCCCTCATCCTACAAAACCTAATCCTAAAGCCTTAACTTTAAATCTGAGGCCCCATCAAATTAGTGGATCATCTGATAAAATTGGTAAATACTTTTTAAAAAATTGTCGTTTTCTTGAAATTGGAAAAAAAAAAGCATTTAAATTTTGGTTTTTGTAGTCTTTTAAGACATGAAAGAAATTAAGAAATGCACCAGATCATAAAATACTTAAATATACCTAACTTGTTTTAGAAACAAGGATGCTTTATGACAGATATGTTAGAGATGAATGGAAGATGCAAGGTAGGTTTAAATCCACGTTAGGTAGAAAGCACCAGTTGTGTGCTAGTCACCCAGACATCTCTTCATATTTTATTTCTACCAGCACTACTACTCGGATGACCCAGAGGACAGAGATAAACCTCCAAATGCTTCACTGACCCTCTTAAGAGTGGTGTCAAACTCGCGTTTCCACGGCAGCATCATGTGACATATCAGGACTTCCCCCCCTTCACTAAACCAGGTGTGGGTGTGGCCAGCACGTGATCCAGCCTAGCTGCAGTTTGATAGCCCTACTCTAAAAGGATGCAAATGACCAGCTGTCTGCAAGGAATATAAATCCTTCCATTCCCCACTATCCTGTCGGAGATGAAAAAGCATCTTGGATGAGAAGCAAAATGTCTACCAAAAAAATCCAGCTGCCTTCTGAAAAAGCATCTTTGGGACAACCATGACCTGCATGATTGAGAATCTCGTTTTGCCAAAACTCGATCTCATGTAGCTAAACACTTTGTCTGCACACACCCTTCCCTATATAACAACTGCTTGATTTCTCCTTTTCTTTGGAAATTCTATTCTGTATCCAGAATGCAAGCTTGTTTTGCTGCAGTATTTTCATTTCCAACCCTTCTGAATTTTTATATTTCAATTTCGTTTTGTTTGTAGTAGTTGCCCATCTTAAAAATCAAATCAATGCGAACTACGTATTAGGCTAAGCCAGTGTCTCTCAATCTCAGCGAGTTTAAGACCTGTGGACTTCAACTCCCAGAATTCCCCAGCCAGCTTTGCTGGCTGGGGAATTCTGGGAGTTGAAGTCTACAGGTCTTAAACTCGCTGAGATTGAGAAACACTGGGCTAAGCCAACGCAAAAATAGGATAGAAACTGATACTGCATGCTTGATGTAACCCATCATGCTCTCTTCCCACTATGACCACTCTATTCCAGCACAAAAGGATAGGGCCTGTAATTGTAAAGGCATGCTTCTGATCATTTGAAATTTAGGTTAACTTTTAAATTGTTAGACCAAATTTTCAATTAAACTACACCTTTAAGCATTGAACACAATTTTATAGCCAATAACATTTCAGCAGACTTGGCGGCTTTTAAACATTAGAATGTAGTGATAAAATACTTAGGAACAGCAATAAATAGGAAAAAATGGTGAAACAAGATTGGCAACCTGGCCAAGTTTTCCACTAACCTGAATAAACATATTGCTCAAAGTGCTTCTGGGTTTATGAAAATTGGAGATGTGTTCCATACATTTTTCTTACCATTCAGGCAAGTCAAACTTTGCATTAGTATAGAGTAAGAGTAAGCTTGGTCTTTAGCGTTCTCCAACCCATTTAAAATAACTTATTTTTAAGCAGAAAAAGCAAAACCTTAGGTCTCCTGGGCACTCTTAAGTAGACAAATAGAATAAATTTGTAATTGATGTGGTCAACAATTAGGACACAATACCCAGAGATTGGGATTGTCTATAGTACTGTTGAAATAGCAGTTTGGTGTCAACTTGAACAATATTTCCATCACTTATCTACTATCTGTAGATGACCTATGTGCTAATACAACTGAAGATGGTGAATTCACTCAACATTAGGTATAGTTAGTCCTTGACTGATGCTCGGTCATTTAGCAACTGATCAAAGTTACAACCTATCTCCCCAGAGTTACTTATTACCTGGTTTTGAAGCCGTGATGGCTGCCCTCTGCTATGCCAGCATTTACAGCTGTTTATATACATTTAAATCATTTGATGACTGCTTAACGAATGGCATGATTTATAAAACTACACGTACCACTAGCTCCACTAGTAGAACACAAATCAATAATTTGCTATTATGTATAGTTGAATGTGGCACACTTGCATACCTGGCAGTCTTGTATAACGATTGAAAACGGAAACCCAGAACTGCACTGCCAATTTCCAAAAAGCATCCAGTTCATCCAATGAAGTGAATATATAATATTTTATTGAACATTCAAACTTCATTAAGACATGTGCAATATGGCAATTTAATGGGTTTAAACCCTAACTAAGACAATAGTAATGATCGCTTGCAGGGTTTAGCAACAGGGTCCAGATCACACTTAACACTAATTAAATACTTTATTCAATAAATACATACCAAACAAAAATGCATTTTTATGTTCTTATAAAAGATTAGTCATTTTGAAAGGCCTTTCCAATTTACTCGAATATAGGATTATAACGTACAATAAAGGTAGGTATGCTAGTTTAACATAATTGGCTGATTTTATACAGCACTTATATCTTTTAGTCCATAAGTAAATTATTAAATGATAAAGAACATCTAGCACTACCACTTCTACAGAACTAGGAAATAAATTTCTAATAAAGAAAAAATGTACAGACCCCATGACTTTCCACCCAACCCCAACAGTCTAAACCCTAAAGAGGAGAAAGCCAATGGCTCTCCCCCACAAAAGCTCACGACAAAATGTCGCTTTGCTTATCAAAAATCTGTATTTCTGATCCGTAATGAGCATTGAGACAAGATTCAATGTATCCCCCAAGAAGCACAATGCACGTTGTGGATCGCCTGGTCAGCAACAGCGAGCACTGCATTCCAAAAACATCTCATCCCAGGGATTAAATGAGGTCAGCCACATTCATAGGCATTTCCTCCACTGTAGTATTGTAGAAAGTCTCAATATCCCGAAGGATCCGCTTGTCCTCCTCAGTGACAAAATTTATAGCCACACCTTTCCTGCCAAAACGACCACCTCGACCAATCCTGCAAGCAAAGCAAAGACATCGAACGTTACTCCAGTCTTTTTTTGACTAATAACAAAACCTGTTTTGGGGTGAGGGAGCCAGAAACTAGTAATGACGCTCATTGCCAGATTAATGTTATTACAATCTCTTATGCTATTTTGTTGGGCCGAGCGGTTTAAAAGTAAGCATAACAAATATTGACTAATACTTTGATGATAGAACAGCTTCTCAGTTTTGGTGTAAAGTAGACAGGATATTACATTCAACGTGACTTCCAAATAAAATTTTGCTTATCTCATTCCCTTATTTTGGAGAACTTTGGCAAAAAGTTCTCCCACACCATTTCTTCTGAACACGGACAGAGCTTGATGTCAGCCTCCAAATTACCAAGCTTGTTTTAAATCAGAGACTCTCATTCCAATTGCAGTTCTTAAAAGCCAAGAGTTAATATTGTATTTTCAAAGAGACAAAAAACTTTTTATTCATCAGTGGGAAAACTTATCACCATCTGTCAAAACAAACAACTTAAAAATTAAACAGTACTGGGCACACAGTAGATCTACAGGTTGACAAACCCACAACTTCTGCTTCTACCTGGTCAAACCATTAAGAGCTTTTTAAGACAAACATAGCTCACAACAGTCATTACAAAAGAAAAGTATATAAATACCAACTCGCTCTTTATGCAAACAGTGTGCCGCTTACGAATCCACGTCCTAAATTACGTCGTCGTTTCTGAGCACCATCTCGTCATCAACTGGGCTAGCGACTCCTGTATTTTTTTGTATCAAGTAATAAGGTACAATTTACTTCATTTACGGACAAAGCCACTAAGATAGACAACAGCTTAGGGAGGTAAATTTAAAGTTCTACTAGAAGACACCAGAGAAAGAATCCCACTGTAAGAGGAACCAAAGGAGGCAATGGAGGCATTGGCACAAAGAAATGTCCAATAAAGCAATATTAAGCTAACAACAACTTTATGAAAAGCGCAAACCTCTGAACATGTTTTCCTAAAATCACAATAATACACAATGGCAACTTCTTTAAAACATGTTTGCAAACTTCAAGCATCTAAGAATGTTAATTTAGCAGTCTTCGATATCTTTAGTAATTATCAAAAATCGAATAAACAAGTTTTCCCACTGTTTTGTTTCATTGGCTAATCAAGAAGCTCTGCCCCTCCCATCCTCAACACACTATGCGCGCGCACAATAAACACACACACGTTATATAATGCAAGAAAGCGAGGGAGGTTTGAAGATGGAAGGAGTCAGACTTCAGAATTGAAATTCAAAAATGCAACTTACCTGTGAATATAGTTTTCACGATTGGTTGGCAGATCGTAATTTATAACCAACGATACTTGCTGCACATCAATGCCACGAGCCTGTAAAACAAAGGCAAAGCACTGAACAGCACACTTCAAGCCTGGAGGTCAAGGTATCTCAATTCTGCTGGATAATATATAGTAAGATGCTACAGTTAAGCAAGTCCATGGCATGGCATGGCCTTGGGCTCTGCCAATAGCTTGGGGAAACTCAGGTTACAATGACCCACATCAAACAAATCAGTTTAAGCTCAATGACTATTGAAACTCACCAGCAAATCAGTAGTAATCAGGACACGGCTTGATCCTGACCTAAACTCTCTCATGATAACATCTCGCTCCTTCTGATCCATGTCACCATGCTGTAGAGATTTTTTATAATACAAAGAGTTAATGAGTTAATCAGCTTTTATTGCTTCGAGTTTTGCTAGTTAATAAAAAAAATGCAGCATCTTTTACTGTATTATATTGTGGACTAGAGAAGAGGAATTGAGCAGGTAGGACGGTCAGTAGACAAAGCATAATCCAGTATTTTTATTTTTTCTAAGAGAATCTGGTGTTCACTCACTGGAGGAGGACCAATACCTAAAACATATTAAGGACCTACTGATGAAACCACAACATGACTTCTGATGTGTTACATTTAAATTCATGAAGTTTGGGGCAGACTGAAGTACTTTCTCAGCCTTGATACAGCTTAGGGAACTGGAATCAGGAGCATGTCCCAATATTTTGCCTTTGAACAGTATCATAGAGCCCATCTTCAGATAAATTCTTACCAGAGCAGAAACAGTGAAGTCTCTTGCATGCATTTTCTCTGTAAGCCAATCTACTTTCCTTCTTGTATTGAGGAAAATAACAGCCTGGGTAATAGTCAAAGTTTCATATAAATCACACAGGGTATCCAGCTTCCATTCCTATGAAATTAAGGAAGCAATCATAAGCACATAAAAGAACAGTGCAGAATAAAACTTTTAAGCACTATATAGTGTTGCACCAAGTCTCCAGACTAGGACACCGGACATTAAGAAAGAGGTCCACCCAAGTCACACTCGATTCGGTGCATTTCTTCTTCTTCTTGTGTGTACCGTGCTAGCATTACCACAAAAGCCAAGGAAATACCCCAACTTGTGCAGTTTTAGCATAGTGCTTGTAACAAGAAGGCAAGCTAGCTTCAAACTGGTTCATCCTCTTCCTTACCTCTCTTTCCACATTAATGTAGAATTGCTTGATACCCTCAAGGGTCAATTCTTCTTTCTTCACTAGAATACGAATAGGGTCTCTCATGAACTTTTTGGTCACTTCTAACACATCCATTGGCATAGTTGCAGAGAGCAATACAACCTGGTTCAAAAAAATTAACGGATTAGTCTGCCCAAAGGTTAAGAGGCAAATGTATGAAACCAAGCGTCTTTGTCTGCTACAGGATCAAAACAGACAAAGATAGAATAGAGACAATTTTGTTTTATGCAGGGGGAACGACAACACAGCACTTCACAGCTACATTGTAACTTTACCTGCATTATTACATGACTACATCAAGTTTCACTTTACCTGAATGTTTGTGCTTAACTTCTGAAAAATTTCATAGATCTGATCCTTAAACCCCCGGCTTAACATTTCATCAGCTTCATCTAAGACAAACATTTTGATCCATTTAGGCGCTACAAAGAAAAAAAACCAGACTCCGTTTAAGTATTCTTATAAATAATATTTTGCGCTATTAAAATTTTACTTTTACTTAAAAATAACAAAATCATTAATTTTTAAACCAATGCCTTTGATATATCCTAGAGAGATTTTAAATCAGCATTGAAGTACTTACACAGATAGCGTCTATTTAACATATCAAATACACGTCCAGGAGTTCCCACCACAATGTGGGGAGCCTCTGCTTGGAGCTTCTGCATCTCATTGCGAACATTTGTACCACCAATGCAAGCATGACAAGTGGCGCCCATATAATCTCCAAGTGCCAAAATAACTTTCTGGATCTGAAATGACATAAATCTCAATTAGAATTTTACTACTTGGGGGAGGGGTGTCTCTACTGTGTTTCCATTGGCCAGTTTCCCAATGGGTTCATAATATAGCAATAGCTCTTATATACTGCTTCATAGTGCTTTTTAACATCCTTTTCTAAGCTGTTTACAATGTCAGCCCACTGCCAACAATCTGGGTCCTCATTTTACCGTCCTTGGAAGGTTGAGTCAACTTTGGGCCAGTCAGGATCAAACTCCTGGCAGTGAGCAGTGACTTAACCTGTAATGTGCATAACTGCATTCTAACCATTGTGCTACCACAGCTCTTAATATAAAACTGGTAGGCACATATCTCAATTTGATGAGATATGACCACCTTTCTCTACCCACAAATACCGTATTTGTAGAATCTCAACTGATGCTGCATGAAGAGGGAATTTAGAAAGATCTCTAAAATAAAGCTGACAGCTAGCCAAGAACCATACGCTCCTTATGACACCATGCCAAAAACAGTATCAGGCACTTCTCTATAGACAAGCAGAATCTATGTAATCTTTTGGAATCATCAGTTAAGTCAGCAAGATAAAACTGACCCTCCTTATTAGATGATAAAACACTAGCAGAGGTCTACAAAACATTTAAATCTGAAACATTTCAAGTTCAAAAACAGGCCCCTCAAATATCACCAGAAATGTTGTCAGTTTAAGAGCTCTCCCAAAAATGTTCAGGACATTATTGCTGAATTATTGCCAGCAAGTTCAGGATAGCTATTCTGAACGTGAAGCATGTGGAAACTTGAAATGTTCTGTACGCCTCATTCTAAAATCAGGGATGTTGATGTATAACAATTTATGCAGCTGACATGATCAAAAAAGCTATCTACCGCTAAAAATAACTTTGGGCTTGTTGCTTTGTCCTCAAGGAATAACTATTAAGTAGTACAAGGTGAGTAGATGTCTAACTGCATCTTAGCTGTATGCTCAGATGCATTATGAGTGTTTTTCTAAGGTTAGTCTCTGCATGAACATTTTCCCTTCACCAACAAAAGCAAGCACAGTATTGCTGTAAAATTGGCCTTCAATTTCTTCAAAATCACCACCAGATTATAGTATTTAGAGCACCAGTTTGGTCTAGTCATTAAGGCATTGGATTAGAAAGAGATCCTGAGTTCAAGTCCCTGCTTGGCCATGAAAGCCACTGGATGACCACTGGCCAGTCTCTCTCAGTTCAGCTTACCTCACAGGGTTGTTGTGGGGAAAATTGGAAAAGGAATGTTTGTTGGGTAGGTTCACTGCCTTATTTGTAAAAATAATAAAGACTGAATATCAATAAAATAAAATAAAAATAATTCAATAAAATTTCAAGTATAGCTCTGCAAAAATGCAGTTCAAAATAAGAGGCCAAGAGACTGACACAGTACAATTTGCACACATATAGAGAAAAACTGATTACATGCACACAGGTATTTTCATGTTGCAGAATCTACATGCATTCTATGAGTATTTTTCCTCAGAGAAGTTGTTTGCATTTTGTAGCACTTTTAACAATTTCCACTTAAGCTCCTGCACAGCTATTACTGCACTTCATTCCATTATCTGCCTTAGTCATATCTGATCTCTTGACCTTTTCCATATTTATTAACCCAAAGGCAATGAGCAGTCATTACAAACTTGCAAGAAATCCTGCTGTTATGTTATGACACTTGAAACCTTTGCAACATGTAAGCAGCTTTTTCAACTACATTATCGATACCTGTTGAGCCAGTTCTCTGGTGGGGGCCAATACTAGTGCTTGGGTCTCCTTGAGATCAATCTCCAACTGCTGCAGGATTGAAATAGCAAATGTGGCTGTCTTGCCAGTACCTGACTGAGCTTGAGCAATCACATCATACCCTAAAAAAAGGATAGATATTTACTGCTCTCACACAACACATTAAGGTTGCAATTTAACTGTACAGTTCCTTTTCAAGTGATCAGAGTTACAAATAGTCTCCATTTTTAGGTCAGTCCCGAAAGATGGAATACCATCATCTCACTTCACAAGGAAATATGAATTGTATTTCCACCCAAGGCAGAGCAGTTCAGACCAAAACTTGGTATCTGCTATTAAAAAAAAATCTTCACTGTGGCTTACCTTTAATACATGGAATAATAGCACGTTGCTGGATAGCTGAAGGCTTCTCAAAACCATAGGCATAAATTCCTCTCAGAAGGGATTCTTTTAAATTCATGTCATCGAAATTGTCAACAATTTCATTCCAATTGCTCTGCAAGAAGAAAAAGTGAATTTTAATATGCTTCATCATCTTTCTGCACATGCTTGTAAAAACAACTATTACTATCACTAACATACTAACCTCAATGACACCATCAGGATCCATTCCCTCGGGGCCATGGTCTCTATCAAATAAGAGAAACACACATTGTTAACCACATTTAAGTATTCTTGAATTCTTATCAATATAACATATCTGAAAGCTGTCAAATATACAGTAACTATTGCTAAGGCCATATCTAGTCAACAGTTAAGTGTACTGCTTCATGATTCTGCTAACATTATTAAATCACTCATATGATCATATACATACCATTAAAAATTCTGAAAAAATAAGTAATTCCACTGAAAAACTTTTCTCACCAATCTACTTGTACTGTTAGTATACTACATGCAGTCCTTGAATTAGAACCATTCTTTTAGTGACTGCTCAAAGGCACAGAAGGAATGACTTATGAGCCCTTTTCATATTTATGACATTTGCAGCATCCCGTGGTCATGTGATCAAAATTCAAATGCTTGGCAACTGGCTATTTTTGAGTGTTACAATATCTTGTGCTCGCATGGTTATTTTGTGGGATCTTCTGACAAATCAAATTAATGAGGAAGCCCGATTCACTTAACAATTTTATCACTAATTTAACTGTGGTTCACTTAATTACCATGGCAAGAAAGGTTATAAAATGGGGCACAACTCATTACTGATTTGCATAACAATGGAAATTTTAGGCTCAATTGTGGTCATATGTCAAGGACCCTTAGTACTTTGCTTAAAGTGTACATTAGGAATGCATGACTTCTCAAAATGTACATAGTCCTCAATTTACAAGTTTGTTTAGTGACCATTCAAAATTACAAAATTATTTATGACACTTGCAACCATTGCCGCATCTCCATGGCCATGTGCTCAAAATTCAGACACATGGCAACTATCTATGATGGTTGCAGTGTCCAGAGGTCATGTGATCATCCTTTGCGCCCTTCTGACCAAATTAACAGGGAAGCCAGATTCACTTAACCATGTTACTAACTTAACTGCAGTGATTCACTTAACAACTGTGGCAAGAAAGGTTGTAAAATGAGGCAAACCCCATTTAGCAGCAAAATTTTTTGGGCCCAAGGACTATTTGTATATCTCTCTTCTAAAGCCTTGAGTGCATTTAATTATGGGCCACCTGTCCAGGTGCCCTCAAAAGTACCTTCCCTGCTTTGTTATCCTCACAACTCTGGGTTGTCTGTAGAATAGTCTGGGATGATTTATTGCAGTTCTATATTTATTCTATCTCACTCGCGCTATGAAAATCAGTCTGCATTGAAATATTTAAGCCTCAATCACCTTATGGTGTGCATTTGGGAAGCCATCACTCATCCTTCTCTCATTTGAGAAAAAAAGCAAGCTTTCAAATGTTCTGTGCATTCATCTCCGATGCCAATAGTAATACCCTGGGGAAGTCAAAGTTCTAAATACAGCAGGCCGCCAGCATAGGTTGCTCTGCTTCTGCCATAATACTTGGCAGTGATCTATATAAAGTATTTGGCTACATTTTGTTGTGTCTCCAAAAACACTTTGAAGTGTTAAATCTATTTCTCTTGCCTTTAAAATCTAGTCCTAGAAAAGAATACACTTTTCCCCAATATCTATGGAGATTCTATCCAGGTCATAGTTGTCTCAAAGGTGCTTTTTGAAAAGGCAACTGGACTTTCATTTCTCGAGAACTGAAGATCAGAAGCGATTCTTCTTCCAAGAAAAATAAAGTCCAGTTGCCTCTTGAAATACCACCTTTGGGACTCTTTCCCAATTTTACTGGGGGGTTTTTGGAGGTAAAAAAGAACTTCTCATCACCTCACCCAAGAAATGGCAAGCCAATGATAGCTAGGTACTGTATACACTGTATACACATACACCCTAGGCTTAATAATCAAATAAGTAGATGCCTGCATTATGCAAACACACTCATCCTGATGTATTATTTTCTTCCACTAAATCGAAGCCCAGCATGGCAGATCCAATCAACTTAGGATTCCACCTGCGAAAAAGAATTCACTGGGTTGCCCAGGCAACCATGGCCACGTGGAACCCCAAAACGACCGTCTCGTGGAATGAGGAAAAGGGGCAACTCAACGTTGGGAAGAAGAGGAAGGAGAGAAGGCCCGCATGCAAGAGGGGCGATGGGGGATGAAATCATTGGCCAAGCGAGGAAAACGTGGACGGGGAACGTTATCACCGCGCCATTCCGGGCCTTCTCTTCCCCTCCCCCACCCCGCCCCTCAAAAAAAGTCCGCCGAACTCTCGCGAGAGCTCCACCCTCTCGAAGTCGCTGGCGCAAGGCGAGCGAGCGCACGCCGGTGACGGACGAGGCTGCCGGCAAACCAACGGCCTACCAGCCGCGCCCCTCCCTGTTCTTCTTTCTCCCCCACACGAAAATGGACTCGTCCGACCGCCCAGAGGCGAAACCGCTTGGGCGAGACCATGTGGTCGCTCGAAGGGAGGGCAACAGGCCATCTACTGCACTCTCGAGACCAACGGTCGGATTTTTTTTCCCCGTCAACCCCACTCAGTTCCCAGACAAGCCGCTTGAGGCACTGGAGAGGGAGAAGACCTCTTCCTTTTACCCCAAGGGCAGGAGGAGGAGGAGGAAGCGCAGCCAGAAAGGGACCCTCCCCGCGGCGGCCGCCTCTAGGAACCCGGCTTGTTCTCGTCACACTACATCCCGGACCACCCTCGCCCTGAAGAAGCTTCCTTTCAAAAACCTCCCCGCCGTCTTCTCTTCGCCCGCGCCAGAATATACCTGCTGTAATCCGCGGATCCGCCTGACATGTTCCGATTGCTGCCGCTCTCCTCAACTGAAAAGGCAGCGTCTCCGCGGCGCCCGCTTTATATATCCCTCCCCCCCTGGCCGGATCTACTTTTACTCCCCTTCCTCCCCCCCACCTTCGCCTTCCTTGCGGAGGAGTCTAAGAACTTAATTGCAGGGGGATCCCGAGCAGGTCTCCCCCGCCCACACGCCCCCCCCCCCCCCACGCCTCCTTCCTATCCAGGGGCACATCTCGGGCCCAGGGAGGTAGTCGGAAGAGAAAAAAAAAAAGAACGGACGGCTCCAGGCGTCCCGCCACTGGCTCGGGCCGTAAAAGGAACGGAGGCCGGTGGGAGGAACTACTTTAACGCCGCGAGACGCGGAAGGATATTGCAGCAGTACAGTGTGACGAGATGCGTTTCGCTTCAAATCCACCCCCCCCCACCTCTGAACTTAACCCCCCCGCCTCGTAAACGGGGCTTACTAGGCCGCCCCTGCCTCGGCGAGGAGGCGGGGGGAGGGAAAGGGGATGAAAAATGGCGGCAGCTCTCTCTGCCTGAGGGGGAATTCTGGGCGGGAAGGCGGAGGAGAGGTGCCGCTGAGGGGTGAGGGTGGGGGAAAACAGGGTCTTTGAGCCTGGAAAGCGAGGCAGAGCCCCCTCCTCCCAAGGAAAGACGGCGGGGTGTGTGATTTTAAAGGTTCTGCCTCCTCAGAACCCGCCGAGCCCTTTTATAATGAGTGAATTTTGGTGGTTATCGGGGGGGGGGGTGGGGATATATTCTCTCCCCCCCGGGTGGGGCTTTTCCCCTCGTTGGAGAGACGAGGGTCAACCTGCAGGGCAGAATTAGAAAAAGGAGAGGGGCCTCAAGAAGAGGAAGGGGGGGGGGTGTTTCTTCATCCCCCCCCCTCCTCGTTCCTTTCCAGTTCTGTGGAGGTTATGTCGTGCCGGCGACGGACGACGTCCGCCCTAGCATGGGAGGCGGGGGAAGGTTGCGGCTCGTCCTTATATTTCCTTCACCCCGCGACCCCCCCATCTTAGGATGTGCTTGGAGGGCGCGAGGTTGGGGGAGGAAGGGGACGGAGGAGGCCTGTGGACTTGGGAGACTTCGCCCGCCTCTTCCCTAAGATTGAAGTCGACCGGGCTCGCCGCTGAGGGGGCGAAGTGGCTGTTTTTGAAACGGGAAAAGCGCCCGGTTGATGGGCAAGCGAGCCCTTGGGGGGGGTGGGGTGGGATAGTCAAATAGGTTGATTATTTGGTTGGCGGACGAGGCCACCAGACGTTGCGGGGTTCTGGCGTGGGGGGGGGGCGAGTTGACAGAAACGAGGATGGCCGGAAGAAATGGGAACCTCTGCGGGTCGCTTGGGGGAGAAAAAAGGAAGAAGAGGCGAAAAGCAGGCAAAAATGGGAGCTCGTCGATCAGAAATGGTCGGCAGTTCGGGCGGTTCGAATCCCTGGTGCAGGTTTCCTGCGTGAGCAGGGGGGGTTGGACTAGATGACCTCCAAGGTCCCCTCCAACTCTGTTACTGATGGATGGAAAGAAATGGGTGGGGGGGAGGAAGGGGTGCACGGGAAAGGAATCTAAGGCAAAAGGGACACGAGCTGGCAAAGACTGTGGTGATTGCTTCTGGCTACACATCCTTTAAAAAAAAAATCAAGAGAAGATTATTGTACAGTACCTGTTTCATGTCCAGGAAGTGTACATTGGGAAGTGGGGGGACAGTTAGTTCATAGAGAAAAAAACTAACTAGGTTTAGCAGTCTGGTGCCTGGTTGGAATGCAGATGTTCTAGGGTGGGGAAGGGCTTGCCTGCATCAGTTAATTTCTCTGGGATCAGGCCAGGTGGTTAGAAACGTGCTGCCTGCTTCCAGATTAATATGAATAAAGACTTTTTTTCTGCTATCTCTTTAAAGCAAGCATTGCTTAAGCCGCAGTGATAGAATTTAATATTCGTAACTATGTGGATTTTGAGTGTTCGCTTTTAACATGCTCCGTATAAGCAATCAGAAACGGTGTTTTGTGGAAAGCCACCTGACGAATTCAGAATAGAGCTGATAGTTGACTCAAAGTGCGAACTTTTCAGAAAGAATGTTAATGACCAGATGACTGCAAGTGATCCTTCCATTCCCCCCCTTTCCTGTCAGAACTAATTCTTCTACCCGCACTATCCTGCCGGAACCAATAAAGCTTCTTGGATGAGAAGCAAAACATCTTCAAGGAAAAACAAAGTTATGGTAATTTGGCTTTTGAAGAGGCACCTTTGAGACAACTATGACCTGGATGACTGAGAATCTTCGGAGTTAACAGAATTATTCTTCTTTTAACTGTTGCAGTCTCTTGTGTTGAGGTTGAAAACTTTCAGACTGAAATCACTGCCCATTATTTAGTGAGTTTAGATTTAGTCATATTGTCTTCAACTAAAGTTTATCAAGGTATAGAAGGATATATGTGGTGAGAAGTAGTCTATTTGTAGAAGCGTTTGAAAAAGGATAGGTTGAAATTGTAATAAAAGTGATAGGTGAACAAAATTGTTTTTATTTATTTTCATATGTGACATTCAAAATTGATTTTAAGGTGAGGCCTTGCGAGTAAAAGCTTGCCAAAAAGAATAGAACAGAATATTGGCCAAGTGTGATTGGGCACATAAGGAATTTGTCTTGGTGCATAGGCTCTCAGTGTACATAAAAGAAAAGATACATTCATCAAGAATCTTAAGGTACAACACTTAATGATAGTCATAGGGTACAAATAAACAATCAAATCATATTAGGAAACAGTCAATATAAATCGTAAGGATACCAGCAACAAGATTACAGTCATGCAGTCATAAGTGGGAGGAGATGGGTGATAGGAACGATGAGGGATTAATAGTGCAGACTTAGTAAATAGTTTGACAGTGTCCAAAAAGCTTTTGAAAGAATCGAATACAAGTGAGAATAATTACTGTTTTTAGCTTGATCCTTTTTTTCACTCTTAAGTAATGCTCATTTTTCACTCTAAGTAATGTTCATTTTAATATATTCTATAGGGTAGTTCCCTGAAACCTTTTTCTGTTCACAGATATTCTTTTAAGAGTTGCATTCTGTTGGTGCCAAAAAAATAATGACTTAATAGCAAGGAATTGCACCCTTTGGGATGCATAGTTTACAGGTGAGGAAATTGGTTCTGTATTGGTTCATTGCCAGACTTATTCATTGAGTTTAATCCTGTATGTAAATTAATGAATAGTTTTCCTCCAGAAAAGGCTTAAAGAGATTTGCATTAGTTACAAATGTTCATTGCTTAGGTAAATGGTTAAGAATTCTGGTTATTGCTCAGTTTCCACTTTATGCTGGTTGGTCTTTTCTCAGTATGTTTTTTTTAAAAATCACAAAGCACCATTCTACCATATCCGAGCCTGTTTTTCATTTTTATTCCTTGATTATAGAAGAATGCAACATTTTAGGGATTGTGGGGCATAATTTAGTTTCCCAACCTTCTGGAGAGCTCCAGACTGACCAAATAAAAGTACAATTGAATTTTGTTCATACTTCAGAGGGTTTTGCAGGTTTGCAGCTGATTCTTGGAGCCAAAAGAGCCATGTTTCAGTAGTGCATTTTTAGACCCGTGTGGGAGAAATTATAAGGATGGAATGGAAAGGAAATGGACTACCTTCCAGAGGAATGACTTTGATTTTAAAAATCCATTAAAATTGTTTTTAAAATCCATCTTATTTCTACCAGATTTCATCAGTGCAATTTCAGGTTACTAGGAAATTCATCCTACTTTTAGTGGATCATTTGTTATAGGATGCTCAGACATCATTAGG
This sequence comes from Ptyas mucosa, assembly GCA_012654045.1. Taxonomy (NCBI): domain Eukaryota; kingdom Metazoa; phylum Chordata; class Lepidosauria; order Squamata; family Colubridae; genus Ptyas; species Ptyas mucosa. The sequence goes on along the minus strand of WNWU01000019.1, from coordinate 196,992 downwards.
CCCAATATATCTCTACTGCTAAACTTCAGAAATGAGATTACTGTTTGCATATAATAGTCCTTTCTTTATGGATAAAGGTAAAGAGGAAAGGTAAACAGAATTTTATAAACCATTGCTCTAAACAAAGGTAAAATTATGGAAAATAGCATACTAGAGTCAAATTGTAAATACAGAAACTGACCCAACTGAGGGGGAAAGCTTTAGGTAGCAACATGTGCAAGAAGTTAAAACTCTAATTTTAACTTCCCTCTTGGCCAGATTTTATTGAAGATTTCAAATCCAAAGCACAATTTTCAATCTATTTAGCTCAAATCTCATTGTAGGAAATTAAATTTTAATTAGAATTTCAGCCAATTGCATTTCATAATTTTTTCCATCTCTGTACTGTTCATAAATAAAACTACTTTAACAGTGATGCTATGCCAGTGGTGATACAAAATAGCATCTCCTATTTTGACTAATGGGAATGTCCTAGAGATGAGGGTGGGGCATTTCTCTTTCTTGTGCCCTGTAGTGTTTAGGTTGAGCTCCTGCCACTGAATTTGGTTAGTTAAGACTGTTTGAAAAGGGCATATTCCATTAGTGAGCTTTATTTGATCAATCTGAGGCTCTCCAGAAGATTGGGAAACTAAATTATAGCCTCAATCCCTAAAATGCCGCCTTCTATAATAAAAATGAGAAACAGACTTGAAGATGATAGAATGGTACTCTGTGATTTAAAAAAAATCAAACATCCTGAGCAAAGATCTTTATATCTGGATTTTATTGGCAAGTTCCTTTTACATGCACACACTGCACCCCATTTAGGCTAGAGTTTACACATTTATTTTTGAACTGATATGTATTCTTTGTGGAGTTCGCCAAAGTAAGGTGTGAAATGAACCTGAAGTAAGTTTTGATCAGTTAGAAGAGTCAAGTATTTATTAACTAAATTCATAAGATATAACTTAAGAGACTTAAACAACATGTTCTGTTGCAGTAGAGCTTGAAAAGGGCTGTCTAGCCCAATTGTTTATCCTTTTTCATCTTAGGATAAAACATTTCTTGTGCCGAGGTTTGACTGCTGAACAGTTCAAGATAGACTATTTCCAAGGCAGATAACATCTGCCTTGGAAATAGTCTATCTTGGAAATTTTCAACTAAAGGTGATACTTTAGAACTTCTGACATTATTGAAAATATTGAAGAATCTGATAAGGAAATACCTATGAAGGAATGATCCAAATAGTTGCCTAGCAAATATTATTGGTGTACAGTCCTGGCAATCTTCCTTCATCTACCTAGGAACATTAGACCATCAGAACGAGGCGATAGAGCAGGTTTTGATAAGGTCTATCCATAAATTTAGCAGTAGATAATACACACTGTAGAAAGGCATGATGCCTCTTCTCATTTTTAAAATGCAAAAACATTTCAAACATTGATATCAAACATATGCCTCAAATCCATTTCTTAACATCGGGAAGATAAGTTTCTATTTAGGGAAATTTATGTAAATCTCTAAAGCCAAAGCTCTTCATAAAATGGCAACCTCCATTTCAGGAATGTAATTCAACATTCCATTTACATATTTAACTTAGATTTTTAAAAGCAGAATTGAATTAGCATATGCTGTAATTTGAAACCAAAATAGAACTGTGGCTGGACAAGATCAATTCCTGAATTAAAGAACCCTCAAATTTCTCAGTCTCGCTACCAGTAGGACATTAATTTACCATGACACTTGCAGGGAGTTTCCTCCTTTTTAATTTTTGAGATATCAAAAAGTTTCTTGTGTATGTCAAATGAGACATCCTTTTCTGTTCTTATAGCCTGTTATTTTGGATCCACTTTTGATGCCATTTCGGCATTTTCAGATAAAACTCGTTCCTCATCTGCTATTTCTTGCATAACATTTTTGGCACAGTCTATCCATAGAGGCAAACATCACTATTGACATTGTGTGTCTTAACTTCCAATTCCATTTTTAAAAAAAGTGTCCAGTTTTTAAAAATATTACAATGTATCATTTTATAAGTCCCAATTAATTAGCTGTCAATCAGATCAGGCTAGTGCATTTTTCACCTTTAACTAAAATCTTTAGTTCCCTCTAGTGCCCAGTTTTAAAATTATTAATTTTATTCTGGCTTGCAGATAGTCCAAACATATTTCCTACAGGAAGGATTTTTTAATAACTAATTCAAAAAACTTACTCCAAACTTATCTGGAGCCTTAATCTGTTTATAACCTTCTAAGAGATATCTCTCTCTCTCTCTCTCTCTCTCTCTCTCCCTCCCTCCCTCCCTCCCTCCCTCCCTCCCTCCCTCCCTCTCTCTCTCTCTCTCTCTCTCTCCATTCTGTTTATTCCACTAGGCATAGCCAAAAGATATTATTTATACCGCCACCTATGTCTCAGTCAATAAAAACAACATGCTTATTATTCATTGTTGGCTTCATGTCTGGTGTGTGATTATTCTTATTTTGCCCCTTTGCATTTGTAAACTGCTTAAAGCTTTTTCTGATGATTGAGTAGTATATAAAATTTAATACTTTTTAAAAATTTGCAGGTAGTCTTTTATTTACACCATTTGTTTAGCAACCATTCAGAGTTTACAACAGTACTGAAAAAGTGGGTTTATGACCTGTCCTCACATTTATGACCCTCATAGCATCACTATGGCCTCCTGATCAAAATTTGGGTGTTTGGCAATCGGCATGTATTGATAAAGATTGCAGTATCTCAGGGATATGTGATCGCTACAAAAAGGTTGTAACATTGAGTGTGACTCGCTTAACAACCGCCTTACTTAGCAACAGAAATTCTTCTAATTGTGCTCGTAAATTAAGGACAACCTGTGTATATGGCACTATTGTTTAGCTTGGAGGACATTGTTTCATTATATATGCATGACATAGAGTAATTCTTTTTAAAATTTATTCCCAAGGTTATATACCTATTTGGTTTGCACTCACTTTACTTGCTGGAGTTTCAACTGTTTTTTTTTTATGTAAATAGTCAACTTTATCCTCATCCCAGTATGACTGAAACCTGTCACTCAGTCAATGGGAAATAACCAGCTGCTCTTAGTGACTCAGTTGATGCTAAAAAGTTCGATTAATCATTTTTATAACAGAATTCCAGGGCTGAGAACATCATGACAAGCACTAAAAATTACTGAGGGGAATACAATTATCCATCAGCTTTTAATTGCTAAATTCATCAAGGCAGATGAAAATAATGCCACTGAGTCACATGCTGAATTAGGCTGTTTATTGCTACTCTTTGTAATCCTGAATGTTTAGAAGGAACATGGCCTTTCCACTTCAGCCACCTGAAAGAAGCCAGTTAGTTAATTAGGGAAATTTGAAAGGTGTGTAAAATGAGAGATTAAGTAAATACAACATCCATTGAGGAAGGGGTTGCTTATTGGCCTAAAGGAGAACATTTTTCCTGAACATTTGTGAAAGATTTTACTTGTTCAACATGCAAAAAATGTTCAGTGGGGAATATTGTAAAAAAGGCTCTTCAGGCAGCACCAAGATAAAATAAGAGCCAATGCAGGTGTTTGCTGCTGATAAATTCAGAAATATGGTTGCATTAACATTTCATTTTGAAGGCTAAATGTTTACCGCAATACCATGTATTTCATTTCATGCAACGCTAAGATGTGGGAGAAATAAAGATGTGCTTATTTCAATTCAGATGTCCCTTTACTTAGGTCAGCTTTATCTTATATTTTCCTACTTAAGTCTCCTTATACATAGCTGTGAGCTATGTTGATTCACCATGTAGAGTTTGCTGAATTTCTACAAATTCTGAATGAATTTACTTTCAGCAGGGATGAATGGACAAGTGGCTGGATTTTCCTGCAGGTAGTCCTTCACTTAACAACCATTCGTTTAGTGACTGTTCAGAGTTACAGTGGCACTGAAAAAAGTGACCCGTGACCATTTTTCACATGATTGTTACAGCATCCCCATAGTCATGTGAGCAAAATTCAGATCAAAATTTGGCAACTGGCATGTATTGCTGGTTGCAGTGTCCCAGGGTCACATGATCACCTTTTGGGAACCTCTGACAAGCAAAGTCAATGGGGAACCCAGATTCACTTAACAAAATGTATTAACTGGTGATTCACTTAACGGTGGCAGGAAAGAACATAAAACGGGGCAAAATTAACTGTCTTGCTTAGCAAACAGAAACCTTGGGCTTAATTGTGGTTGTAAGTCAAGGTCAGAGTTAACGTGTTTTGTTTATAAAGTGTAATAAAATTCTACCAGGAAAGTCTACAAACAAGATTTTCCCATACTCACTTGGGAAGGACTGCATTTCTAGTGATAACAGATTGTTCTTTAATTAAAAAAGATAACTGAGCAATTACAAAAAAAAAATGAGGAAAAGCAAACTGGGTTATACTGATCTCACAATGTGTGTATGTTGGGTGTTGGGGTGCACCTTTTTATATCTTTAGGAAAATGGACAGCAGCAGTACATAAAAAGCTAAAAATTGCTAAGTTTTCTGATCAGAAATTTTCCATTAACTGAGTATTTTTCTCTGGACAGAAATATTCTCTTTCCTTGCTTCTGAGATGTAATACAAGTTTGGCATATATATAATATATATTTTTTATTTTTTAAAATTTTAATTTGATTTATATGCCGCCCTTCTCCGGAGACTCAGGGCGGCTTACAGCGCGTTAAGCAATAGCCTTCATACTTTTGTATATTTATACAAAGTCAGCTTATTGCCCCCACAATCTGGGTCCTCATTTTACCTACCTTAGAAAGGATGGAAGGCTGAGTCAACCTTGAGCCTGGTGAGATTTGAACTTGTAGTAATTGCAGGCAGCAGATGTAAGTGGATGTTAATAACTGCCTTAGTCTGCTGAGCCACCAGAGCTCATATATATGCCAAACTTTTGGCACTTTTATTACATCTCAGAAGCAAGGAAAGAGAATATTTCTGTCTGGAGAAAAATACCCAGTTAATGAAAAATTGTGTTTTATCTTAAGTTTCCTACACTGCAGGTCTACACTGTTTATAAAGCCTATGTATTCTGTGTCTCTTCTTCAAAGTGATGATTGCCGTGAAACCATCAGTAACTGAGCAGTAGCACAAATCCGTTTCTTTTTCAGCTGTGTCTCTTTTCCAAGGAAGATGGAGACAGGTGTCTTTCATCATTCTGTATTTTCTCCAGTTTCTAATAGATTTTGGTCCTCGGAGGATTGCTCTTGGCACAGTCAGAAATGCCTTTGCTTTGGTAATCAGTTATCCACTGCAGCCTTGTCATTTGAGCCTTCCCAGAAAGCAGCACATGCGGCAGCCAGGAGAAAGATGTTCTCTGCACAGCTAGGGTGGTTACTGAAAATTTGTGCTAGATTGCAAAACATTCTAGACCCCTTGGTTTTGTTGGACACATCCTTTCTGTCCTGAGTCATCAAAAAACAGCCATTAAAAAAATCAGCCCCTCTCTCACTCTATCTCTCTATGTCTCTGCCCTGGCCGCTTCTCCATCCCCCACTGTCGCCCTTACCTTCTCAGGCCAGGCGAGGAGTGACTAGGAGGGGAGGGCAAGGGGTGGGGCCAGCCAGTGGTGGGATCACTCGACAAGGAGCCACAGCAGAGGGCCCAAAGAGCCGCATGTGGCTCTGGAGCCGCAGGTTGCTGACCCCTGGTCTACTATCTGTGGCTCCACTGCTTCTAATTGAGGAACTCCAATGAGCTTTGCAAGTTCTCTGCATACAGTTCGAAATGGCTGCAGTGCAGAACAGGACAGACTTTGATGCATGTCCTTGTTGCAGATGCCAAGAGGCTGCCTTCCTCACTTGGAAAAGCCATAAAATGGATGTATGATTCCCACAGCCCTTCTGCGAGCTGCAATCATTTATTTATTTATTTATTTATTTATTTATTTTTAGATTTCTATACCGCCCTTCTCCCTGGGGACTCAGGGCGGTGTACAGCCAAGTAAGAAACACATCATATAAACAATTAAAAACCAATTAAAAAGAATATCTAAATTTGGCCCAGGAATTTAAAAACACCCCACTTTAAAATCATTTAAAAGGCTTCGCTTAGGCCAGCCCGGCTTGTTGGAAGAAAAATGTTTTAAGGGCCCGGCGGAAGGCACAGAGGTCATGGATTTTTCTTATCTCAGGGGGAAGCTGATTCCAGAGGGTAGGAGCTCCCACAGAGAAGGCCCTCCCCCTGGGGGTCACCAGCCTACATTGCTTGGCTGATGGCACCCCGAGGAGACCCTCTCTGTGGGAGCGCACGGGTCGATGGGAGGTTGTCAGTGGCAGAAGGCGGTCTCGTAGATAACGGCCCTATGCCATGGAGCGCTTTAAAGGTGGTAACCAACACCTTGAAGCGCACCCGGAAGACCACTGGGAGCCAGTGCAGCTCGCGTAGGAGCGGTGTTATGTGGGAGCGCCATGTAGCCCCCGTAATTACCCGCGCGGCCGCATTCTGGACCAGTTGGAGCCTCCGGGTGCTCTTCAGGGGGAGCCCCATGTAGAGAGCATTACAGTAGTCCAGGCGAGAGGTGACGAGGGCGTGAGTGACCGTGCACACGGAATCCCGATCAAGAAAGGGGCGCAACTGGCGAATCAGGCGTACCTGATAAAAGGTCCCCCTGGCCATAAGCAGTTGGCTTAGGAAACTTACATGGTTTTTGCAAAATCTACAAGCTGAGAGCAGGGCGTCTCAAATCGACTAGTTTGTCACCTTAAGAATTGGGCGCTTTTATTTGCAGGTTACAAATTTCCAGTTCTTGGCTGATGCAAAGAAATGTGAAGTTAGGCCATTTTCACTAGAACCATTTGGCCACGTTAGGCTTGTATGCTGAGGTTTCAGGATGAGCTAAGAATACTTTGCACAAAGTTTTTAATTCACTTGTACTATAGGAAGGAGAATCAGTACTTCTAATGGGTTCTATTTTTTTTCTTCTACCTTGCAGTACATCAGAAGAATGGAATGGAACCGAACCGAACCGAACGGAATATATAGAGTAGAGGAGGGTTGGGTAGGGTAGGGTAGGGTAGAGTAGAGTAGAACAGAACAGAACAGAACAGAACAGAACAGAACAGAACAGAACAG